>OZ017741.1:33061946-33443946 GCA_963969285.1 Odontomyia ornata
TGATAACGAAGTATAATCAGATGAAACCAGGTAGTGCAAGTGGATTTACTCTTTCGGCTATACTACATCGACAGGCCTTACCCGCCCCGAACTCGAGCGCTCGTAGGAGGAGGTTTAGGGTAAGTACCCTTTATTTTTGCTCTAAATTTTCTTTGTTTTACTTTGCATGTCATATCATATTTAATATATATCATTATGGCCCCACGCATTACGTGATTGAGGTCGTATTGTAATGTGACGCCTACGCCCGGGAATCGAAGTGATTCCGATCCCGAACCCTTGCAACCGGCCAGATGGATATGTCCTCGAAGTGCCAGCGGACTTCATCTGTCGTGCGGATATCGTTGCGCAGAAAATATTTTTTTTCTGTCCAAATATTTAGATCTGTGGATATAAATATTCGAAATATAAAATTAATCCAAACCCCGACACATTTCGAGACATATCCATCTGGAAATGCCCCTCCACCGTGGCCATCAAAAAACTATGCCACTGGCGACAGATGGAGAGGCACATTGCCGCCATGTGGCGTGCCATTCCACACACCTCTGTTTTGTCCGAGGTGACAACCGGTTGGGCTTGACAGCCACATGGCGAAAAAGAGAAATGGTGTCATGGTGTGGTGTCGGTAGCGACTTGGCGCGGTCCTAGGTGGTGTAAAATTATTAAGAGGTAAATTTTTTTCGTTCGGCGTACGTCGACAAATGCCTTACCAGGTTTTGTTTGCAGTTCATCGCCCTCGTCGTTGTAGCAGCCAAACGAGGATCTTTAGATCGAAGTAAATCGAAATCTCCCAAGAAAAAGAGGACAACCGACACAAAGAAGACATCGAAAGAAGGGGTGACTGCGAGCGACTTAACCGAATCGAAGGACTCTGAAGAAGAGGTTGATAACGCCCGAGAATGCAAACCGCAGAGCTGTTGTCAGTTCAAGGCTGTGGAGGATCCATAATTACCCAGCTAAGTATCGGGATTAATTATAGGAAATGAGTACCGTTTTGAAGTATCCATCTAAAAGTAACTGCTGCTCGTTTTAATAATTTTGTTTTATTGCGTCTCCGCCAAGCGCAAGCACTAAAATAGAAAAACACTAATTGAAAAAGAGTGCGGGTAGTATAGATTTCTGAAAAGAGAGTCGATTCCGGACGACTTGGTTCTAAAAGAAAGGAATCTTGTAAAACGATGAATAGCATGTCTAGATAAATAACGATTGTTGATTTGCATAGAAATAACATTGTAAATAGCATCAGATGAAGTCAAGAAAAGAAGAAGCTAAAGTGAAAACTATATCGTTTACCTTATTTAATGGTGTGTTATTTATTTAAAGAAAAAAAAAGAAAGAAATCTATTGAGGTGAATTATATCAATTTGCTAGAATAATTTGTTTCCTTTCACTTTAATCACAGTAAATTAGTTAATTTACAATTTATATAGAACTTGTCGTAATGAGGTTGCATAATAAAACGGACGAAATGTCAAGCTAAGAGAATACTCTTTGGTCTTTCCTTTCCGATCACTCTGACCGGGTGTAGGACTCGGTACGGTGGCAGGCAGCGCCCTAAAACCATGAGCCAGCCACCGGGTACTTATTAATCCTTCTTCTGTTTCAGGTGACGTCGTGGGTTGAGTGGCCCAAGCAGAGTGCCTCTTTATGGCATAGAGTTATGCAATCAAATTGTATAATTCTATGGCATAAATTGGTCACCGGGGTACTCCCCTTCTGATGGGAAAGTTCATGCAATTCAAGTTGTATGAGTTTTCCACTCAGAAGAGGAATACCTGGCCACTTCAACAAGATATATATGGATTTATTCCGGTTGGGTGGGTGCGAAGGAGCTCCACCATCACCCGTTTGCCCCTCTTTCATTTGTGGGCCATGAACTTCGTCGGGTAATGACGAGGTCACCCCAAGTTAGCCTTTCTTTTCAGGTTCCCCTTGTTCTCATGACAAGCTCTAATTCCCTCGGTGTAGTTATCTACACTTTTTGCGACTTCGGTCGCCTCTTGATTTCCAGCAGTCCAATTCGTGAATGCGAAATACTTTTGTAGTGGGTCCTCGTGCTGGGGAAATGAACCCGCCCCACGACACCGCAATGCTAGCCTGCCAGCGCATTCACGCGTCTCCAGACGAGGGCATTCTCGGCAGATATTGTCATCTTCTTCTGCCGAGGCAGCAGAACATCGCTGCAGTCCTTTTATGAACAAACTTAATTTCACTACAAGTTAACATTTCTCTTTTGGCTCCATCTGAGCCAATTTGCACTCACCGGGAGCATCAACGTCTTTGCATCGATAATGCATGACACAGTTGGCAGCCGAATCCCCAAATCGTTGACACCGATAACAATGGTTTACTTCTCTTTTCTAGAGGCGTTCCCACCTCACCACTCGTAAGTTCAAGTATCTTATTTGTTGAAGAGTACTTGGGCTGCTCTTATTGTAAATTTTTTTTCTACCTTCTTGTCGCGAATGTTTTGACGAAGATAAATTCAATTTCTGGTGCTGCTTCCTTGAGCACCTGAAGAAGATCGACGGTATCTTCTCCGCAGTCCAAGCGCTTCCGCAAGAAGGTCTGGTTCTTCTCTTTTTCGGGGTATAGGTGAAGTGTTGAACCTCCCCAGGATTTAAAGCATTTTTAGCTGATTTGAAATCAACCAGTGATTTCGTTCTGATAGTTAATTTTTCGACATTGATTCTTTTAATCTCGAAATTAATTAATTAATTTTCGGCTGCCAATAGCCGAACCATATCCTTTCCACTTTGACCGAACACATTAATTGGCAGAACTTTCTCTGTATTTTTGGCAACTTTTTGAGGAGAACCAGCAGAACTGCGAGCTGGCTTCTTCTCTTTTTTTTTCTTTTTCAGGTAAAGGATAAAATTATCATTGTTATCTTGACTACCATTACCTTCAATACTTTCGTCAACGTCCATTTCTTGTTGGAGTCCGCCCAGCGCTGCATAGTAGTCCTGGCTATCGTTGGCGCGTCTAGCACTTAGTATTTCTTCTGGGATGACTTGTGTGACAGCTTTCTTTGCCTTAGTTTCCGTATTTATTGCTCTTACCGGTTCCGCATCTTGCGCTTTCTTCCTCTCTTGTACATATCTTCGGACGTTTTTAGTCGTAGTTTTAATTCCTGTATTTTAGCTTGAAGTCGACTCACATCTTGTTTGTCTTCGACTACTTGAGTCTTACGCCCGCCATCTGCGGAGTCCTGGTTACTCCTGTGTCTTATTTTATTGACGCTTGCCACCAATTTCGCATTGCTACGATCCCCGGGGCCCCCAACGGAGGGAAGCCGTTGGGCTCCTCCATACAGCAGTCCCGAGTTAGTCTTTCGCTTATTTGCTTTTGTTGATTTATTGATTCCATGGGTCGATTCCTTCGACGACGATAAATGCTATAACAAATCCCTATGATTGCTGTTCATTTCGTTTTATTGCATTGTTAACTTCACGATCTTTGCACATTCACTATGCCTTTGCATAACTTTTGCACAACTCGACTTTTTCAGTTGTAAGTGCTCTTTTAGCACTACAGCCATACAGCTTTAAAGAGATTATTACAAGACACCACCAAGATGTAACGAAGGAGCGATGGCAAGCCCGAGTAAGTGCAACTGAGATGACGTTACATCTATGTGAATATTTTGTCTTTCTTCACACACGACTTCTAATGCAAATGCATAGTCGCGCAATATTGGCAATGGCTTGGAGGAGAAACTCAAGCATGCACGATAAAATAAATCTATCAGAACATATAACTTTACCGTCCAACGTAATTAGGAACTCATATTTAATAGCAAACGAGCGAAACAATCAAGTCCCCTGCACCGCCGTGTCAAAAAACACCATGAAAAGTGAGCAAGAACATGCATAAAACAAGCACTTTGCGGTATTAGATCGACAGCCGAGTGCTCCAGTTCATGATTTACGTGATAATTAACTTCACGGTTCACGCGGCTTCCGCTCTGTGTAGCGATCCGTAACAGATGCCTTTCTGTTTGACGCAACAATGGTTACTTGCCGAGCCTACTCACCCATCAACTGTAGTTTGCATTGCGGGACAATGCAGTCTGGTAAGATGAGTTACAAAAGGGGTCGCCGTGTCCAATTTTAATTGTAAATTTAGATAATTATTTCTTAAATTTACAATTAAAATTGGATCAGCATTATGATGGTTTTCGAGCAGTTTGCCTAGGCGGCTGCTCGATTACTACAAAATGGTCAAGCGTCTCGAACTTGTCGGCGTTGACGAGTGATTTGACGTATCCCCACAAGAAATAGTAAAGTGGTTGTTTCTATAGCGACAAAAGGCTTTTCTTCTGCCGCTTCGATGGTTAAAATTTAAGACTTCGGTCCAAATACCAAGGGCTTCCAAAACCAAACGAAGTACTTGATAAGTCAGTTGATCAGTTCAATACTGAGACAACTGTTAGCAATTATTCCCTAAAGTCGGTCAGTGCAATACTGAGACGACTCAACCAAACTCAAATCAAAAG
Source organism: Odontomyia ornata (assembly GCA_963969285.1). NCBI lineage: Eukaryota > Metazoa > Arthropoda > Insecta > Diptera > Stratiomyidae > Odontomyia > Odontomyia ornata. Next base: position 33,066,448 of record OZ017741.1, read on the forward strand.
AAGTTTATGGCGTTTAGAATCAGAATGATAGCTTTATTAACAAAACATCTTAATTTATATCTTAAAATCTAATTTGCACCCTTTCCCACGTTCATGCTAATTTTGCCTGGGAATTTCTAGACTTTCCCACGTTTATAATAATTTTAGTGTAAAAAGTGCTGACTGCACCCAAGTACACGTCGCGAATTCCTCAGACAGTCTTGAATGTGATACGCGGTGAAATATGACATTCTTTCTGAAAATTTTCCAGACGAGATTTAGGTAATCGTAAGCTGACCTTGTCTGAGGATTCATGACGTGTGAAAAACAGGTGAGTATCTCCAATTCGGTTTGAGATATTATACATATAGTTGAATAGATTTAAGATTTGAATTATTAACCGAAACATGAAGAACATGAAGAATGCGCATAAATTGCACATGAACTTAGTCCATGTACATTGAAGATGTACATGGACTTATTACATTGACGATGTACATGTGACCATGAACATGGAAAGTACATTGAAGATGTACATGCTCCCCGCGTTAAACGATAGTTTAAGATTGAAGTCGTAAACTGAATGCTTCGTCTGATCTTGTCCTGGGTGCGGGAATCGGCGTTGTCTGGTTGGAGATTCTTTTGCGGCGCTTGGTTAGCTGATTCCAAACGATGAAAGCTGCAGCGATCCCGCCAATGATTAGCCCACTATAACCTATTGCAAATTGATGTACTTCTCGCTTGTGAAGAATAGACGGATGCAATTCATTACCAAGTAAGGTGTTTATCGCTTCTTGTAGATGCTGGAAATTGTTCTCTTTGGAGACGTTGGTCCGCGTCATGGGTTTTAATTCAAAGGGCTCCTTAAATGATTTCTGGGACATATTCCTTGTGGGAAGAAAGTGGGTTTTGAATGATGACGGGAAAATCTTATGCGCTTGAATGGCGAGGGTTTCTTCCTTTATTGAGCAATCTTCTGGTAATTCCAGGATTCCGGAGCCATTAAGAAATATTGTAGATATCACTTTCCCGCAATCAATGTTCACTACTGAAGTTTCAGTCATGACATAAACCCAGTGATTGGGGTTTTCTAGGGGAGTCCATCTTCGATGTTTAGCAGTCCTTCTAAGCTGGCACTTATTATCTTTGATTAGATGATTCACGAAACTCAATTCACATGCTGCTACTTCCGATCCCCGGCGGTATAATGGTCTGATTTGATTGCATAAATAGCTTAACTCGGCAGCTGCTCTACAAGATCTTAATTCATCTCCAGATATTGGATAATAGGTGTCTCTATGACGATTAATAATCAAAAATTCTGTTTGAAGCTCTATTTCCATCAGGCTTCCGTTGACTGTCATTGGGATTGGACTGAAGTGAATGGCTTCGAATCGCTCATAGGACACTAATGGTATTTTCAGTGGAAACATCATCACCTTTTTCTTTAGTGAGCAGCCATGAATAGTAATTATTCTGTAGAGACTTGACAATTCTCCTGCTAATCTCAGTAGCCGAACATTGCTCGGTAAATTTTCCTTTATCGAAGCTATAGCTGATTGCAGTTGATCTGGAGTGAGCAGCAAAGAATTTAACTTCCCATGATTAGAGTCAATAAAGGAATTCCAAAGTGCCGATTGCGGGCGTTGATATTTATTTAAGGTTAATCCTAATTGGGTGGTGGCCAACGTAAAGGCCTGGAGAACCCTTTGGTTTTGCATGTCGTGTGTCATGTTGTTCGCTAATTGAATGTTCCTATTCAGAGCCGATTCTAGTTCATTTAGCCGATTTTCATTCTGGTGTTGAGCTTCCGCCATGATGTTAACGGTAGAGTTTATTACCAAGGTTTGGTTCCTAATTAGTCCCCGCAGATGTTGATCGCTGTCTTCTAGTCTTTCGATGGTGTCGGCCATATGTTCGGCATAGTCCGAATCAAGAACACCAAAGAGTGAGCTAGCTATATTTCCCACAATATTCAAAGCACCACGCCTTTTCAAGCGGTTTCCATCATGGGGGTTTCGCTGCATCAGTCGATTAACTCTTTCTGTCTCCCTTAGCCAAGATTGCAGCTGTTGTATGATGTCCTCACATACCGAGTCGTGCTTTAGTAATTGATTCCAGAACAGCAATTGATTAATTCCGGTCTGGATTGTGGCTAGCTCTCTCCAGTATGACGTAAGATCATAATAAACGATCAGTTTCCACTCATTAAGAACCAAATGGGCTGGTCCTAAATTTTCCATGAAAAGACCGGGTGATGATTGGAAAGGTTGGATTTTAACGTGATTGGCATGAGCGGGAAAGACGAGTCCCACCAAAAGCAATGTTTGTAGAACCAAATTTCCTAAGCGGCGTTGCTTAGTTTTCGATGATTTAGTTCCATCAGAGGTTTCATGTACTCGCTTGCTGGATGATTTTTCTGCTGGACTAGCGAGTTCGGCTGGGCTTTTCTCAATAGTCGCATCCGTATCATTCACTGGTAAGGGTGCTAAATCGTGGATGGATCGTCTGAACGTACCGGAATATGTTTTCACATCTACAACTCTCACGAGTCCGTCGTTTTTCTTGATAGTATTGACAATCCTTCCCAATGGCCACTTCAATACTGGTGTCTTATCGTCCTTTACAACAACCATCAGGCCGGGATTTGCATTCTGGCATCGTTGTTTCCATTTGTACCTGTGTTGTAGCTCTTGTAGGTACTCATTTGACCATCTTTGCCAAAACTGGTGCTTCAGGTCCTTGACCAACTTCCACCGATGCCCTAGTGGTAAGCGAGAAGTGTCTGCATTTACATCAACAGTGCTTGTAAGCGGTTCACCTATCAAAAAGTGCCCAGGTGTCAACGCCTGCAGGTGGTTTGGGTCTGAAGACAACGGGGTCAGTGGTCGCGAATTGAGGATGGCTTCCACTTCAACGATAATTGTTTCTAGTTCCCCGTAAGTCAGCTTCACGTTTGCCAAGCTTTTCAGGATCAGGGATTTGGCCGACTTCACTGCCGCTTCCCATAATCCTCCAAAATGTGGCGATCTAGGAGGGATGAAATGAAAGTCCATACCTCTGGTGGTGCAGAAACGAGCTATGGTTTCTTGTGACTTCTCATCGTGTAGTTGTTGCTTGAGCTTCAGGAACTGGTTATTGGCTCCCACAAAATTAGTTGCATTGTCGCAGTAGATATTTCGACAATTTCCTCTTCAAGATACGAACCGTTTAAGTGCTCCAATGAATGCTTCTGTTGTTAGTTCCGTAGCGAGCTCCAAGTGTATAGCCTTTGTAGAAAAGCAACAAAATACGGCCAAGTAAGTTTTTTGTGGTTGCTTTCCTCGCAACTTAAAATGTGTGTAGAAAGGTCCAGCAAAATCCACGCCGGTGTTCAAAAATGGTCTTGCTTGCAGAACTCGATTTGCTGGTAGATTTCCCATCAGCTGTGACATTAGTCGGGGCTTTGCTCTAGCACAAACAACACAATTTTGAACTACTGACCTTGCTATGGTTTTACCATTGATAGGCCAATAGCGCTGTCAAGCTATCGCCAATAGAGCTTGTGGGCCTGCGTGCTTATGGTCCTGATGAAGCTGGGTAAGGATGAGTTTTGTGATCGGATGAGCGTAAGGAAGCAATATAGGATGCTTTTGATAATACTCAAGATCAGCGTTTTCGAGTCTTCCACCAACCCTGAGTAATCCATCTTTGTCAAATGCAGGAGCCAGCTTACAAAGTCGATTAGTATTACTGAGTTGCCCTGTTGTTTTGAGTTCCTGAGTTTCTTCGTAAAATGCTTCATTTTGTACTTCTTTGATAATGATATTGGTGGCTTCTTCCAGCTCTGATACTGTTGATGGGGCACTCTTTCCTCTGGACGTTATTCTCCTTCGTGCCATGCGTGTAAACCGAATGACTAAGGCCACGATGCACTTGAGTTTACGAAAAGAATTTCCATGATTCACTTGATATATGAAGTGCGGTTCCGTTTAGGTGGCAATATAAACACTTTTACATCTCCTTTTTTCCAAATCGAACTTTTCCTCCACCAATTCAGCTTCCTTTTTAATAGAAGTAGCTGGCCACGTGTCAGGATTACCATGAAGAAACAAAGGTCCGTAGAACCATAATGTCGCTTCTTTTAACTTGGACGGGCTTACGCCTCGAGACGCGAGTTCTGCTGGATTTAATTTTGAGCGTACGTGACGCCATTGAGCTGGCGTTGAATATTGCTGGATGGCAACGATTCGATTCGCCACGAAGGTTTGGTATAAAGCAGCGTCATTGTTGATCCAGTGTAACACTATTTCTGAATCCGTCCAGAAGTAACATGACTGCTCGGAAATATTTAGATCAGCTTGAAGACGATGAACAAGTTCGGTCGCTAGTTTTGCCGCACATAGTTCTAAGCGGGGTATGGTCGGTTTGTTGATCGGTGTTACGCGTGTTTCGGCACATAGTAGTCGAACAGTGATGGTTCCATCGCAGTGATTTGCTCTTAGGTAAATTGCTACCAAAGGCCTTTTTGGATGCGTCCGCAAAGGCGTGTAATTGTACCTCGCGAGGTACTCGAGCTCCGAATACATGACGTGCAATCTTGATTTCGTTAAGCTGTCCGAGACTTGCATGAAACCGTTTCCACTCGGAGTGAAGTTCCATGGGAAGGGCTGCATCCCAATGAAGTTTTAGTTTCCACAACTTTTGAATAAAGATCTTTGCGGTGATGGTTACTGGACTCATGAGGCCAAGAGGATCGAAGATGTGAGCGATGGTTGAAAGTGCCTGCCTTTTAGTAATTTTGTTGGGTTGCTTATTTGGTGGAACGCGAATAACTAGCTCATCTTTTGCCGGTAGCCATATCAAGCCAAGAGTCTTGACCTGTTCAGTTGTATTCTCTGACAAGTTGAATTGTATTTCTCGATCTACCAAATCGATGTCATTAATCAAGCTGGCATTGTTCGCACACCATTTTCGTAACTTAAACCCAGCGGAATTTAAAATGTGTTGGACTTCTTCCTTCTTTTGAAGAGCCTCTGCTAAGCTGTTTGCTCCCGTCAGTAGGTCATCCATGTAAAAATCTTTCCGAACAGCCAAACTTCCCAGAGGGTACTTAAACTTATACATTGAACTCAAGTGCTCCAGACATTTGGTTGCCAGATATGGTGCTACGGTTGTGCCATATGTAACGGTATTTAGTTGATAACATCTTATCACATCGTTGGGATGATTCCTCCTTAAAACCATCTGATAAGGCCGATCTTCTTTGTCTACCCAAATCTGTCGATACATCTTTTCAATATCTGCAGAAAAGACGTACTTAAATAAGCGGAATCTGAGTAGTATTGTAAACAGCTCGGCCCAGTGTGCAGAACATCGTTTAAGCTGATTTTGCTTGTGGAAGGGGCTGAAGCATCGAATACCACTCGAAGTTTGGTCGTCGAGCTATCGGGTTTCAGTACACAATGGTGTGGTAGTATGAAGTGCGGCTTCGACGCCTTTGGCATTTCGACCTCCGTCATGTGACCAAGTTTCAAATACTCCTGCATAAACTGTTGATAAGCTTGCCGAAGATCTTCATTCTTGGCCAAGCGTTCCTCAAGCAGCGATAATCTCCACAAAGCCGTCCGTTGAGTTTTACCAAGTTTTTTAGGATCCTTTAAAAAAGGTAGCCGAACTATAAACCGTCCTTCCTTAGACCTCTTCATGGTTTGTTGAAAGTGCCCTTCGCATTTGCATTCTTGAGCGATCATAGTGACCATTGGTTCCTCGTTTGTCTCGAGCTTCCAGAATCTTTCTAATTCCTCGTCCAATCTCGGACCTTCTGTGCGAAACATTCCGCAAGTAACCTTCTTGTTGTTCACTCGGCTGCGCGAATCGTAGAATGCTCCACCAAGAATCCACCCGAATACTGTGTTTTGCAATACGGGTAAATCTTCTCCCAGTTTAATTTGACCAATCGATAATAGCTGGTAGTAATGTTCCACACCAATCAGCATGTCCACTGGTCCAGATTGATTGAATTCTGGATCGGCTAGCGAAATGTTTCGTGGTATTTTCCAATAATCTACGCTGAAAGATTCTGAGGGCTGTTGAGCGGTTATTTGATTGACAACATATGTGTTCATTTGTACTTTGAAGTTTGTGTTTTTAGATTGTATTGACAACACAATATGCTTGGTAGATTTTTGAGCGAGTCCTCCAATACTGCTTATGGAGATGCTTGTTAATTGTGCCTTGCGGTTGAGCTTCTTTAAAGCCGCTTCAGTTATCAAATTAACTTGGGAACCACTGTCCAATATTGCACGTAAGTCGACCAGCCTTCCTTGGTTGTCGGAGGTATGGACAACTACAGTACTTAGCAGTACTTCCGATTTTATTGCTTCCGCAGTTAATGTGGTCTTTTCTTTTGTCTCCGCTCCCACCTTTTGAGATGGTGGTTTATTTGCTGGAACCACTGGACATTCCTCTTTGTGTAACAAGGTATTATGTTTCTTGTCACATTTCAAGCAGGCTCTGGAACTACAGTCAGTACTCTTATGGCCTGGCCGTAAACAATTTAAGCAGAGTTGCAATTGTTTTACTTTTTTTATTCGGTTGAGGATATTGAGTTTCTTGAAACTCTCACAAGCGAATATCTTGTGGGCACCTTCGCAATGTTTACACGGCACTGTGGTTTGTTGATTTGTGGATACTAGTGCAGAAACCTTCCTTTGTGGGGCCTTCTGATTTGCACTACCCAACGCTTCCAAGGAGTGAAACCTCTGTTCCAAAAATCCCAAGAACGAATCCAGCGACTGTAGCTCTCGTGGGGATTTTAAGGACTGCTCGTACAAATTATGCGATGTTTTGTCAAGCTTCTTTATCAGCACATGGAGTAAAAGCGGGTCCCAGTTCGTTGTGTCAATCTTGATATTCTTGAGACCCAAGACACATTCTTTGGTTATGTCATGGCACAACTTGATCGAACGTGCGGATTCGGAGCTGATAGCAGGTTGTGACAGGAGTTAGTCGAGAAGTGCGGTAACCATAAGCCTGCGATTGTCATAACGGTTACGAAGAACTGTCCAAGCATCAATATAATTCTCATCAGAGATTGGCATGTGCTTGATCAGCCACTCTGCTTCGCCCAATAAGTTGGCCTTGAGATACCACATCTTTTGAGAATTTCCAAGTGGCTGGGAATCAATTATCTGCTGAAACAGGTCATGGAAAGATGTCCACTGCGCGTAATCTCCATCGAACTTCGGAATTGACATCTCTGGCAACTTGATTGACTGCTGACTGTGAACTGGTGTGCGTGGGGCTGGATCTGTTCTTTCCTGCCCGTGGCTAGGTTTATTAAGGCATCTTGTATGCGCTCTTCTATTCTATTGTATTGATCTTGCTTGTCGCTGGTATTTCCTCCTGGAAATCTGCTTGTGGCTCTGTGTAAGTCGCGCAGCTCTTCCCAGTAGCGTGTCAAAGTATTTGACTTGAGGTCGTAATAGACTCTCGGTTGAGGAATTGAAGAGCCATGAATTCCCTCAGTTAAATAGTTGATCGAAGCCACTGTGGACTCGAATTGGTTTACCAGTCCCTGTGTGTCGTCTTCTACCCTTTTTGTGGTTGCTGCTTCGAAGCTAGCGCCTGCGGTAGCAGCCTTTGGATTTGGGGTTGATGGATCTTCCATAGGCTTCGATTTCAATAGACTGGTTATGGCATCTCTTGCTGTTACGTACTCGCGATGTATAGCCGAAAAATAATCTTTTTCGAAGTAAGGATGATCAGCCGAGGTCTCCGCATACGCTTGAAGCTGCTCGTTTCGCGAGCTAAATGTTTTCCATAGCTCATTGTTTTCCATAGCTCATTTAACTCCGACAATCTCTTGCTCAGGTACACTACCGTCTTCCTGGTGGGACCATCCTTCCGATAATTCGAAATCAGTCGTTCAATTTCGAAGCCAGTTATATCCTGTTCCCTGGCTAGATCTTCCATTGCTAACGAATAGGTGTCAACCTTTAATTTCGAAGATTGCTCCACTTAGCAAGGTTTTCGTAATTAGTAAAGTTTTCGCTGTGTGATCACGTCGGGGTCACCAAAATGTTTCTATAGCGACAAAAGGCTTTTCTTCTGCCGCTTCGATGGTTAAAATTTAAGACTTCGGTCCAAATACCAAGGGCTTCCAAAACCAATCGAAGTACTTGATAAGTCAGTTGATCAGTTCAATACTGAGACAACTGTTAGCAATTATTCCCTAAAGTCGGTCAGTGCAATACTGAGACGACTTAACCAAACTCAAATCAAAAGAAGTTTATGGCGTTTAGAATCAGAATGATAGCTTTATTAACAAAACATCTTAATTTATATCTTAAAATCTAATTTGCACCCTTTCCCACGTTCATGCTAATTTTGCCTGGGAATTTCTAGACTTTCCCACGTTTATAATAATTTTAGTGTAAAAAGTGCTGACTGCACCCAAGTACACGTCGCGAATTCCTCAGACAGTCTTGAATGTGATACGCGGTGAAATATGACATTCTTTCTGAAAATTTTCCAGACGAGATTTAGGTAATCGTAAGCTGACCTTGTCTGAGGATTCATGACGTGTGAAAAACAGGTGAGTATCTCCAATTCGGTTTGAGATATTATACATATAGTTGAATAGATTTAAGATTTGAATTATTAACCGAAACATGAAGAACATGAAGAATGCGCATAAATTGCACATGAACTTAGTCCATGTACATTGAAGATGTACATGGACTTATTACATTGACGATGTACATGTGACCATGAACATGGAAAGTACATTGAAGATGTACAGTGGTGTTAAATCACAAGATCTTGCAAGCTAGTTCACAGGTCGAAAATAGAAATTATGTGCTCATCAAATGCTTCTTTCAATAAATCGATGGTTGCACAAGCTGGATGGCATGTCACGCCATCCTGTTGAAACCAGAGGTCCCCTGTATTATGGTGAGTCATTCCGGAAAGAGAAACCATGGCTCTATAGCGGTCATCATTGACTGTAATGTTATTCCCAGGAGCATTTTTGAAAACATATGGATCAATGATTCCGTGGCCCTATCACACCAACCAGTGACTTTGATGTAAAGTTGTTTGGACAACCACCTGTGATTGTTCATCACTCCAAATACGGCAGTTTTGTTTATTGACATAGCCATTCAACCAGAAATGAGCCTCATCACTAATCAACATTTTCTTATGAAATTCGGGATCGGCAGCAATTTGTTCTCGAGCCCATACACCGAATCTACGCCATACTTGGTGGTCATTTGGCTTCTAGTCTTGCACAAGCTGGATTTGGTAAGCCTACAAACCAAGATCCTTCCGTAAAGTCTTCCATAATGTGGATGGGCACAGGTTTAATTGTTCAGCACGATGTCGAATGGACTCACTTGGGTCTTCAGCTATACTACGCTCTGCAGCTGCTATGGTTTCCTCATTACGCAATGTACGACGCCTGGATGGATGTGTATTATCAGTGAGAGTGAAAGTCGTGGAAAAACGATCCATGGTTAATCAAATTATGGGCGATTACGCTAGTCATAAAATTGACGGAGTGCGCGATGAGTTCCTCGAACAGAACCATTCTTTTCGAAATAAATCCGCACAATTTTCAGACGTTGCTCAGGTGTCAATCTGTTCATGATGAAATGGCAAACCAAACTAACTATAAAACGCATGACAGCTGTCATATCATACAAAGCATTAAAAGTGTTGTTCTATACCTCTAAAAACACCCTTTACTGAACAGATAAACGGCTGAGATCTACTAACCACGAAACAATTTAAGCTACAAGGAAATTTTTTCCCTTCGAGTCCATACTTATATCCTTTCCAAATAGGCCCCAATTTCCAGTGTAGACCAGGAAACCCACGTCAAGGTAAATTTTGTCGGAATGATGACATCAAAAATTAATCAAATATATTTTTATAACGCAATAATGATTACTTAGATGATCTGTTATTTTTACAAAGTTTCTTTTCGGAAAAAGGAGATTGTAGCCTTGGCAAATAAATACTTGATACGGCAAGACTTAATCCAACAATCAATCAGATGCAAATCATATTAATCAACTTTAGTAGCATAGTTCCTAACCCTCTATGATTTGGGTTACTATAGTCAGTTCTACACTTGATAGGGAGTTCTTAGTGCAAAATTAATTCACTCATATAAAAAACCCTTATCAGCTTATCAAGCTTCTGCAGTATACACTGGTTAAAGTTCAATCCATAGCAAAATCATTCACGCGTAAACATTTCATATGATAAGTGGGTATAGTACAATAAATAAAAATTACAACATCAAGTGCTGTCTTGTATGAGATTAGTCTACAAATTATAAATTGATACGAGTGTAATAATACCCAACGGATTTCTTCCTGTTTGATTAGGCAATCTTTTCTCAGTTCATATATTTGGATTGCAGATGCAGATATTGATCATAGCATTGGAAAAAAATAATAAATGATTCGGTAAACGCAATAAAACTTAGTTTATCAGGCAATAAAAATTAGTTTAAGGTTTGTAACTGATCTTGTACACGTATGTACTCGTAATAAGGAAAGATCAAGCTCACATGTTGTACCCGTGAATATCTCAACGCACGAGTGACCTTCGCAAGAACGAAGCTTTAAGGTAACATAATACAGGTATGACGAACTTAACTTTGGCGAAGCGATCAATCATCGTTGTTATGCTTCACCAGTATCTAAGGTAATACAAGTCGGTAATGCACTCGTAGATGCATCTAACTACAAGACATTTACTCGTAGGTTACATGTGTTCTTGCTCCGCACATGTTTTTCACTTGAGACTGAAATCGTTAAACCGCTTGGGGTTTGCCAAAGCTTTATATTATGACCTTATAAATGTTCTAAAAGCGGCATAAAATCAGTTCAACAGCTTTAACTATCTTAGTCTTATCGCTTTTGGTCTACTCACAGCTAACTCATTTTTGAGGGAGATAAGGTCAAAGCTGGAAAATAAAGTAAGAAAGCCACTTAAAACCATTTCAGTAAGCCAGCTGGCTAATGTTTTGATTGTTGTTAAGTGAGACAATACTTTGAAGATTAGATAAAGATTCGAAGTAATATTTAGATCTACTGACGTTATGTATATTGAAGGAAATTCTGTTTTGAAAAAGATATAAAGACGATGTCGTTGAACTTGCAGCTTGAAATTGGTTACATTTAGATTCAAAATTCAAGTGCAATTGCATTTGACTTTTGATTTATACATTCATTTTGACCGCATTTTTTTTATCTGCAGCAGAAAAGGACGCAAATTTTATAATTCTTCTTCTTCGTAGCACTACAGCCCCTCTCGGGCATTCGCTTCCTGCTAATAGAGCCTCCAACTGCTTCGGTCTATTGACCGCGTCCTCCAATTTCGAAATCCGAGCAGCGATGAAGTCTTCGTCGGCCGAGTCAGACCAGCGTTTCCTCGGTTTTCCCACTGGTCTCCGCCTTTCAGTTCTCCCACCGAATACCTTTTTGGGTATCCATTGTTCGTCCATACGATCCATGCGGCGAGCCCATTGCAGCATCCACAGTCTTACAATCGTTGAGACCTCCGGTTCGTCAAAAATTTCATACAGCTCATGGTTGTATCGAATTTGCCATTGGTCTCCGTCTAGCTTCGCTCCGGTTATTCGCTTCAGAACCCGTCGCTCAAAGGCGTTCAATATATTTGCGGATGCTTGGGTTAGGGTCCATGTTTCACACCCATAGCATAACACATGTCTTATCACAGATTTGTATACTTGGAGCTTTGTTTTCGATACTGTATTCGCCAAGTGTGATATTTTGGGTATTTGAGGTATTTTTCCTTGACTGCGTCATGAGCTTTGTTTTATTTTCATTGATTTGTAGCCCTACTAGTTCTACTTCGCTGTCGTGTTTCAGGAAAAATTATCTGGCAGTTGTTAATGACCGTATCGATAGGTAGCTTCCTTATGACGTAGCTTCCTTATGACGTACTCTAGAGCCAAATTGAATAGCAATGGGGCCAGCGCATCTCCCTGCTTTAGTCCGATATTTGTGTGTGTAATTACTTGTGTGCATTAAAAATGGAAGACAATCTTATCCTAGAAATTTCAAGAATTTGCAGTGCCATGAACTTTTTTAATAAGTATTCTACACCGAGAAAAAAAAAACTGGAATAAAAACACCTAATTACACTTGGATACGTTTTTTCATATAAAGATAAAAATTATGTGGAGAGTTAGACATAACCTTAAACAAATTACACTAGACCCACTAGGCCAATTGCACTTAAAACCTAGGCAAATTATGTAGTAATGAAGCAGTTCGTGTACGCAAACTGCTTGAGAAACTTTCAAGAAGGATATAAAAACTGTCACCATGCCAAAATTAGAAAGTAGAAATGATTCGGAGAACCAATGAAATATTCGCGGTAGTTAACGACGAGGACAGTGAACCGAAATTTGCAATGATTATGTCATTTTTCTTCATTTTGAGTACTTTAACGCTAGTACGAATAAAAGAAAAGAAATTAGTAAATCAAACAATTTATTCTGCATATTAAAACGCGACTAATGTACAGATTCCATAAATTGATTTCGAAAAATTATTATGGTTATTTTGTTTTTGAATTCGCCGCAATTTTGTTTCAAGTGTTCATGACCCCGTCGCTTGATTAGTTATGATAACACATCAATATTACAAACCATTTTCAAAATTTTTATCAAAATTCCTACATATTTGTAGTATCTAGGTCCGTTGCAAACGTGTATTACCCTAGTATCACGTGTTAGTGTTGTTGTAATTGTTAAATATTCAATCGGCTATAACTTCGCTGGTTATTGTTCGATTATTGTAAAATATTCAGAACACATGCAATTGCTTTCAGAAAACTTTACTGGTGGTTTTTGGGAAATTTAAGGGCTTCATTTTGATTTTATAGGCGAAAATGTAAAATTTATAAAATGTACTATTATTAACAAAGTTGATCGAATTTCGACTTCTAAGGAATTTGTCGCCCTTGTACTCCTAAAGTCTCACCTCTGTAATTTTTTTCAGATTTTTCGGGTCAAAGGTGCTCAATCGCGAGGGGGGGGACACCAAATTTTCGTACATTTCCCCTTCCCCTGCACTCCTCAAAGAAAAACTCGTCGTTTTAAGACCTCTTTTGAAAAGTTCTGATCAAGACCTTTCATTTGATACCCATATTGCCTACATGCGATGAACTTTTGGGGGGCACTCCCCTATACGGGGAGACCCCCCCCCCTTAAACACCTTATAAATTTTTTCTTGTGATGAAACTTTGAAGAGGGCATCACTTTGCACCTACTAACAAAATCTTGTGTTTCTAGCTTATGTAGTTAGCGAGAAAAAGCGGTGTGACACACGGACGGAAGGACGGACAGACGGACAGACAGGACGCGATTTTAGTAGGGTATTATAAAACGATTTTACAATACGCTAATAAAACGAAGCTCATGATGCAGTCAAAGAGAACACCTCAAATACAAAAAATATCACACTTGGCGAATACAGTATCGAAAAAGTGAGTGGATTTGTATATTTAGGCGCCAAAATAACAAGAACCAGTAATGAAAGAGACGAAACAAGCCGAAGAATACAACAGGCAAATTAAATATTTTATTCAATTTTAACTATCTTGAAGACCAGCTTCATACATTGGAAAACAAAGCTCCAAGTATACAAACCTGTAATAAGACCTGTGTTATGCTATGAGTGTGAATCATGGACCCTAACCCAAGCATCTGCAAACATATTGAACGCCTTCGAGCGTCAGGTCCTGAGGCTAATAACCGGAGGGAAGCTAGACAGGAACCAATGGCGAATTCGATACAACCATGAGCTGTATGAAATTTTTGACGAGCCGGAGGTCTCAACGATTGTAAGACTGCGGAAGCTGCAATAGGCAGGCCGCATGAATCGTATGGACGAACAATGGATACCCAAAAAGGTATTCGGTGGGAGAACTGAAAGGCGGATACCAGTGGGGAAACCAAAGAAACGCTGGTCTGACTCGGTCGACGAAGCCAGTTCATCGCAGCTCAGACTTAAAAATTGGAGGATGCGGTCAATGGACAGCGACAGTTGGAGGCGCTATTTGCAGAACCCGAAGGCCCGAGAGGGGCTGTAGTGCTTACAAAGAAGAAGAAGTCAAACCTGTGCTGTTATATGGAAGTGAAACATGAACTTTGACGGGTAAACCCGAAAACGCAGTGAGCGTATTTGAACACAAAGTGCTCCAGAAAATCTAAGGCACAGTAAAACAAGGAACAGAGTGGAGACTACGCTACAACGATGCATTAATGAATTATTTACCGATCCCTCTGTCTCCTCTTGCATAAAATTAAGTAAGTTGCAATGGGCAGACCATGAAGAACAAATGGAGGAAAACCAGCTACCCAAAAGAACATTAAAGGGTAGAGCCCAAGGTAGAAATCTAGCGGGAAGACTGAGAACTCGATGAGAAGACACGATAGAAGCTGACAGTAGATCCTTGTTGGGAAGAAACAACTGGCGAACAAGGTCACAAAACCGCGATGATTGGAGGAGATTAATCCTAGAGACCAAGGCCCGTCTTTGACCGTCACTGCATAGATGATGATGATTGGACCATTTTCAATGGATTTCTATTTCCAAAAGTCGACGAGATGAACATCGAAAACATTTGCTTTCAACAAGATAGCGCTATACGCCACAAAGCCACCGAAACAATCGACAAACAAAACAAAATTTGGGGAAAAAATTATTTCACGCAATAATTGACCTTGACTCTAAGATCCTGCAATTTTATGCCTCCATATTATTTCCTTTCGGGGTAGGTCAAATCCTTGGATTATGCTAACCAAAAACAACATTGGAATCATTTTCTTTTTGATGAATGCCATTTACGCACTGAGTTTGGAGCTCCCATGCTGGCGAGCGATTGGACTATCCACTAAACCGCTCCCCCATCAACCACAGAACCTGGTCTGGGACTGCTCGACACACTATTTCCGGCCAAATCTCGTTCTGTTATGGCGTAAGGTACCTTCAAGCTGGGGATCCCTCCACTAGTGGGAGAAGAGTGGGGAAGAAGAATTGCCAGGCAAACGATCTCCCAGCTCCGACGTCCTCGGCTGCTGTGAGCCCCTTTTATCTTTTTCAAGCATAAAAGCGACTGTACTATCCGAGGTAAGCTCTCCCGTCTTCCTGTACAGGTCCCATCGCAGCTTATTTCATTTTTTTTACTTGCCAATATTTTGCAGTTAAGACTGTAAACAACTATGCCCGCTCAAAAGCTGCGTCGGATAGAAGTCAATCTCATCATGCCTTCGATTTAGCCATGGTCTCAGATCCGCGATGAGCCGCGCAGTCTACCTTCCTTTCATATAATTCACCCAAGGCTGCTGCCAATCGTTGAATGAGCGCTGTCTATCGTCGTGGGCAACTGTCTCCCATGCGTCTTCGCTTCGACACAGGTATATAGAGTGGCGCTCTCTAGCAAGGGGGCGCAATAGATTTTACGCCTGCACTAACTTGCACCGCTGAACCAAAGATTATGCTCCCTTTCTTTGAACCTGCACCAAGCGTTTTCGGTATGCCTCCTTACTGAGAGTGTCGCCCCATATTTCTGCTCCGTAAATCAGCATTAACCCTACGAAACTCAGCTTGAGGCATCTTCCTGACGGGTTTGGTCCCCATGCGTTAGCCATAAGTTGACTCAGAGTCGATACTCCCGATGCAGCCTTCTCAGCCGTTGCCCTGATTTGCTCAGAGAAACTCATCTTCGAGTCTATCAGTAGCCTTAGATACTTCACCGCTGGCTTCGATTCGATTCGTATGTCTCCAATAATGATCATCCTTACTCTAGGGATTCTCTTCTTTGTTAACACGACCACTCCGATTTTCTCCACTACTAGACTAAACCTACTCACTCGTCCCATTAGTATAGCTAGCCTAAGATGCGCTTGTTCAACGGTGCGTCCAGTGACTAGAGTCGCAATATTATCCACATAGCCGATCAAGCGCGACTCATCTGGCATCTCCAGTCTCAGTAGCTGGTTGTAAGGTACATTCCACAGACCTGGGCCAAGGATAGATACCTGTGTAATACCCGATGTAACTTCCATGCTTCGTTGGCCCTGTGTCGCGTCATAAAACAGACTTTGGTCCTTCAGGTAGTCCCTCAGAAGTGGCATCAGCTATTCTGGAGTTAAAAAGGGTTTTCCAGAATATCCACCCACCTGGCGGAGTTCAAGGCGTTCCTAACAATGAGTGTCACCAACAGAACGATCCGTCGCTTGGCACGGCAATGTGTGCTTCCGCCTTTTGGACCACGCTCGCTGCCTCTGCAATTGCATCAATAGTGGAGCGTCTTATTTATTCATTTATTTATTCATTTATTTATTTAAATTCCATTTAACAGATTAAACACAATCCAATTACAAAATAGAACAAAACAAAAAAAAGAAAATTAATGAAAATTATAATTAAGTTAAAAAAGTTAATATAAAAAGAAATTCAATGGTATTAACAATCGTAAGTACTTAGTCAAATATGCATTTGAAATTAAATAAAAGCACAAAAAAGTCTAATATTTACTCCAATTGAGTTGTATGAATCAGGCTTCTTAATCTCAATTTAAAAACAAGGTATGAGTCGGAAAAAGGGCCAAGCTCAAGCTTATCATGATTTCTTACCATTCGTATAGTGGGGGAACCAAAATATAAATTTGTACGGGCATACGGTGGTACGAAAAAATTGTTTGCCCGAGAAGAACGCGATGATTGGCGAAAACGTAAGTCTGCATACAATGTTGATGAAATTTGATTGTGGCAGAATTGATATAGAAAATACTAATCTAGATACATGCGACGGGATGACAGAGTAGACAAACGTAAGAAGAATAAACGACAGTCATACGGTTGATATGGGACTTTGGTTTTGTAAAACAAGACACGAAAAAATTTTCGCTGGACATTCTCTAACGAGTTAATGAGGTAGGAGTATCGGGGAGACGAAACTACAGAGCAATATTCAAGGATAGGACGGACAAGACAGATAAACAAGCGTACGGGGATAGATATATTGTTAAATTTATAAGCATGCCTGAAAATAAGTCCCAATATTTCCGAGGCCCTAGTAGTCGCGATAACAATGTGTGCATCAAAATTGAGCTTAAGATCGAAAGTAACACCAAGATCTTTAGCAGAGCTCACAGCAGCGAGTGGGACTTCATTTAACATATAGGTGAAAGTCAGCGGAGATTGATTTAGATCAAAAGTCATTTTAAAGCATTTAGCAACATTAAGACAGAGGTAGTTAGACGAACACCAGTTACTTAGTGCAATCAAGTCCATCTGAAGATATTGACAATTTTGTACAGACCTGATAGCTCGAAAGACTTTAAAATCATCAGCATACAGTAGGCAACTGGAGGCATTAACCGAAGGAAGATCATTTATAAACAATAGGAATAGGAGGAGACCTAAAATGGAACCTTGAGGAACATCAGAGGATAGATAAAATGGAATAGAGGTAATTCCACAATAACTAACACAACATATGCGAGAAGACAGGTAGGAATCCATCCATGATACAATAAGAGAAGGCCAGCAACCCCAAAAGCATTCAGTTTGTAACAGAGAAGTTGTTGGTTGACCATGTCAAACGCCTTCGAGAAGTCAGTGAAGATAACATCAACCTGCTATCGATTGTCTAGGGCCTTAGCAATGTAATCGGTGAATTCAATTAAATTTTAAGTCGTAGAGCGAAACTTGAGAAACCCATGTTGTTCCTTTGACAAGATAGGGGTCAATGAAACTGAAGGCCGGTTATGTACCAGACGCTCGAGTAATTTCGGAAAACAGGAAATTAAGGAAAAAGGACGATAATTGGGCACAGAAGAAGGATCACCACTTTTAAGAATAGGACAACGTTTGCTCTTTTCCAATATGTAGGGAAAGTACCAGTCTTTTGACTTAGGTTGAAGAGAAAAGCCAGAGGGATACAAAGTGAAGACGCTAATGACTTGACAAATATATTCGGTAAACCATTAGGACCAGGTGATATATTAGGATTAAGTAAATTAATGAGGGATTCAACTTCAATATGGTCGGTGAAAAGTGAAGAAATGTCAATGGAGTGAAGTACAGGTGTATTAACTGGATCAGAGACATGAGAAGAAGGAATAAAAGTTGACGAGAAGAACTGAGAGAACGAGTTGGAAATATTCTGTGAAGAAGAGCTAATGATATTATTCCAGTGGACTGAAGGAGGGATAGAGGAAGAGGGCTTGAAAGATCTAATGTATGACCAAAATGGTTTTGCATTATTCTAACTCTCCAAGCTACTGAAGTAGTGTTTCATTGCAGTCTTTAGTTCTTTTTTGCTAGAACACAAAGATCACAAAAGTGGGCATTGGATTCTTCAGTACCACAACGCTTGAAACGGCGGTATGCTTTACTTAAGCATTCAAGGCACAAAGTACTTGTTTAGTTAGCTATGGTTACTGCTTTACTTTGCGAAGAGCTTGAAGGTGTGAAGAGTTTAATCAACTCATAGAGGTATTATAAAACTTACTCAGAGCTTCCTCACACTCCAAGTTATCAAAAAACTCGAGCCAGTCAACCAAATTCAATTCGGAGGCTAAAGCTTCGTAGTCTGTTTGAAGACGTTGAATCTTGGAGAAGAAGCAAAAGTACGATGTGTCAAAGGTGCAATTGAGAGATCGAGCGATAATGGCGGATGATGACTATCAATGCCCACAAGGAGATTCAATGCTATGGAAACAGATAGACAGTAATGGGGAAAGTTGGAAAGAACAAGGTCAAGTACCCAACCATTAGCATAAGGGATATTATTAAATTGCGACATTGAACAGAGTAATAGAAACGAGGAGAGAGATAAAGAAGATGCATTGGTTGATGAAACAGAGAAAGGAAAGTTCTTCGTCCATTGCACTGTTGCCAAATCAAAATCACCGCATACTAGAATTAAAGATTCCTAATGATGCAATAGGACATAAGAGGGAAACTCGTCAAAAAAATGTCTCATACACATACAAAGGAGAGTTACTAGGTATATAGACAGAGGAAACTAATAAAGATGTATTGTTAGGAAGGAAGATCTTGACAATCACACAATCCACATTATGGAAAAAACAAAAGTCAGCACAAAGTGGGCTACGTACTGTATTACTAACAGCTACAAGGACCCCACCCCGCAGTAATGTGTCAAACGGTTCCAGCCTGGGTTCTCAGGTTGACAGGGGAGGTGTTCAGTGGGTAGTCCAGTCGCGCATGGGAGTCTCATACTCTGTGCATAAATGAAATTCACCGCCCTGCCACAAAAAAAGGACCCTACCTCCATCTTCTTTATTTGCAGTGGCCAAATCCCGGTCACAACGCTAAATATCAAAATCAAGGAAAATTTCCGAGTTTAAGATGTTACCATTTAACCAAGTTTCTGTGAGACATATAAATACATCTTCGCTGAGCTGTAACGATAAAAAGAGCTTATCAAGCTTGGTCCTTAACCCTCTTACATTTTGGTGATGTACTGAAACATTAGAAGTTAAGCTACAGTCATGAAATCTTATACTTGTTCGTAGGTTGCGGTCTTCCCGGTGCACGAAAGGACTTCTTTCTTGTTAAGCTGAATAGTTTAATAAGTACTCCAGGTGACCAAGCTTCAGGATTCAAAATAGTATCAAAAGCACTGCAAGCTTGAAAGAAACTACAACTCTAAAGCCCTACTGCCAAGGAGCTTGTTTCCCAGCAGCACAAATCACATCCGTGAGTCTTTTCTTGATGAGTTTCTCTAGCACTTTCCCAGCCGGGTCTAGCATCCATAACGGACGGTATACAGATGGTGATCCAGAATTTCCCTTCCCCTTACTGGTCAGCATGAGACTTGCCTACTTTCAACGTACCGAGGAAACCCCATCCCGTAGGCAAGCGTTGAATGTGCTAATCAGCAATTCTGGACAATGGTGGTACACAGGTTGCAATGGCTTAGCTGGAACACCATCTAAACCTGGAGCATTCTTTGCGTTCAATTATAGTACTGCCTCTTCCAGTTCCGACTGTGTGAAGAGTGGGCACTTGATTGCGGTTTCACCGTGGACAGCGTCAACATGGACGGGATGGCCATGAAAAGGACACACATTATCTCATTCATCTTTTCTGCTTCCTGTATGCGAGGCGTTTATAGTGTGCAAAGCTCCCTCATTACTAGTTTATAGCCAAGGCTCTACGGATCCTTATTCACACTATCCGCTAGATCTTGTCAGTAACGAGCTTTGCTGCTATTAATAAGATTGCGAAGGCATTTCCTGGCCAACTTATTTGCTGCTACCCAGTTGCATGCCCCGTCACGGTTCCGTGCCCGTTGAGCCCCACGCCGAAGCTTGTGAGATTCCCTTCGCTTTTCAGCGATTTCAATCCATCACTGAAGGATTATCGTGTCGGGGTTTTCAACGCAGCATAGAAGTGCTGCAAGCAGTCGTGATGATATTCATAGTTGAGTTCACCACGTCTTGAGCTGTCAGTTCTTCTAAGCCCTGCGAATCACCTCGAAGCGGAGCACCTGCTGTGAGCACATCATCCGGCCTCTCAACGTCTGTCCTTTCAATGTTCCACCCAATTGTAGAAGGCCGAGAGCACGGACGTTGGGAGACAGCACCATGAATCTCAAACAGGATGCACTGATGATTACTGGCTGAGTGGTTTTCTAATACTCTCAAATTGTTTATCTTTCGTACTAAGGACTCCGAGGCAAATGTCACGTTCGGCATGGTTCCTTCCAAGCCAATATGGTGAAAATTCTGCGGGTGTTCAGTGTTTAGCATATAGAACACTATTTCTAGGGTTCATTTTCCTCGCTGATCTATTAAAGACATACCCCATTCGATTGCTTTTTTTTTTGTGGTAGGGAGGTGAATGCTATTTATGCACAAGGTGTGCGACTCCCATGCGCGACTGGACTACCCACTAAACAACTCCCCTGTCAACCTGAGAACCCAGCCTGGAACCGTTTGACACATTATTTCGGGCCAGGTCTCGTTTTGTTACGCCGTGGGGCGCCTTCAAGCTGGGGAGTCCCTTTCCTAGCGGGAGGGGAGAGAGGAAGAGCAAATTCCAGAAGAGCGATCCCCCAGCCCCAGCGCCCCCGGCTGCTGTGAGTCCCTTTTATATTTTAGGACTGCCCGAGCATAATGTGCCACTTGGTCCCATTTATCAACCGATTCGAGCATCACCGCAACTATATTATCCGGGGTGAGCTCTCCCGTCTCCTTGTAGAGTTCTCTTCGCAGCCTGACCCATTTTTTACACGCAAAAAATGTGTGACAAGCATTGTCCTCCTCTCCTGGGCAAAACCGACAATCGGGAGACCGTGACTTACCGGTCTTGTGCAGGTAAGATTGAAAACACCCGTGCCCGCTCAAAAGCTGGGTCAGATAGAAGTCAGTCTCACCATGCCTTCGATTTAGCCACTGCCTCACATCCGGGATGAGGCGCGCAGTCCACCTTCCCTTCGTGCAATTCACCCAAGACTGCTGCCAATCGTTGAGCGAGCACTGTATCTCCTCGCGGACAACTATCTCCCTCGCATCCTCGTTTCGGCGCAAATAAATAGCACGGCGCTCTCTAGCAAGGAGGGCGACAGGTATCACGCCTGCAATCACTCTCACCGCCGAGTCGGAGACTGTTGGATACGAAGATGCAATCCTCAATGCTCTTCTTCTCTGTACCTGTGCCAAACGTTTTCGGTATACCTCCTTGCTGAGAGCGTCGCTCCATACCTCTGCTCCGTCCAGTAGCACTGACCCTACAGCACTCATCAAGAGGCGTCTTCTTGATGGGCTGGGTCCCCCTACGTTGGCCATAAGTCGACTCAGGGCCGATATTCCCGAAGCAGCCTTCTCAGCCGTTGCCCTGATTTGCTCAGAGAAACTCATCTTTGAGTCGATCAGTAGCCCCAGGTACTTCACCGCTGGCTTCGATTCGATTTGTATATCTCCAATACTGATCATCCTTACTCTAGGGATTCTCTTTTTTGTCAAGATGACCACTTCGGTTTTCTCCAGTGCTAAACTCAGCCCGCGAGCAGTCATCCAGTCTCTCACTCAGTGCATTAGCATACCTAGCCTAAGTTGCGCTTGTTCAACGGTGCGTCCAGCGACCAGAGCCGCAACATCATCCGCATAGCCGACCAAGCGCGACTCATTTGGCATCTCAGGTCTCAGTAGCCCGTCGTAAGACACGTTCCACAGGTCCGGACTAAGGATAGATCCCTGGGCAACACCCAATGTAATTTCCATCCTTGGTTGGCCCTGTGTCGTGTCGTAGAGCAGGCTTCGGTCCTTTAGGTAGTCCCTCAAAAGCCGCATTAGATGTTCTGGAACTTGAAAAGAGTTTTCCAGCGTGTCCAGAATATCCACCCATCTAGCGGAGTTGAAGGCATTCCTGACGTCGAGTGTCACCAACAGGACGATCCGTCGCTTGGTGCGACTATATGCCTCTGCCTTTTGGACCGCGTTCACCACCTCTGCAATCGCATCAATGGTAGAACGTCCTGCTCTAACGCCATACTGCCGAGGAGATAGGTCCCCAGCAGCACGAATCGCGTCAGTGAGTCTTCCCTTGATGAGTTGAACAGCTTGTAGCCAAGGCCCCACGGATCCTTGTTCACATTGTCCACTAGGTCTTGCCAGCAGCGAGCCTTGTTACTGTTGATCAGTTTGCGAAGGCATTTCCTGGCCGACTTATATGCTGCCACCTGGTTGCATGCCTCGTCACGGTTCCGCGCCCGTTGAGCCTCACGCCGAAGCTTGTGACACTCCCTCCACTTTTCAGCGATTTCAGTTGACCACCAGTACACTGGGGGCTTGCCGTGCCGGGGTCTTCAACGGGGCATAGAAGCGCAGCAAGCAGTCGTAATTATGCTCATAGTAGAGTTCACCACGTCTTGAGCTGCCAGTTCTTCCGTCCCCTCCGAAGCTCCCTGCAGCGGCTCACCTGCTGTGAGAACCTTGACGAACCTCTCGACGTCCATTCTTCAGATGCTCCATCCAGTTGTAGAGGGCCGAGAGCATGGACGTCGGGAGACAGCATTACTTATCTCAAGCAGAATGCATTGATGATCACTGGCTGAGTAGTCCTCTAAAACTTTCCAGTTGTGTATCCTCCGTACTAAGGACTCCGAGGCGAATATCACGTCCGGCATGGTTCCCTCACAGCCAATACGGCGGAAAGTCGGCGTGTTTCCGGAGTTTAGTACGACGAGGGCCGTCCTGGCCACCATTTCCAGGACTCGTTTTCCCCGCGGATCAGTCCGAGGCATGCCCCATTCGATTGCTTTAGCATTGAAGTCGCCCCCAACGAGCACTTTGCCCTTTGCGTTCGAGACAGCGCCCTCCAAAGCATTAAGTTCGGCTTGGAAAGATGATATCGACTCGTTAGGCGTTAGGTACACACTAAAGAAGGTGATCCCTGAGCACCGAACCCACACGAAACCATTCCCACGCCCACAACTCTCCGCCTGAAAGTCACTGTTCCAAAACCAGATAGCGGCAGTACCAGTTTCATCAGAGTACCATGATGCAGGACTTTTATTATGGTGTTGCTCACTCAGCAGCAAGAAGTCGGCGTTCATGTCCCTCGCAAACTGCTCAAGCAGATTTTGGGCGGTTGAACTGCGGTGTAGGTTTAGCTGCAGGATGCGGGTCATTGAAGCTCTGATTTGGCCTTGGCTAGGGCTTCCTGGAACACCCGGCATTTCCTGATCCCAAGACGTATCCAAAATCAAGTTTTGGATCAGCATCCTTGCAAAGAATACAGTGTGCCTCCTTCGTACACTCTTTTCTTTTATGTCCCATTTCACCGCATTTGTAACATAGGGAACTCCTATCGGGTCCTTTGCATACTTGTGTGGTGTGACCATAACCAAGGCATTTGAAACATTGAAGAGGCGTTGCTCTTCGCCGCATCCTACAGACAACCCACCCAATTCGTACTTTGCCCTTGTTCAGGAATTGTTCGGCGTCCTTTCCGGTCAAGTCAACTATGGCCATGCGTTGTCCCCTGTGGTTTTCTGGTGTCAGTCTCGCTTTGATGCTTCCCACGCTAGGGAACTCCTTTTTGATGGCATCTTCTACCTCAGCCAGATCCGTCACGCAGTCTATGTCTCGTATTTCGATCGTCGCCAGCGGCTCGAGCGGAGCTATAGTTGCGCTTTTGCCGAGGACTTTCTTTACTGCGTCACAGAATGCATCTTTGTTGCCGGCCTCTGCTCCGAATTCGACCAGTATGTGGCCCGACCACGTTGGTCGTACTACTTTAATGGTAGTATTGGTGTCTTCGGGCGTTACAGTTCCCCTGATGTCCCGCAGTACTTCCGCGTAGGATCAGCCATCTTGGGGCTTTACAAGCAATGCCTGCTGCCGGGGTCTTCGTTGGGGCTTCTGCCTCTCCTGCTTTGCATCTGGTCCTTTTTGTAATTGGGCGTCCGTACGAACTTTACTTTCTGGCTTTTTTTGAAGGAGTTTCTTTGCAGCTTTCTTCGCTCCTCTTGTAAGCACTGCCTGGAACCCCTGATCTAGTGCTCCACGCCCTTCAAGTGCCTCTTCCTTCCTTCTTTTATCCCGATCTCCTTCGATCGGGCTAGACGCAATTCTTTTATTGACGTTTAATGGTGGAGCTATCTGCGTGTCACCTTTAGATTTCGCCCCAAGCGCCTCTTTAGCCTTCTCTTCGTCTTCGGCCCTTAACCAGCTTCTCCGATAGTGCCGGATGCGATCTAGGAGTTCCTCTAGTTCAAGGAGCCCTTCCTTTGCTGCTTTGCTGGTTTTTGGGGAGTCGCATGCAGCTTATATTCTTTTCAGAACATCTCCCGCTTTTCGGAGTAGTCTTTCTTCTTCATTTCGCTGGGCCGCAATTGTACCTTGCAACCACCCTTGGGAGAGGTTATCGCGTTCCGTTTCCGAGGGCAGTACTTCCGCCGCATTTTCAACTTTGGCGGTGCATTCACGCGGTGTCTGGTCACTCTTTGCTTTTAGTGCCGTAATCTCCTCGTTGGCTTCTGGATTTTTCGTTGCAATGTCGGGATTTGCGAACCTTGCATTGGTCGCTTCGGTAACGATCGCAGCAGTGACAATCGAATTTTCGATGCTCTTTATGTTATCTCCCACCGCTCGAACACCTGAAGTGTCCTGCAGAGTTTCCCGTTTCTCCTTAATAGGACGCTCGGGCGTTCGCATCATTTTTTTGCTGCGCCCGAACGCCGCAGGAATCTCAGTCTGTATTCTCCGTTTTTCGTCCGTCTTCACTGTCGTTGTGTTAGTCTTCGTTCTTGTCGTTGTTAGTACCGCTCGCGATGTACTATTGACATCGTGGCTGCAACCGCTGGTTGCGTCGTCATTATTATTCTTCGTTTCTTTTTCTGGGTATTTGTGGTCTTTTGATTTTGTTTGCTTCAGTTTTGTTGGGTCCCCCCTCGGAGCCGCTATCTCCGTTCGTGTGTGTAGTCGCCTTTTTGGTCCCATGGGTATCTTTCCAGAATAGGGAGGCCGTGCGAGGGTTGGCGCAAGCCCTTATGGGGACAAGTGCTCAAAGCCAGACCAGCGCTAATCGGGAGTCCGTCTCAACCGAACATACACCACCAATCCAATGGTGCGAACTTCGAACGTACTCCGAGGCCTGCCAAGGTATTAGTGGGACGGAGACGGTATGATAGTTGAATTGGAGCGATTCACACACGAGTTTCACCTCGGCACTACTGTGCAAAGCAACTAGGTCCAAACCATCACATCCGCCAGCCCAAAGCGTAATTGATTGCTTTGGCGTTGAAGTCTACGCCAAACGAACCGATATCATCATCCCTCTACCTGGAAATCACTAATCTGAGCCCAGATGGCGGCAGTGCTAGTTTCATCAGGATACCATGATGCAGAACTTTTATCGTGGTGTTGCTCACTCAGCAGCAAAACATCGGTTTTCATGTCCCTCACAAACTGCTCAAGCTGGTTTTGGGTGGTTTAACTGCGGTGTAGGTTTGCCTGTGGGATACGGTTCACTGAAGTTCTTATTTTGCCTTTGCTATGGCTTCCTGGAAAACCCGACACTTTCCTGGACCCAAGACGCACCCACGATCCGGTCTTAGATCAGCATCCTTGCAAAGGATACGGCGTGCCTCCTTCGTTCACTCTTTTCTTTCATGCCCCGTTTCACCATTTTTGTAACATAAGGAACTCCTATCGGGTCCCTTGCAAATTTATACGGTGTGACCATAGCCAAGGCGTTTGAAACAATGAAGAGGCGCTGCTCTTCACCGTATACTGCAGACGACTAACCCTATTATTACTTTGCCGGAAACTCTTCGGCGTCCTTCTCGGTCAGGTTGTTGATGGCCAGACGTTGTCCCCTATGGTTTTTCGGTGTCAGTCTCGCTTTAAACCTGCCCACACTAGGGAGCTCCCTTTTTATGGCCTTTTCCACCTTAGCCAGGTCCTAGATGCAGTCAATGTCTCTTGTTTCGATCGTTGCATCGGCGTACTTGGCGCTTTTGCCGAGTACTTTCTTTACTATGTTGTAGAATGCTTCTTCATTGTCGGCCTTTGCTCCAAATTCGACCAATATGTTGCCCAACCGGGTTGGTCGTACTACTTTAATAGCAGTATTGGTGCATGTGGGCCTTACATTCGCCTGATATTCCGCAACGCTTCTTTGTAGGATTGGCCATCTTGGGAAAGATTGTATCTTGAGTATCCATTACATGTTCTTGAGTAGGGAGGGAGCTTGCTTCTGTTTACGCAACTTATTTTGCTTGAAAATTTGACGAATTTTGTTCAATGCTATTATATGTTTTTTTTTTATATCTGGTCAGTTTACCATGCAGCAATTTAAAATTGAATTTCGTACGTCTTGCAATTTAATTTTATTCATTCATTTTACGGCTCAAAAACTTACAAAATCTTACAACATGCCAGCAACAGAAAACTTTACTAGCCACTAAAAATCTCGGACAACAAATAAAAATCAAAGCTATTAGTCATATATCCTTTGATGTTATTTTTTCTTGATCTAATTGTTAATGAATGTTTATTCTAAATTCAGTATGTGGTAAAACCCTTTTACAGCCCATGACCCCATAATTACTTTTGGCTAACGATAACATTTTATTACTCTTAGTTACATTTCCATTATCATATGGAAGATGACCCGAACGAATGCTTATTTCAGCTTAAAGATCCTCTGGAATTACGTTATAGTAATAAATTCAATTATCTGAATTTTCGCTTTAATAAAAGCTATTTAAATATCGCTAGCATGCGATCACCAAAGATTAAAAGAGTTCAAGGCTATCAAAGGAATTGCGACAAATATTGAAATTGATGCATTAATCGTTGGACGCCTTCCTTTTTCAGATATTTTGTATTACAAAGCATGAAGACAAATAATGCGATCAAATTCTTAAACACGTGCTTTGGCATGCCCTCAAATTCGACGCCCGGTCTAATAAAAATTTCATTCACGGTTTCAGCATTTACTATATAAGTAGTGGATATGTGTTACTCCCAGCATATGTGAGTATCTTTTAGCATAGATATTTGTATTATTGTTAGAACGCAGATAGCGTGAAGAGCGAACATGCTGAAACTACAGGTACTTATATAAACAATAGCCAAGAATATTTATTGGTCTATTAAAGCTTTCAAACCATTTGCCCGCCAAACAGTGAAAAGTTGTCGTTGCTTTACAGTTTCTCAATGGTATCATTTCAAACTTAAAAATTATCCAAAAAATTATGCAACAACGACAACCAGTTTACCCACAAGGCCACAAAAGCTAATA
Organism: Odontomyia ornata; assembly: GCA_963969285.1. NCBI lineage: Eukaryota > Metazoa > Arthropoda > Insecta > Diptera > Stratiomyidae > Odontomyia > Odontomyia ornata. Next base: position 33,094,250 of record OZ017741.1, read on the forward strand.
CTTGGAGTTACTTACAGCATCGCGTGCTCCACCATAGAACCCAACAACGTTTGACCGCTAAACCATTTAACCAGCATCGAATTCAATCTTCACTCGCCCGCCAATCCGACAAAAGTATCTTTGATTGCTATAAAAAGCTTCTTAGCGCGCTGCTAGCAAAATAATGCGAATTTAATTTGCCGTTTTAACTCTTTATTTTTTTATTTATTCCTTGCACCATATGTATGTACTTCAAAAGAACATTTCACAAGAGTATAAATTATCGTTAAACACCAATCAATCAACGTTCGCCCGCCGCTTAAAAGTTCACGACTAATAATGCGATTTTCTTGTATCGTCTTCTTAAGTCGCCCAAATAAAAAGACACTCGGCCAAAGGTACTATTGGATTTTCTCGTGTATCTTTTGTATGATCATGTTCTGTGGCTGTAATCAACGGAGAATGCGTTGGTCGATCTTTTTAATTAAGTTCTACGCGAGATAAATTCTACAACTAGGCCGACACTGCGAACGGAATTGTGCGATACGAGTAAGTTGGGGGATGAAAGAAAAACGTTCAAAGGCATGAATTGCACCACACATTGCTTAATAAATTGAAATATACTCGCACTCGTATATCCGCGCGTTCACCCTTGATAGCATACAACGCACTGGTTTATTAGCAATCAGTTTTTGGATTAGCGCGAGTGAGGTCTTTGTTAAGCAATAATACGCGCGACAGCACCCACAACCTATACCAAACCACTCGCGCAGTGGCACTGAATTGTTTGTTATCTCGTCGAGTTCATTTTCATATGTTTTTAATTTTTATCAACAATACGAGTGGATTTACAAATAAAACAGCTATAGCGAAAATTTCGAGAGCTTTTGAAAACCCAGTTTAGAGGAGTTTCCTAAATATATGCAAGTATTTTGGGGCTTTTTAGTTTTAAGAGATATTTATTTGAATTTAACAAGGGCATAATTTTGCATTGATTCTATTCTGATCATTTAATTTTACTTTTAGACCCAACTCATCATTTGGGTGAGATCTAGGCCGAGTCTGTATGGTACACCCTGGATTACCCTAAATGGTCAAACGGATACGACTTAGCTTTGACGCCTTGAAGTTGACATTTTAGGCTGGCGGATATCGGATATATTTTGGACCTAGTTCAACTAGAGTTCCAACGACTCCAATCTAAATGTCGTACCATCTACATCCCGACAAAACCTTGCTAGGCCTCGAAGTTCGCACTATTGAGTAGATTGTATAAGTTTGATCGAGACGGTCTCCCGATTAGAGTTGGCCTGACACTGAACACCAATCCCCATAACTGTGAGAGTCTCAGGACAAATACCTGAGTGGCAATGATCTTCACTGTGACATGACGAAATATATGGCGTCATCAATTATCCATATATCCTGGCAGTAGGTAAAATGTTATGGGAACGGAAACCCAGACAGAAAACCAAATCATGCAGGTCCACAAGGGGAACCAAATTACGGTGCAGGGGGTCGGATCCCCAGTACCGGCGGCAGAGGGTAGTGAGCGAGCAGGCTCCTGGCCGTCGTCATCCAGCGACTGCAATGTTATAGAAGTGGTGAACTTGGCTTCTGTAACAGATATAACTACAAGCAAACAGGACGCTAGCACGGAGAACCCTTTCAGGCAAAAATCGCTGTTGGCAAGAACACCGATAAAACAAGTCACCGATTACGGGGGGAGGCAGCAAACCCCAGAAACACTGTCAAAGTCAACATCACAGGTTAAATCATCGGAGACAGACCACAGACGGACTAACGAACGAAAGAAGGCAGAGTGCGTTGTGCAACCTGGCATCATTGCGGCCTTTGGGCGCAGTACAAAGACTATGCGCACCCCGGAGCGTCCAGTGCAAGACGTACACAATCCGGATCAAGCTGCAACACCAACAGAGGCCAGTGTAAGACTGGGGGAGGGAGAAGTTTTGCCGTCGGCCGACGCCACTTCAAACGTCACCCAAGCGACAGAAGCAAAAGGGCTAGGAAACGGGGGCCTCTCCCAAGAGGTGGCGCCAAATAACACAATCGCCCTTGACCGCGCCGAAGAGGAGCGGCTTACTCGGAAAGCGGGGACTATCGTTAAACAACTGAGGGCTGCCTGCGAAGTGCAGAAAAACATAGGCAAGAGTTTCAGGAATAGCATTCTTGAACTGGAGGAGCTTTTTGGCCGCATAACGCACTACAGGCGGAGGTGGCTTGCAACCGAAAAGCACCAAAAAGACACGCTCTCCCTCGAGGCATCAGTGGGTCCTAGCAGCAGCAAAAGAATGGCCGGTAGCCCAATTGAAGGCGACCGTAAGAAAAGGAGGAAGGACGAGACCATAAACGAAGTTGTCACTCCAGGCGAGGAGTTTCATGTGGTGCGAAACAAGGCAGCGAAAAAAGCGGCCAAAAAGCTACTCCAAGAAAAAACAGACAAAGAGCTCAACCACGAAAAGAAGAACAAAGAACCCCCCGATATACCGCAGAAAACAAAAAGCGAACCGCGGCGCAAACCCTTGCGAGAGGCACTGCTTATTAAACCCACTAAGGGCCGAGCCTACGCAGATGTCCTCCATGAAATTAAAGGAGCGGTCAAGCCAGACGACACCAAAACTGCCATCAAAGCAGTTCGACCAACCCGGACCGGTGGCCTGCTGATGGAATTCGGGCCAGAGGCCACAAACAAAGATGCATTCCGTGACGCGGTTCAAAAGGTTCTTGGAGATGTGGCAACCGTTGCCTCGCTCGAACCAATGGCCACCCTGGAAATCAGGGACCTCGACTGCGTCACGGACAAAGCTGAAGTAGAGGATGCCATTAGGAGGAAGTTCCCCAGCTTAAGTGAAGTCAAGGCAAGATTGACACGTGAAAACACAAGGGGGCAGCGCATGGCTATTGTCGAACTAGCTGATTTAGACGCCCAGCAAATCCTGGCGAAGGGCAAAATTAAGATAGGTTGGGTGATCTGCAGGATACGGAGAAGAGCGATCCCTATCCGCTGCTTCAGATGCCTCGAATACGGACACACCGCGTATGGCTGTAGGGGACCCAACAGGAGATCTCTAAGCTACAAATGTGGTGAAACGGGGCACAAAAGGAAGGAGTGCACGAACGAGGCAAAACGCATTCTTTGCAAGGATGCTAAGCTAGCACCCGGCGACCTCAAACATGAGCCGGGGACAGGGAGATGCTGGGTTTTCAAGGAGGCCCTAACTAAAGCCAAATCGATACTCAAATGATCCGTATCCTGCAGGTCAATTTGCACCGAAGCACAAACGCCCAGGACCTACTTGAGCAGTTTGCGAGGGATAAGAAAGCTGACCTCCTGTTGCTGAGCGAGCAACATCATAACAAGTACTCGCAAGCGTGGTACCCTGACGAATCTGGTACCTCGGCCATCTGGGTTCGAGACAGCGCCCGCCTTCAGGTGCAGGTCCATGGACGCGGGGATGGTTTTGTGTGGGTGCGGTGTTCAGGGATAACATATTTCAGTGTTTATCTGACGCCTAACGAGGCAATGCCATCTTTTCGAACGAAACTCGATGCCTTGGAGGACGCTGTCTCGAACACAGAGGGCCACATGCTGGTCGGGGGAGACTTCAACGCTAGAGCCATTGAATGGGGTATGCCACAATCCGACTCAAGGGGAAAGCAAATCTTGGACATGGCGGCAAGAACAGCGCTTTTGGTCCTAAATACTGGTAACACCCCTACTTTCCGCCGCTGGGGTTGCGTAGGAACCATACCCGATGTGACACTCGCTTCGGAGTCCCTGGTACCTAGAGTATACAACTGGCGAGTACTAGAGGACTACTCGGCTAGTGATCACCAGTATATAGCTGTTGAGATTCACGACGGTGCCACTCTGCGTGCATGTGCCCAAACTTCAATCCTCGGATGGAGGACTGGGAGGATGGACGTTGAAAGGTTCGCTAACGCGCTTACGGCAGGCGCACCGTTGCTGGGAGCTCCGCCAGGGAGTGGAGGACCTACAGCCAAGGACTTGGTGAACTCAACTATGAGTACCATCATAGCTGCTTGCGAGTCTTCCATGCCCCGTCGGAAACCCCGACACGGTAAGCCTCCAGTATACTGGTGGTCAAACGAGATCGCCGAACAAAGAAGCGAGTGTCACAAACTTCGGCGAGAGGCCCAGCGGGCGCGAACACGGGAGGAGGCAGACACTAGGCTAGCAGCATACAGGTCCGGCAGGAAATATCTTCGCAGGCTTATTAACAAGAGCAAGGCCCGGTGCTGGCAAGATCTCGTGGACGATGTAAATAGGGATCCGTGGGGACTAGGTTACAAGCTGGTCATGCGAAAACTTGGTGTTCAACGGAAGCCCTGCTTACATGAAGCAGAGAAGATGGACGAGATCGTACGGGCACTATTCCCCACGCACCCTATCCGTGTCGATTCAGCTCATGCACAAACACCAATAGAATGCTCACCTTTCACAATGATGGAACTGGAGCAGGCAATTCTATCCATGAAAGCAAGGAAGGCACCGGGACCAGATGGCGTACCTGCTGAGGTTTTGCAGCTTGTCTACAAGCTTTGTCCTGACTTGTTGCTCAGTATGTTCAACGCTTGCCTTTACGAAGGTGTATTTCCGGAACGCTGGAAAGTGGCGAGGCTCGTACTGATCAGCAAGGGGAAGGGAAATTCCGAGTTGGCGTCTGCATACCGCCCGTTATGTATGCTAGACACGGCTGGGAAAGTGCTCGAGAAACTCATCAAGGGAAGACTCACTGACGCGGTCCGTTCTGCCGGGGACCTATCTTCACGGCAGTATGGTTTTAGAGCAGGTCGCTCCACTATTGACGCGATAGCGGAAGTAGTGAGCGCGGTCCAAAGAGCGGAGGCTCACTGCCAGTCAAACAAAAGGGTTGTGTTGCTCGTGACGCTTGACGTCAGAAACGCCTTCAATTCCGCTAGATGGGCGGATATTCTGGAAGCACTGGAAAACTCTTTTCAAGTTCCAGAATATCTGATGCGGATTTTGAAGAACTACCTGACAGACCGGAGCCTGCTCTATGAGACGAAGGAGGGTCGGCGGAGGATGGAAATTACATCGGGTGTTGCACAAGGCTCCATCCTTGGCCCAGACCTGTGGAAGATCATGTACGACGGGCTACTGAGAATCGAGCTGCCGGATGAGTCGTGCTTGATCGGCTATGCAGACGATGTCGCGGCGCTAGTTGCGGGACGCACTGTTAAACAAGCGCAACTCAGACTGGGTATCCTAATGCGCCGAGTGAGGGACTGGATGACTGCTCGCGGGTTCAGCCTAGCTTTGGAGAAAACCGAAGTAGTCATCTTGATAAAGAAGAGAATCCCTAGAGTAAGGATGATCAACATTGGGGAAGCACTCGTTGAGACTAAACTAGCAGTGAAGTACCTGGGCATTTTGATCGACTCGAAGATGCGTTTCTCCGAGCAAATCAGGGCAATGGCTGACAAGGCTGCAACGAGTGTTTCGGCTCTCAGCCGGCTAATGGCCAACATAGGGGGTGCCACCTCATCAAGAAGGAGACTTCTGATGAGTGCAGTACAATCTGTGCTGTTGTACGGATCGGAGATATGGTGTGAGGCTCTCAACAAGGGGCTGTATCGAAAGCGCTTGGCACAGGTGCAGCGACGGGGAGCACTGCGGATTGCATCTGTATATCGGACTGTCTCGGAGTCGGCAGTGCTGGTCATCGCAGGAGTGAAAACCATTGCCCTCCTTGCCAAGGAGCGCCGCAGAATCTACCTGCGGAGGAACGAATGCGACAGAGATGCTGTCGCCCACGAAGAACGAGAACGCTCACTCAGTGATTGGCAACAGTCCTAGGTGAGCGATACAAAAGGTAGGTGGACCGCATGCCTTATTGGTGACCTGAGGCCGTGGCTCAATCGAAGGCATGGTGAGACTGACTTCTATCTAACTCAGCTACTGAGTGGACATGGATACTTTCGGTCTTACCTGCACAAGATTGGTAAGTCACAGTCTCCTGACTGTATATTCTGTGCTGGAGAGGTCGATGATGCCTACCACACATTTTTTGTATGCAAGAGGTGGGAAAGGCAGCGCGGTGACCTCATTGAACAAATGGAAGATCTCTCTCCGGATGAACTCACTGGAGAGATGCTCACTTCCGTTGACAAATGGAACTGTGTGGCACATTGCGCTCCGGCAGTCCTTAAGATAAAAAGGAAAATATATGAGCGCCTGGAGGCGTCCAGGGCGGAGGGGTCTCTTTTCTAGAAATCCCTCTCCCTTCCCCTCCTTCCGTTGGAAAAGGGATCCCTGTAGCCCGGTGGCGCCTAAACGCGTAGAGAAATGAGGCTTAGCCCGAAGTAATGTGTCAAACGGTTCCAGGCTAGGTTCTCAGATTGACAGGGGAGGTGTTTAGTGGGTAGTTCAAGGGTATCCTCCATGGGAGTCCCACACTGCCAGACTCGGCGTGCGTAAATGCTTTCACCTCCCTACCACAAAAAAAAGGTGAAACATCCTGGCGAGAGCCTCTGAAACGCAACAAAAGAGGGAGAGCTTACCTGATGGCTAGCTCATGTGGAGGGGCCAGCCAACGTAGTAGGTCCCATACCCGTATGAGGAACGAGTGAGAAGAACGAATGTTTTCCTTTCAATTCAAAATCTTTTTTTCATTCAAAAAACGGAATTCAAACTGAAACTACTTTGAACAGTACCAAACAACATAATGATTAATGTTTAAAAGCCGGCAAATTTAAAGGCACAGTAATCTATAATTTAAGTGAATCGTTTTTCAAAATTTCGAATTTTAGCTAACTTTATCAGAAAAATATTACTGAGTTCAGATAGATTAATAGGTAGATATTTTGATAGAAATTTGTTTTAAGTCTTCAATATTATAGAAATTTACACATTAAAGATTCATGTTAATGTTGGGAACGAGTAACAAAGCAACCATACGAGTACAGTAAAGCAAAAGATCAAGACTTATTATTCATCGATCCAGTTGACTTTTGTATGTCTAATGAATAATTCCCAAAATTCAATCATTTTAAGTTTGATCTAAGCCCGAGTGTTTTCTTTAGTCGAAGGAATAAGCTGGTCCTCTAAATTTGGGGCTCGTCCAGGATATGGAAAGACAGTGAGTGTAAACAAAAACGAATCGTGCTGAAGATGAAGAAAAAGCGGCGCGTCAGAGAGAGACAAAGGCGGCAAGACGGAGCCGCGGGTGAAAAAACAGAAGGCGACGTAGTGTTAGATTTAACGATGAGTGTTGTAACGCGTGAAGTGTATAACCTCGCGGTTGCGCAGCTGAAAGACAAATTGAAGGAAAAAGGGCTCAATTTATCGGGAAATAAAGCCGAGCTAATTGACGGACTCATAGCTGCCGAATGCATAACTGAATTTGGCAATTCTAACGACGAAAAAGATAGTGAGACCGAAAAATAAATGGGAGTACGGGAGGTATAACGAGTCCATTGTCTCGCGATCATGAAATAGAGTTGTACAGGTGCGAGTAAGAGTTGGCCGGAAGGAACTCGCTGTAGCTCGTCGCGAAATCGAATTTTTGGGGGGTTGAGTACAGAATTCAAGCAACAAGGTGATTGTGAACGACGGTCACGGTCATTTTGCCAATAATATAGGAACCTCAACTGAACGACGACCAGTTCAAGTAGTATCTACGACGACGAACATAAACATAACGATGCTAGCGGAGCTGCTCAGTGTCTCCTCTGGTCAAGCCGAGATACACGAAATATGGGAGGGAAAGGTTATGTTTTTGAAAGAAGCTTTAAACTCGATGACTCGACAATGGAAATTCTTATCGGGGCGCAACTCCCCTCATTCTAGGCCCGAATATATCGTGCTGGACCCTCTTCTGAATGAATTGAGGAGAATGTTCCATCATCGTTCGAATAAGATTGCAATGTGATGAAAAATCAAAGAGCGAACATGGAAAAAACCAAAACTTTTTATGATTATGTGCATGAGAATACAATTCTTGCGAATCTTCTCAGCATGGACGATGGTGATGTGCTCGGCTACATTATCGACGGGATACTCAGCTGCATTAGTTGCCCGTATACAAGGATTCAACTCGATGCAATCGTTGCTGCGAGGGTTCGAGGAAATACCGCTGCGCGATAGGAATTTTACATCAAGTTCGAGTGCGAAACAAGACGAAAAGGTGAACGGCGATAACCGTAGGAACGACAAAGCGACGAACAGTAAGAGCGAGACCGGTGAAAAAGGTTCATCCGACGAAAGAGGCACATCGAGCGAGACTAGAGAACGGGGTGTCAAGCAAAATTGCTATAATTGCGGACAACTCGATTATATTATCGGACGAAAAATAAAGGAACGAAATGTTTCGCGTACGGCGAGTACGGGCATATCGCGCCGAAATGTGAAAACATAAGGAAAGATGCGACGAAGAGTAGCTCTGTGGTAAACCAGGTGAAATTGAGCGGCTACGAAGCTATACTCGATAACGGAAGTGACTTGAAGATTATGCAAGCGGACGAGTATGTGAAATTAGGCTCTCCACGTTTTGCGAATATGTCAATTTCATTTCGGAGGGTGGGAAAGGAGAACAATGCGACGTTGTGAGAATTTCGAGCGACGCTGATGATTGACGCAAACTCGTACCGGATTTTAATTCATATGATTTCCGAGGATTTGCTAAGGCATAAATTGTTAATTGGTTGCAATTTTTTTGCATACGATAGATTTGACGATAAAGCGCGGTAAAGCTACAACCAGTCCTTCGGCCGATAGTTCTTCCATGTGTGACGAAGAGCCAGGGATATTTCGAGTCAATATAGTAGAATGCTGCGATGCGAGTACGACTGATTTATCGAATATTCAGGAAGAAAAGTACAGAGAACCTATTCAAGCCCTCATCGATGATTACAAGCCGGTAAAGGCTCGTGACGTGGGTATAAAAATGACACTTATATTGAAAGATGATGAACCTGTATACCAAAGAGCGATGTTACATAACTATATACCCTATGTATACTGGTATGAACTGGGAGCTCATTTGTTGTGTATCCTATATGCATCATCAAGGCTCCCGGGGAGAGAGAGATCTCCCTGCATAACACTTACCTGGAACTCTATCCATCTAAACCAATTCAAAAACGCAAAAGTTTATTTCAAAGAATTTATTTTATTGTACTGTTCATTGTTTTAAAACATTTATACAACATTATGACCAAATTGATTAATTAACTAGGTCGCCTTGAAATTCCGCTTTGATTTGGAGTCCCCTGATGTTGGCGGGACTTATCTTGCTTCCCAAGTGAGCGTTAACCCGTAGAGTGAATCGGAGAAGATGAGTAAATGGATTGGGATGGCCACGTAGCGTGAAACGTCAAAAGGCTGATTTAGGATCGTGGCGCAAGCCAACACCTCACCCCTCATCATTTTATTGAGCACTGAACAATACCTCCGTCTAAAATTTAATCGCGTAACTATTCGTTGTAATCAAAGAATGGGTAGCGACGCGCTCCCTTATAGACTCGAACAAGACTGCCTGGCATGCGTTGCCCAAGAACTTTAAATACCGTTCTTTCATGGACTTTCAACCTGAATTCTCTTAAAAGGTGCTGAGTAGCCGAACACGTGCGCTCTCGTTCCACGAAAGCTTTTCCTCCCCACTCCGTCTCGCGGGCTCGGATGGTGAATATGCGAAACTGGTGAAATTGAGCGAAAGAGTGCTTTTCGTTTAAGCTTTCGGCTCCCAAAGAGTGCTTTTCGTTTAAGCTTTTGGCTTTCCCACCATCTTTTGAGGTGAATTAGCGAAACTTGGAACAAGAACAAGAGAGCGTTTACGCCGGAACTTTCAGTTTTCCTTTCAGCTTAACTCTCTTCGAAGCACACCCAAAGCATGTCGTTCACGATGTGGTAATCGTGTGAAACGCATTGCGGGTTAATCTTTTTTATTTACTTTTCCGCTCGCTTATTTACTTTTACGCTTGATCATTGGGCGACATGATTCAATAGCAATGGACGTATGTGCTTGCTTGACTTGACTTGAATTGTTCGACAGTCCATCTCAAATTATGCGAGTCCGGTTGTTCTAGTAGCAAAAAAGGATGGTTCAAAAAACAGGTATCCGTTACGGCTGATGGACAGGCTGCAAGGTGTGTGAGTGTTCAGCATTCTTGATTTGAAAAGCGGGTTTTTCCACGCGCCAGTCGACGAGTCGAGTCAGAAGTATACGGCTTTTATAGTACCTGATGGTCTTTCGAATTTATGAGAGTAGCATTTGGTCTGTGTAACTCGCCAACTGTTTTTCAAAAATTCGTGATCGCCACATTTCGGGAGCTTATTCGCGAAGGTGTCGTGTTGACGTACATACACGACTTGATCGTGCCATCAGAAGACTATGAGAGCAGATTAGAGAAAGCAAAACGTGTATTGAATGCTGCGAGCGAAACTAGCCTTCTTGTGAGCTGGAAAAAATGTGCATTTCTACAGATGAAAATTGAATTTTTGTGTCACATCATTTAAAATGGACGTGTTCACCGAAGTGAAAGAAAAATTGAAGCTGTTGCAAAGTTTCCGAAACGGAAAGATGTTCGACAAACTCAGGGGTTTCTCGGGTTAACCGGATATATCCGAAAGTTCGTACCTGGATATTCTATTATAGCTCAACCGTTGTCAAATTTGTTAAAAGTCGAATGTAAAGTTCTAGCTTGGTGACGCCCAGAATGATGCTTCTTAAGATTATTTTGACTAGTCAGCCAGTTTTAAATCTATACTGCGTAGGCGCAGATACGGGACTACACACCAATGCGTCGAAGCACGGTTATGGGCCGATATTGCATCAGAGGAACATTGAAGGCAAGGCATTGCATCTAAAATATTATGCTAGCGGTAAGACAACACCGGCCGAAGAGGATTACCCGAGCTATGAGTTCGAGGTACTTACGATTGGAAAAGCGCTCAAGAACTTTCGGATATAATTGCTCTTGATTCCGTTCAGGATTGTAACTGATTGCCGCGCGTCTGCTCTTACTATGAATAAGCTAGGCCTTTGCGTGCATGTTGCGAGATGGGCGCTTCAGTTGGATGAATTTGCGTATAGCATAGAACATCGTCCAGGCAAAAGTATGGCACATGTTGACGCGCTTAGCCGCAACCCACATGTCCCATTTGATTGCTTTAGCTTTGAAGTTTCCCCCAACGAGCAAGTTGATATCAATTTGCTCGGCGTTAGGCACACACTAAAGAAGGCTGTCCCTGAGTATCATGCCCACACAAAAACATCCCACCGTCTACAGTCCTTCGCCTAGAAATCACTGATGCGAATGCCAGAGCGTCCTAAAAAGGAAGAATGGGAAACTCTGCGGGACGCGCCAGATTTTCGAGCGGTTGGGGAAAATATAAAAACCATCGAGAATCCAATGGTTCCTACTGCGATCGCTACTGAAGCGACCAAACCAAGGGTATTAAATTCCAAAATAATAAGGAACTATCCTACGTCTACAAGGAGATTACGGCAGGAAAAGAAAGGAGTGACCAGACAAACAAAGTACCATTGTATAATTTCATTGCCACCGTCGAAAATGTGGCAGCAGTACTGTAGTCGGAAACGAAAGCCGATAACCTCTCCCAAGAAAGGTGGTCGCAAAGTACAATTGCTGTCCAGCGAAATGACGAAGAAAGGCTAACCCGAAAAGCGAGAGATGTTCTAAAAAGAATAAAATCTGCATTTGACTCGCCAAAAATAAAGGAATAAAGGTTGGGCTCCTTAAACTAGAGAAGCTCCTAAGGCGCATGGGGCATTACTTGAGGAGCCGCTTAAAAGCCCAGGAGGCCGAAAAAGAACAGAAAGCAAAAGAAGCGCTGAGGAGCCTAAAGGGCACGCGAAGATATGATAGCTCAAACATCAATAAAGGAATGGCATCTAGCCCAATCGAAGGAGATCGTGATAAAAGAAGGAAGAAAGAGAAGAGAATGGGCGTAGAACGCCAGTTCAGGGGTTCCAGACAATGCTGACAAAAGGGGCGAAGAAAGCCGCAAAGGAACTCCTTCAAAAAGTGCCACAAAATAAATTTCGCATGGATGCCCAACAAGAAAAAGGCCTGAGATGAAACAAGAGATGGCCGATCCAAAGATAGCCGATCCTACGTAGAAGCGCTGTGGGATATCAAGGGAAATTTAAGGCACGAAGACACCAACACTGCTATTGAAGCAGTACGACCAACCCGGTGGGACTGCATACTGATCGAATTCGGAGCAGAAGCCGACAATAAAGAAGCATTCTGTGACCCAATAATGAATGTCCTCGGCAAAAGCGCAACTGTAGCCTCGCTCGAGCTGACGGCAACCATCGAAATTGACCTTAGCAGAAGAGGCCATCAAAAGCTATGCTAGCGTAAGCAGGATCAAAGCGAGGCTGACACTAAAAAACCATAGGGGACAACGCATGGCCGTCATTGACTTGATTGAAAAGTAAGCCGAACAATTTCTAAATAAGGGAAAGTAAGAATAGAGTGGATTGTCTGCAGGAGATGGCAAAGAGCAGCGCCTCTTCAATATTTCGAATGCCTTGGCTATGGTCACACCAAACAAGTATGCAAAGGACCCGATAGGAGTTTTCTATGTTATAATGAAACTGGACATAAAAAAAAGAGTGTACGAAGGAGACATACTGTATCCTTTGCAAGGATTCTGATCTAAGACCGGATTTTAGGATCGTGTAAATGTAAAATTTTCCAAGAAGCCCGAGGCAAGTCAAAATCAGAACTGCGATGACCCGTACCCTGCTCGAGCAATTTGCGAGGGAGCCGACACGGTAAAAATTCCCTATCATGGTATCCAGATGAAATCGGTACTGCCACCATCTGGGTTCGGAACAGTGATTTTCAGACGGAGGACTGTGGACGGCGGGATGGTTTCGTGCGGGTTCGGTGCTCAGAGACCACCTTCTTTAGTATGTCCCGAACGCCGAACGAATCGATATAATCTTTTCAAGCTAAGTTTAATGCTTGGAGGGCGCTGTTTTGAACGCAGATGGCAACGTGCTCGTTGGGGAAGACTTCAACGCTAAAGCAATCGAAAGGGGCATGCCTGTAACAGATTCGCGGGCAAAACGAATCCTAGAAATGGTGGCCAGAACGGCACTCATCGTACTAAACACTGGAAATACGACGAGTTTCAGCCGTATTGGCTGTAAAGGAACCATACGGCACGTGACATTCGCCTCGGAGTCCTTAGTACGGAGGATACGCAACTGGAGTGTATTAGAGGACTACCAGTGATCATCAGTACATTCTGCTAGAGATCCGTGATGCTGTCTCCAGACGTCCGTGCTCTCACATCGGAAGGATGGACCCCGAGAGGTTCGTCGAGGTGCTCACGCTAGGCGCTCCGCTGCAGGGTGATACGCAAGGGGACAGAAGAAAATGCAACTCAAGACGTAGTGAGCTCAACTATGAGCATCATCACGACTGCTTGCAGCGCTTCTATGTCTCGTCAAAATCCTGGCACGGGAAGCCCCAAGTGTAGCAGTGGTTGACTGAAACTTTGAAAAGTTTTGGCATGAGGCTCAACAACTGGGTAGCAGCATATAAGTCGGCCAGGAAAGGTCTTGGAAAATTGATTAACAACAGCAAGGATTACTGCTGGTAAGATCTAGGGAACGGTGTGAACAAGGATCCGTGGGGCCTTGGCTACATGCTAGTAGCTTGGTGCCCTATGGACGCCTTGCATACATGAAGCGGAAAAGATGAACGAGGCAGTGCGGGCACTTTTCCCTGCCCATCCCGTCCGTGTTGATGCTGTCCACAGAGAAACAGCAATCGAGTGCCCACTCTTCATAAAGCTGGAACTAGAAGAGGTCGTCCTATCAATGAAGACAAGGAATGCTGCAGGTCCCGACGGCACCCCAGCTGAAGTATTGCGGCTTGTATCTTATCGTTGTCCTGACTTGCTGCTCAGCATATTCAACGCTTGCCTACGGGATGGGGTTTTCCTGGTCCGAGGAAAGGTGCCGAGGCTCCTGCTGACCAGCTAGGGGAAAGAAAATTTTGGATCCCCGTCTGCATACCACCCGTTATGCATGCTAGACCCGGCTGGGAAAGTGCCAGAGAAAGTCATCAAGGAAAGACTCACTGACGCGATTCGTGCTGCTAGGGACCTATCTCCTCGGCAGTACGGCTTTATAGTAGGACGTTTCACCATCGACGCCATTGCAGAGGTGGTGGGCGCGGTTCAAAAGGCAGAGGCATATAGCCGCACCAGGCGACGAATCGTCCTGTTGGTGGCACGACGTTAGGAACGCCTTCAATTTCGCTAGACGACACAGGGTCAACGAGGAATGAAAGTTACATCAGGTGTTGCTCAAGGGTCTATGCTTGGTCCAGACCTGAAACTGGTGCCAGATGAGTCGCGCTTGATCGGCCATGCGGATGATGTTGCGGCTCTTGTCGCTGGACGCACTATTGAAGCACAACTTACTTACTTATGGCAATAAATTTGACATATGTTGCTGCTTCCTGTAACATTTCAAGATCAATTATTCTATATTCTCTCCATAGTCCAAACCCCTTCAACAGAAAGGTTTTCTCCGCATTTGGCGTGTATGTGGTGTGGATTGAAAGCATATTTGACTACCTTGAAATCAACCAGTGTTTTTGTTTTTATTGTAATTTTGTCTGCATTCACTCTATTTACAACAAAATTATTGATCTTACGTTCAGCTGCTAATAGCCGTACCAAATTCCCTCCGCGCTGCCCGAAGACATTAATCGGTGCAACTTTTTTAGGGTTCATATTCGCTTTTACAGAAGAATCAGCAGACGCATCGGTTGGCTTCTTCTCCTTATTTTTAGATTTTAAATATGCTTATATTTTCGCTTTCGATGTTCAAAATTATTGTATTCAATTTTTCTTTTCTATTTTTGTCGTTAATTACATTTGATGGACGTCCCCCAGCGGTGGGATCTTTTTAAGAAACCGCTGTAAGCAACGAATGCTAGACGTAGATCCATATTCATTGATTTTTTGCGCTTAAAGAACGCCTGCTTACTCAGGCCCGAAAGGAAATCAATTAACGTACAAGACGTCACAGTGGGAACTGTCAAAAACTATTCGATTGGTCTAAAAGAACAGGTCAACAGGTCTAACACTTTGATGCGCGTTGTGACGTCATGCTTCCGCTTTCAGACCTGTGTGATGGGTCATTGGCTTAATCATGTCTCTATCGCATCTTAACCTGTTCAGTTTTTATACCTACGATATGGTAGGTAGCGTTATAGGGTAATCTTCATTCAAACCAAAGAAGCTGCTTTAAATTAAATTGAGAAAATGAATTTAACCACCCACACAGCTTATATTGGCAAAAATGTATTTGGGCGACAATCATCGCAAAACAACGAGCTTCTCGTTAGTCATTATTTATACCAATTTTTAGCTGATAGTAATGGATGGTATGATTTTAGTTTCATTGTTTGTTTTTGCTTAAGATTAGAAAATAAATTTCAAATTACCAAACTACCTGTAACCTCTTCCTGGTCTTTGGGTTTTTAGTAGCTCTTAAAGATGTATTTTGTATTCTTTCCAGTGTTCCGAAATCGCTATTTTTTTGTGAATCCTTAATCGCATACAGCCACATACTGAAGTGTTAAAGTTTATTTTTATTTTCAACCCGTTGTTAATTATTCAAAGCTTCTTTTCGATTTCTAGTTAAATAACCAAATACTTTTTTGGTAACATAATTTTTCTTCAATTGAATACAATAATTTATAAATCACTTTACATAAATTAAATTGGAGTCATGGTAATGTCTTATTTTAACTCTTCCGGTTTGTTCTTAAGCATCACTACAGCATACGCTAAATTTTAGTATTTACCTAGAAATGAAAGAAAAATAATAACAGTAACCATATCTATCTTAATATACAACGTACATTAATCACAAGCATCTAATTAAGCTCTCCTTATTACAGGTACAGTAAGTCATAACTTTAAAACCATATCATGCTTCCACCGGCATGAGAAATTTCGATAAACTCTCCAATAGAGATTCGAAAAAATTTAAACGTTTCCTTTCTCGTAAAATTATCTCTTCAGTTGTTTTATCGTCCGGTTCAATTGTTGAATTTATAGAATCCTCAATTATGCGTACTATCCTTTGATATAGAAATGATTGTCGAAAAATAGGTTTACTTAAACTCAAATGATCGTCTTTTAAAACATAAAAATCGCCATAGTCAATATGTGCAGACTCTTCCGTAACAATTCTTAATGGGAATTTAAAAGTAGTTAACATGGTTGGATTGCCTTCCGCAATGCTTACAACTTTCAAATCATCAAAGAAAGTTCGTATTGCTTTCATGAAATTACCATGTAATGAAATAAGTTTCGGTGAATTCTCTTCGAGCTCTTTAACCTGAAATTTAAGTAAATAAAAGATAAATTATGATAGGGATGTAAATTTTCGCCACCACCCTGTCAACCTGAGAACTTCTTCTAAAGATCGACAACATCATTGTAACACTTAAAGAAATAAGTAGTGAATCTTACCTCAATAGATGGCGACAGTATGACCTGCATATGCTGCTTCCATCTTGCAATTGAACTGCCACGATGTGGCACTCCAAGAAATACAATTCCTTTCGTATTTTTCGCTAATCGTTGTATAGCTGAGTTTTTACCCTCAATCGCTTTTAACAGAATGTGCTTGCATAGTATTCCACCCATTGAATGGCCAATCCATACAACTGGCCTATTTTCGCCAACCTCCGCAGATGACAAACGATCTAAGAGAACACCCGAACGAAGTTCTAGATAGCCATGTCCTTTTTCGCAAGGACAGAACTTCGCATAGTTAGCTGACCATTCCGAAACGGCTGACATATAATCGATTCCCAAAATTCTAGAGCATTCGATATAGTATAAGTAGAAAAAAATTGGAAGCAAACGCCTAACAAACCTGATGTTTGGAAAATCTTCCGGAAGCCACTCCATTGGCCAGCAATTGGTATATTCCTCAGAAATATCGTCATTTATCCAGTGGGGACTGCAATAAAGTAGTAAAACATCGTCAAATTTTTACTGTTGTATAGAAACAAGGGTCGGAGGTTGTCATAGTTTCAAATACCTAGTAAATATTGTTACATATACAAATAATTCTGCGAACTACTGTCGCAATTGTTTTCACAACCATTAAGAACATCATGATCAACAAAACAAGCGTACTCGAAACCACAAGAACCCACCAAGCATGATCAACATCTGAAAGTGACGTCACTGCGCCGTTGCTTGAATACTCCAGGTAGTTCGCCAATGTACGAGAAACATATCGAATGACTAGAAACCCTATATAAAGCCGAGCTGAATGAATGGGGGGATTATTACAACCGCGATAGTGTGGAGTGCGAATTAAAAGCGATATTGATTGTGAAGTGATAGACAGTTGAAGTAAAAATTGATAGACAAGTTGTGAAATAGCTAAATTAATGATTGTGCATTTTTAGTAAATAAACTCATTTAACTTAATTTAAAAGACAGTGCGTTTTCACTTTCCCGGAACATTTAAATTATTGACCGCGAACCATAACACGCGACAGTGGTGTCAAGAAGTGAGAAAAAAAAACTTCGAACTTGAAAATTTGAACATTCTTAAAGTGCAAACTGAAAAAAGAGTCGAAATAATAAAAAAAATGGAACAGCGAAACCTGGCTCCGCAAGGTACAAAGGCCACACTGATTGCACGCTTGCGTTACGCGATTGAATCGGAAGGCGCTGGATTCAGGTGAGCCCTCAGATGCAGAAAAAGGCGCAGAAGGTGGTGAAGCAGAAACACCAAAACCAAAGGAACCAGAAAATGCGCTGATGCAAATGTTGATGCTGATACAGCAAGAGCAGCGACAACAGTCAT
Organism: Odontomyia ornata; assembly: GCA_963969285.1. Classification (NCBI taxonomy): domain Eukaryota; kingdom Metazoa; phylum Arthropoda; class Insecta; order Diptera; family Stratiomyidae; genus Odontomyia; species Odontomyia ornata. The sequence continues at coordinate 33,112,129 of OZ017741.1, forward strand.
CCAATTCAACTGCGATGCTCAATGAACAGTGTCCAATTTAACTGCGAAACTAAATGAACAATCAGCGAAGCTAGACCAACAAGCACTCGAAATCAAGGCAGACATCACACAGAAGCTGGAGGAGCAATCAGCGAAGCTAGACCAACAAGCACTCGAAATCAAGGCAGGCATCACACAGAAGCTGGAGAAACAGTCAACCGAAATAAAAGCGGAGCTCGGTAGTCTGAACAAACAAATTGAAGGCGTCGAGGAAAAGGTTGACCAGGTCGAGGAAAAGGTTTACCAGGTCGAGGAAAGGGTCAGCCAGGTCGAGGGAAAGGTCAGCCAGGTCGAGGAGAGAATCAACCATGAGATGGAAAACATGAAAAAGGAATTGGAAGCAGCAAAGGCAGTAGTAATCACCTCACCAGCCCCGCTTACAACCGCAGCGCAAAGCTCATCCAAAAATGTGAAAGCACCAATATTCGACGGGCAAACGGTCTGGAGCATTTACAAAACCCAGTTTGAAGCCGCCGCTAGGCCAAATCACTGGAATGAGCAGGAACAAGAAACTGCATTAATTCTTGCTCTAAGAGGCCCAGCTGCTGAGCTTTTGTAGACGATCCCCGTTGAGTTGCACTCAAACCCGGTTGCTATAATGAATGCGCTCGACATGCGATATGGAGACGATCATCTGAAGCAGATTTATCGGTCACAGCTACGGCATCGGATGCAGAAGTCTGGCGAAACCGTACAGCAGCTAGCCCAAGACATTGAGCAACTGGCACTTTTGGCTTACCCAGCTTATGACCCAGAACATCGAGATGACGCAGCGACAGAAGCATTCATCAGCGCATTAAAGCACCAGGTATAGCAACAAGCCGTGCGTTTAGCCCAAAAGCAAACGGTCAAGGATGCATTGGCTTATAGTCTGAACTTTCAGTCAGCGAAAAATGTTACTCGTACCACTGCCCGGGCAGATGAATGCAGGTATGAGCGCGTGAAAATTGAGCGAGACCCGCAGGTAAATGGTGCGCCTAGATGCTGGAATTGCGGAGAGAAGGGGCACCTGCAAAGAGACTGCAAGAAGCGAAGAAAACCGAGCTATTGTCCAGGATGTGCAGCTAGGAGAAGATCTAGACCGAGTCAGGAGCCCAGAATGGAAACCCTTCAAACTGAGGGGTCGGGAAACATGTAAGAGCCAATTTCGTGGGGCAGAGCTTGGCTAGGAGGATCGACGTCCCCAGCACCACCATCACCGTGTCAAGACTACATCGTGGAGAAGCGGACCTATGCCTTTCGGGGCAAGTTGACGGAGAACATTGCACCATAACAATCGACACTGGTGCAACCCGATCGGTTATCCGACCAGACCTAGTGAGGCAACAACTACTTCACAACGGACAGCTACGGGAGAAACTGCACCTGTCCATGGAGAGGTCAACCTCCAGATACAGTTGGGAGACCTTGCGTTCCGACATAATTTTCTGGTCGCGAACATTATGGATCACTGCATTCTCGGAATGGATTTTCTGCGACCACATGGAATCACGTTGGATTTGGGAAAATGGGTATTAAAATGGCAGAGTGTCGAAGTATTGATGGAGGATCCCAGCGTCCAAATTCCCAAGATGAATGTAGTAGTACACTCGACCGACACTGATGTACCAAGTTCATCCGAAAGCATTGTATGGGCCAAGCTTGATGGTGATTCTGGAGACCACCGATCTTATCTGATAGAGTCAACGAAGACGTCCACATTGCGCAGCTTGATTATAGGACGAAGCCTTGTAAGATCTACAAGGAACGGATACGTGCCGGTTAGAGTCCTTAACACCGCAGACTCAACCTCGAGCATCAAAGCGGGAGAAGTCATCGGCAGCTGCCAACCTGTTTCCACCATCACTTCTTTGGAAGCCACTCACGACCATCATTGGAAAAGGAGGCAAGACGCAGACAAAGCCCGGGAATCCACGTCTGCAATATTGAAGCAAGTCAAATTGCCAGTTCAGCTATTCAAGCGAACCTCTGATCTGGTCACCAAGTACAGTGACATCTTCTCAACAAGCCCGGATGACCAAGGCCAAACGAGTATGGTAACTCACGTCATAGATACACAGGGAGCCAAGCCAATTCGAAAAGCACCGAGACGTCTTCCTATAGCCAAACAAGGAGAAGTGAGCGTACTGATCTCGGGCATGGAAAAACAAAGTGTTATCGAGTCTTCTGTCAGTCCATGGGCCGCGCCAGTAGTTCTAGTAAAGAAAAAGGATGGTAGCACTCTTTTTTGTGCCGACTATAGGCAGCTTAATGACGTCACTAAGAAAGATAGTTACCCGCTTCCACGCATCGACGACATCATGGACACTTTAGCCGACGCAAAATGGTTTCCTACACTCGATCTCAAGAGTGGCTACTGGCAGGTAGAAATCGACAAGATGGACCGAGAGAAGACCGCATTTTCAGTTGGGACCGGATTGTGGCAATTTATGCTGATGCCATTTGGGCTTTGCAATGCTCCAGCCACTTTCGAACGCCTGATGGAATACGTGCTACGAGGCCTAATCTGGAAGACCGGCTTGGTGTACCTAGATGACATCATTGTTATCGGGAGAACATTCGAAGAGCATGTGCGGAAATTAGAAGAGGTTTTCTCCCGATCGCGACTGGCGAATTTGAAACTTAGTCCCGACAAGTGTACCCTTTTCGCAGCTGAAGTATAATACCTGGGACACTTTGTATCAGCAGAAGGGGTCAAAACAGACCCTGGGAAAATTGAAGCTGTGAAAAGCTGGCCAACACCAAGCAACAAGCGCCAACTACGAAGTTTTCTGGGTCTGGCGACCTACTATCGAAGATTCGTCAAAGACTTTGCCATAATAGCTAAGTGTCTCCATCAGCTAAACGAGAAAAATCGTCCGTATGTCTGGAATGAACAATGCCAGGCAGCCTTTGAGACCTTGAAGGAGAAGCTTTGTGAATCACCCGTGCTGGCATATCCGAAACCGGGAAAAATGTTTGTAGTTCACACCGATGCGAGCAACGGTGGAATTGGAGCTGTACTCTCCCAGCTGATCGATGGCGAAGAAAGAGTCCTCTATTATTACAGTCGAGTTGTCTCAAAAAGTGAGAGGAACAACTGCATGACCAGGAAGGAGCTATTGGCTATAATAGAGGCCACCAAGCAGGGTGGCGTACTCAAGCGGAAATGGGAAACGGCGGAAGGCAGCTCGTACAGGATGCAAACTATACTTCCTAAAAGCCGAATCCACGATGTGGTTAAGGAAATGCACGAAGGATCCTCGGGAGGCCACCTTGGTGTTAACAAGACCTTAGCGAATTTGCGGAAAAGGTTCTACTGGCTCCACGCTCGAGAAAACGTAGAGCACTGGTGTCGCAGATGCACAATTTGCGCTTCCGTCAAAGGTCCAAAACGACGACTGAGAGGAAAAATGCAAACATATAACGTGGGGGTACCGTTTGAAAGGATCCGAACGGGGAAATCGATAAACGCTGGTTGTGGCCGATTATTTCAGCAAGTGGCCCGAGGTCTACCCCATTCCCAACCAGGAAGCAACTACTGTAGCCGAACAGTTAGTCTTCAATTGGGACAGTAGGTACGGCGTATCTTGTGAACTACATTCAGATCAAGGCCGAAACTTTGAGTCACTAGTTTTTAGCGAAATGTGCGAACTACTGGGAATACGGAAAACGAGGACAACACCGCTGCATCCCCAATCCGATGGAATGGGCGAACGTTTCAACGGCACGCTCAATAAACACCTGGCCAAGATGGTTAACGAGAACCAAAGGGACTGGGACCGACACATCCCACTATTTTTGATGGCGTACAGAGCTGCCGAACATGCATCGACGGGCCAAGCCCCAGCCAAAGTCATTTTTGGAAAGACTATTCGTCTGCCAGCTGATATAAAGTTCGGAACACTCCCCGAGAAACCATCTCGGAGTACGCAAGTGAGCTAAGACAACGGTTGAACCAGATACATCGGACAGTGCGAAAACACCTCGAATCGGCTACTGACCGCATGAAGACCAGGTATGATCTAAAGGCAAATTCTACTGGCTTCGGGCAAGATGACTTGGTGTGGCTATATAACCCGCAACGGCGAAAGGGTAGGTGTCCAAAGTTGCAGCACAATTTGGAGGGACCATAACGAGTTACAAAGCGAATCAACGACGTCGTATACCGCATACAGGAACACCGTAAGCCGAGAGCTGAAATGAAAATCGTGCACCTGGACCGTCTTGCCCCATATTACATCCAGGGAGAATTGATCACTACTGGCCACACATCTTTTCGGGGCGAAAAGAACTGAGGTGGGGGCAGTGTTACATGTACAAATAATTCTGCGAGCTACTGTCGCAATTGTTTTCACAACCATTAAGAACATCATGATCAACAAAACGAGCGTACTCGAAAGCAGAAGAACCCACCAAGCATGATCAACATCTGAAAGTGACGTCACTGCGCCATTGCTCAAATACTCCAGGTAGTTCGCTCATGTACGAGAAATATATTGAATGACTAGAGACCCTATATAAAGCCGAGCTGAATGAATGGGGGGATTATTACAAGCGCGATAGTAAAACTGCGATAGTGTGGAGTGCGAATTAAAAGCGATATTGATTGTGAAGTGATAGACAGTTGAAGTAAAAATTGATAGACAAGTTGTGAAATAGCTAAATTAATGATTGTGCATTTTTAAGTAAATAAACTCTTTTAACTTAATTTAAAAGACAGTGCGTTTTCACTTTCCCGGAATATTTAAATTATTGGCCGCGAACCATAATACGCGACAATATTAAAGTAATTGCTTACCCACTCACGCTGTATTCTCCACGCCATTCAATATTTGATTTGATCGGACAATCAGGAAAGACGACTTCCCATTCGTCACTTAATTCACCAGCTGTTTCCAAGGTTTCCACCAGCTCCTTTATAAACCATGAAATTTATGTTAGAAATATTCTTAACTTTAACAACTAGAAGTATTACCTTCGTTGCAATGTCACTAATACCACTTGATTTGCTTTTAATTTTTCTACGTTTTTTAATAATAGGAATTTCGGGCACATTGATACTTTCTGAAATTATTTTTTTATTAGAACTCCACTTGTTGTAGTTCACTATATATTGGCTTTTAAAAAGGAAACACATTCATGGGAAATTCGGGATTCATCCAAAGGAGATTTAAAACTGGAAATGATAGAATTGGGTTCCGTAGGATTGGGCTTCATTTTTCCTCTAAAAATTCTCCTACCTTTTTTGCCGGTGTCACCATTATCACTACCATTAACACGTCTCGCCTCACCAACTAAAAACACGTCGTCTGTTTCGCTTGTATAAAATGCATTCTTACCATATAATCCTAATTCGCCGGGTTTTCTATCTTTTTGTCGCCAAGTTATAAAAACTCCTCCTATGAAATTTGAAGCAATTAAATCTGAACTTTTTAACACACTGATTTCTTACCTAATAATCCATGTATAAAAATCACATCGACCTTTGGTTTAGATTGTTGTCTATTGCGCGGATAAAGTGCATAGACATTGGGCGGATATTTAAAACTATAAGGATCATCTTCGTCCATATTCTCTAAAGCTTTTGCCGAAATCACTTGAAGGCGTAAATCTGGATGATGCATCCAATTGATCAAGATTCCAAGCCAGCCTGTTAACATAAATAGAGATCAGTAATCAATCAATAAGGCATCATTTTTAAAATATGTACAAAAATAATAGGACCTACCAGTCATGTAAAAATGTTCTGCTGAATTTTTCACCAATGATATATTCGCAATTGCTTTGCAAAGTGTCGCTAATGTCTCGTTATCTTTATAGAATAATTTTGCTAAATCTCTAAGTATAACCAAATTTCCTTCGTCGAGAATCTTGAATTAAAAATTCAATTCAAAATACAATTTTGACAAAAACTGAATCGGATGTGAAAGAGAAAAACTTACTTTCTTACAAACATCTAAATTTGTTGTGATATGATTCAGTACAGCTACGCACTCCTTAAGCAAGTCCATGTCCTGCCGCGCAAATTCATGACCTTTTCGAAAGTATTCTGAATCAGCAGGAGTCGTCTAATATAATATAAAAAATACATCAAAATCCAAATTAAATCCAGACATAAATCAGTCACTTACCTCAATTCTAATATTAGCATGCTTTTTAAAAAAATAATCTATGCAACTATTCGGACGTAGGCCTTCCAGCATTGTCTTCATATCATCTATCATAAATTTTGGATTACGAACTAATCCATGCATATAAATTGGTATAAACCAACGTCGATCACATTGCGATCGTGCCAATGAAACGGCCGTTCTTGCATCACAGATTTGTGCCAAATGTTGAAAATCCCAATCTTTCAAATGACGAATTTGTGCTAATTGTCGAACGGCTTTCAGGCGATCGTGTTTATCACTTGTTTGCGCTATATTCAATAAACGCCATGCTACTGAATGTTTGAAAGCTTTCCACCATTTGCCAATTGGATGAATGATTATATTGATCCAGTTCTGAAAAAATAACATGGATTACGTATCATTTATATTTTGTGAATAAATGTATCGGATTGAAACCTACTTCGCCTTGCTCCTTTTCCTGCTGCTTGCGCAAAGATTCACGATATATGTGGTATTTGATGTAAATGTAATCGGGACGCTTCTTATCTACTTCAAGAACTCGTGTGTCTATTAGACCGTTAAGAAATTGATTTATCTTGTATTTCTCGTAAATGACAAGGCCACATCTATAAAAAAATGTAAAAATAATGTTTATTATAATTGTCTCCGTCTAGCTTCGCTCCGATTATTTGCCTCAGGACCCGTCGCTTACTTATTTTCTCGAGAAGAGTCTTCACCGATCTCGACGTTTAACCTGGTGAATCACCAAATTAAATATAGGGTTTAATTTGCACTAAGTATTGCACCTAATGCTTAAAGAGGATAGGGATAAATGCACTAAGTGGTACACCTAATGCTTCTGCAATGGGCAATCGAGGAAACAATTCGTGAAGATAGAATCTTATACACAATAAGTGGAGAACCAATTGTCTAAATCTAAGACTTCACAATTGTTAGTCTCGATCTAAGGTATTCTAAGGCACTCGCGCCCCACAGCAGCCTCACTGTAGGAAAATAAATAGGCTTGGTCCACGCTTTGCTTTCGAATACGAAAATTTATTATCATTGAATTTCTTTTATACAATAAAATTGCTTAATTGCAAACTTAACTTAATTGTCATATAATCAAAATTTGTACTTTAAGCTAAATCAATGAATTTCTAAAAAAAATGATTACTGCTGAGTAGTATGATTTTCACGACAACTTGAAAACATGAAGTTTGTTGATTACATTAATAAGGTGAATGACATGAATTTATGGTGTATTAACAATAATGAAATAGCGAAGTTAATCACATCAATGAAATTGAGAGAAGTTTTTTTTTTAACATAATGAAATTTAATAGCAAGAGCAAGTTTAATGACGGTAATGAAATTAAAAGCAGTTTTTAACATAAGTAAAGTAAAATAAATTTCTGCTCAAAAACTAAGAGTAAAGTAGGACCAGGATGACTGGATAGGAAATAATTGATACCTCGCTACTGGAATGCATCATCGCATGACACTTATCTAACCGGTATCGCCGCCGCGGCTTTATTCGACAATGTTATCCAATTTCGACGTTAACAAGTGCGCTTTGAAACAACTTTTTACGCGTGTGCGGCAGCTTAACCATTCCCACAGAAGATGCTTGCGGATCGAAAAGAACGAAGAAAGGGACCCACGCAAATTGGCTAACCTCACCTGAACGTGAAATTGAAAATCGAAGTACCAATGATACATTCGATACACGGACAAAATCAAGCAATGACCCGTAAAATTAATGTTGAATGATCTTCTAAGGCTTCAACTATCAGTTGGTGTGTTTCATATAATCAAATATGATTGCTCTCGACGTTGACTCCAGGTAGTGGTTGAAATGAGTATATTTTTACAACTTGCAGAGGTGAATGATTGGAATGAAAGTTTCGCAACAATGTAGCAATTGGTAAGATTTACGAGTACAAAAAAATCTGAAGAACGAACACAATTAATTGACACAATGAATCTTCATTTACCACTTAATTATTGTTTATCGATGAACTTGATAAACTAACTATCGGGTCAAAATATTCTATTGAAAAAACAATTCTGAAATTTTACTATGTCTCTACACAGCACCCACTCCCTCTGGAGTCAACAATAAAAGAAATGTTTTTCAAATGAATCGAAATTCGTCGCCAAATTACTCATCGTGAAGTACCCGAAATCATTCATCTAATATCCAAACGCTCGACTCAACGATGCTAACCTACTTGTGACCTTGGAGGCGGCGATAGCCTTACAAATATTCCTATCATCTCAGGGTAAAGCTTCTACACATGTTGAACCACAAATTCGGGAGATTGCTAGAGAGCCACTGAAAATTATTAGGGAAACTGAATGCGAGGATGTAACGACTATTATGCAAGAAGATAATTTGCGCATTTCCTGTCCATTTGTATTTCCCACTGTAGTTAATACTTACCAAACAAACCAAGACAAACTTAACTTCGTTTTCATTTGGAAGCTTCTGCGCGAATTTTTGTTTGTACCATTACTAAGGCTGAAGGTTGAGAAGTGGTGACGATAGCAGTATAACCTTGAACTTGATCTTCACCGTTGAGGAAGAGCCATTGCGGAAAAACTTATATAAGGGCGAGTGACAGTGGAAGCTCTCTTTTTTTCTTTGGTGATCGGAGTCAACTAAGTGGAGGAAGACACAGCGGGTGCCAGTATTAAGGAACATCAACTATTGTGCGTGCATTGCGGAGGCAGCGTGGGAAAAATTATCATATCGCCAGCGGCTGGATGGCATTTATTGTATGTGCGTTACGGCTGGATCAAGGATTGCAAAGCGAATCAACCTGATTTCACGTCGGAAGGGGGCCCCCAACTTCTCAACTGTAGGATTGTTAGGATTGTAAGTAATGTTGAAATTATAAGACTGATTGGTATTTGAGGAATTGTATTCTTTTATTTTGATATACATATTGATATTGTTTGATTTGGAAATTTGTTCCACAGTGTCAGCCGGTGAAATCACTTTTAGAGTGGTCGCACCGACTTACCGCGTCAAAAAACGCAACAGGATTGCTTGGATCCTCCAGGGGGAAATAGTAGTAGAGTTTCGGGTGCTGGGATTCTCCGAGTGAAGTGAATAGTAGTGTTTTCGGATCCTTCGTTTCCTTCTTATTTTAGGCGTAAAGTGCCTTGAGCTCCTTTGTGCGAAACGGTCGTGTTAGATTCCTCTTCTCTTTGATGCCAAAGGAAATTTAGGTTCCGTGCGCAGTCAGGTGGTATGTTCCGGGGAGCCCAAGCTAGTCAAGGGCTCCGGGGTAAATTAAGGGTTGACGAGTGGCGCCAAACCTACCCCGTCTCCACGGGTTAGCCGGGACCCCAAGACCCCCCGGAACGCCCAATTCAAGTTTAGCAATCATCGCAATTGTATCCGAGTACAATTGTAATAATTGCACATTTGGGAATTGGGATCGTCACGAGATCCGACGAATACGAGTAATAATAGTAATAAAGCTTCGTTTTGTTACACCGTGAGGCGTCTTCGAGGGGGATCGCTCCTCTAGCGGGAGAGAAGAGTGGAAGAGGAATTGCCAAACAAGCGATCCCCCAGCCCCAACTGCTGTGAGTCCCTTTTATCTTTTAGGACTGCCCGAGCATAATGTGCCACCTGGTTCAAACTAACCCAAGCATAACCACCACTATTCTATCCAAGGTGAGCTGACCCGTCTCCCTGTAGAGGTCCCGTCACAGCTTGTCCCATTTTTTGCACGCAAAAAATGTGTGGCACGCATCGTCTTCCTCTCCTGGGCAAAACGGACAATCGGGGGACCATTACTTACGATTAGTGTAGGTAAGGCTGAAAACACCAATGCCCGCTCAAAAGCTGGGAGAGATAGAAGTCAGTCTTACCAGGCCTTCGATTTAGCGAATTTAGCGGTTTCAGATCCGCGATGAAGCGCACAATCCACCTTCTCTTCGTGCAATTCACCCAAGACTGCTGCCAATCATTGAGTGAGCGCTGTGTCTCATCGCGGGCAACCATCTCCTTCGCTTCGGCCTAGGTAAATAGCGCGGCTTTCTCTCACCGCCGAATCAGAGACTGTCGGATATGAAGATGCAATCCTCAGTGCTCCTCTTTTCTGACCTGTACCAAGCATTTTCGGCATACCTCCTTACTGAGAGCGTCGCCCCATATTTCTGCTCCGTACAGTAGCACTGGCCCCACGGCATTCATTAAGAGGTGTCTTCTTGATGGACTGGGTCCCTCTACGCTAGCAATAAGACGACTCAGAGCCAATATGCCCAATATTCCCAGCCGTTGCCCTCATTTGCTCAGAGAAACTCGTCTTTAAGTCGATCAGTAGCCCCAGGTACTTCATCGCTAGCTTCGATTCAATTAGTATGTCTCCAATACCGTTCATCCTTACTCTAGGAATTCTCTTTTTTGTCGAGATGGGCACTTCGGTTTCTCCAGCGCTAGACTGAACCCTTCAGCAATCATCCAGTCTCTCACTCAGCGCATTAGCATACCTAGCCTAAATTGCGCTTGTTCAACGGTGAGTTCAGCGACTAGAGCCGCAACATCATCCAAGTAGCCGATCAAACGCGTGGTCTAAATAGCCCGTTGTAAGACACGTACCACAGGTCTGGACCAAGAATAGATCCCTGGCCAACACCCGATGTAACTTCCATCCTCCGCTGGCCCTGTGTCGTGTCATAAAGTAGGCTTCTGAATGTATGAATGAATGAATGTAACTTTATTTAAGCACGTGAGTTTATTAGCTCATAAAAATTGATTGTTTTCTTGATGTGTGTGGTGAAAATTTTATTAACCGTGGTAGATAAGCAAATTATCAGAAACAAAGAAAGTATAAAAGCATATACTTAAAAACAAAATAAGATAAAATAGCAGTCAGAAAGGTTATCAAAGCTTGGCACGAGAATTAATTGTCAGTGGATATTATTGGAAAGAATACTGAATGACTACTCACAAAGAAATTATGAGCTCTTAACATCTCGTCCTTCATATTATCGAAATTCATTTTGAATGTTACACAAGCAATTAGATAAATGTAATTAGCCAAATATATATTCGAATAGATACTGCGTAATAAAGGAGAATTGTTTATTTCCAACACCGCGTTAACAAACATACTAAAATGAATACGAAGGAATAAGCATTAAGGTTTCGAGAAACCAGATCCGGCAAGTGTGGCATTTTGAGATGACTGCAATACTCTACGAACTTACTGGCCTGCAGGCAGCCACCGCAGGAGGAACCAAGTAATAAGGAAGAGACGCATTTCGTCGCTAGGTGTCTAGGCGCTTGACCGCTGGACTTCATGTACATTTTTAAGCCGCATCGGAGGCGACAGTCAGTGGATTTTTGTCACGTAGAAAGGTGTTTTGGATCGTGTTTTAAGATTCATAAAAATTACGAAGTTAAAAATATTCAGGCATAATGATAAACATGTCGAGTAAATAACACATCGAAAAAATGCTTATTAAGTAATTTCCACTAGTTCCCACATAATTTTCATTGGAATACTTAATATAAGAAATTTTATGTTTTGAATGAAAGAATTAAACTTGTAATTGGTATGAATTGGATGTCTAGGATACAACGTTTTCCGAACCCGAAAATCCCTGGTTCGAGTCGCGGTGGTGACAACCATTATTGTTTCGAATTATTCTTCGGACGGACTATAAGCCAATTCAGTTATAATAAGTACTGGTTTAAAATCGGAACGCATTGCACCTGGGTGGATGGACACACAGCCATATTATACATACATACAAATTTTATTGAGCCGTTATACATGCATGAATATACAAGAAAGGAATGAAACATACTGTCAGCGAAACCAATTATCTAGTAACTAAACATAGATAACTAATACAATAATATATACTAATACAATATTATTAAATAATGAAATGTTTAGAGTATGCCACGCTATATTAATGAAATGAAATAAAAATTCCCTATCTAACAAGACATAAAACATATACGACGTGTGACAATTAAGTAATGAGATTGATTCCATGAAAACCGTATATTTAAAAATTATTCGACAACTCTGCCCATCCCCTTCAAAGTAGTCCCCTTGGGCAGCTATACTACGATTCTAGCGCGTTTTCCATGCGTCGTAACATTTCTGGAACGCTTCGCGTGTACCCTCGCCACGGCCGCCTGGATGTCCGTAATCGACTCAAAATGGGTTCTTTTGACCGGTTTCCGGGTCGTATTGGAAAAATCAGCTCTCATCGCCTGTAATAACTCGATCAAGCAGCGTGGGATCGTTTTCCACTTGTTGCAAACAGTCTTCTGCGACGATCATTCAACGCTGCTTTTGCTCCTCACAAAGGTTCTTTGGAACCATCTTCGCGCACAATTTTTTCATCCCAAAATCGTCGGTTAAAATTTGTCTGACTGTTTCACGGTTCATACCCAGTGCCGAGGCCAACATTCGAACTGTTAAACGCTGGTCTTCACGGATTAAGGCGCGCACACGCTGCGCATTCGCGTCAGTCCGCACCTCGACTGGTCTTCCGCTCCGCACCTCGTCTTCCACGCTTTCGTGCCCCTCCTTAAACCCTTTACGCCGTCGTAACACGTGGGCACGACTACGAGCACTATCACCATGCACTTTCACAATTTTAGCGTACGGTTCCGAAGCGGTTTCACCCAATCTGGCGCAAAATTTTATCGCGACGCGTTGCTCTTGATTTCGTTTCTCCATTTTCGTGACGAGCACCACCAACACACGTCTACTCAAAACGACACAGCAGGCGAACTAAACAAGCTAGAGCGATGGTAAATATATCAATGGAGAGGGGAAGGATGCCGGGGAAGGGAATTTCAAGGTCGCAAGCTTACCACAAGCGCGGCAATAAAATCAGTCTTAATATAGAGATAATCCAAAAAAGTTAAATAGACCGATAGAAATTCACCATTCAAAAGCTGAAAAACAATAGGTCGAATTAAAGTTTTATACATCAAAATTTTGGTACTACAACTAACAAAATTACTTAAAAGAAGAGGGACCAATGCTGCAGATGCCCCAGTGGCTTTTTTAACATTGCACGAGCATGTTCATTGTATTTTAAACGATGGTGAAAATGAATACCTATATATGTATTTAATTGAAGGTTTAAGAGATACACGGTGACCATTAATTGAAAAAGTGAGTAACTTGCTTTCAGCAGGCGCGTTTTCATAATCTTTGCCATACGCATTACGAAAACATAGAATTTCGCATTTTTCTGGGTTAATATTCAAAGCCCAATGATCCAAATACTTACTTAAAATTTCAAAGAATATTTTAATTTTGTCTAAAGTAGCTAGGATGATAATGTCATCCGCATACCAGAACATTTTAAGATTGTCTACAGAAACATTAAAATTGTTGAAAGGAATATCCAATAAATAATAGTTGAATAATGACGGACCTAGAATTGATCTCTGTGGAACTCCGGATTGAGCATGAATTAAAGATTAACTCTAACGGACATAACTCTGTTTGTAAGAAAACTGATAATAATGCGACTTATTGGGATAGGGCAATTAGAATTTTGAAAATTAGGCCATTCATCCAAACAGAGTCCAAGGTCGATAGTACACGCAACTGTAGCTTCCTTCTTTCTAAAACCAGAGTAAATTATGTTCTGAGCGGATAGTATGGCGTGTTCGATGGAGAGTTTTTCTTTAAATCCAAATTGATGTTTTAAGATAAGCGGTTTAGAGAAAATATCAAATTAACGAAGAATATCGTTTTTCAAGAAATTTTCCTAAATTTGAAAGTAGCGAGTTAGTCCTAACTTTATTGATATCGCCACCCGATCCTTTTTTGGCAGGGCAAGTAAATTGGCCGTTTTTCAAGCTGTAGGAAATTAACCGTGATTAACCCAATTATTAGCAATTACAACAAAAAGCCGACAAAGAGAGTTACAACACTTTCTGATGAAAAAATTTGGAATTCCATCGGGGCCAAAAGATTTTTTCCAACTGAAACCAAATATAATGCCGCTCCTATCATCGATACTAGTAAATAATTCACGATTGGTTGAGCAAATGGGATGTGATGAACAATTTGTAGTAGAGAAAACCGCAAACCGCTAAATATGGCCCAGTAAAACCTGATGGAAAAGAATTGATTTTATTTTCAACAAGAATTTTAAGAGCAGTATTGGGGGAAGGATTTACTTTATAAAGGTCACTGTAAAAGTAGAACAGACATTTAATTTTTCTTCGGTTAAAACATAAACTTGGCCATTATGACTAACAGGGTGGGATGAAATATTCCAATTGCTCGAAAGTCGACGAGTCAATTTATTAATCTCTGTAAATACATCCGAAGATGGCTTCAGAGAAGAAAGCCGAGCTTTATAAATCGAATTCAGTTCTATACGGATTTTGTCTCTTATAATTTTACTCGGATCTAAGGGAAATGTAAGCAGGATTGACTCTATTATAATTTTGATGGAATAATCTTTCAAATTTTTCTTTCCATAAATTTCTATTTCGAATGAGGTGTAGAGTTGGTTGGGAAATATTGTGATAGAATTAAAGAATTTTATAGCAGGAGCGAAAGTATCCAAACATTGAATAGTCATCAATATGCTTATTATTTAGTATCTGTTCATCAGAAAAATTTCCTTCCAATAGATCAGAGAGGTGATTATCAAAATGTGTCTAGTCAACATTTTTGAAAGAACGTGTTAGAGAGTGGCAACGGGTTATTGGATAATGATGTAAAAGAGGCAAAGATAAAAAGAGCGCATGCCGAAAAAGATAAGCAATGATGCGTATCCTGACTAACGCTCAAAAGAGATGATGAAACTAAAAAGTTATCCAAAAATGAGTTACCATTAGGAAAAGTGGGGATAAAGATAAAGCAAAGCTATTACCTGATGTAAGCCAATTTTGAATGATTCTACCATAAGAGTTAATACTGCAGTCACCCCAGCTATGGTGCCATACATTTAAATTTCCACCTCATAAAAAACCGTCCAATTCATCAGAGGTTTTCAGCAAGAGATCAAAAGAGAGCCTAAACCAGAGGGAAAATATAAAGAAGCCACAAGTAATTTCCTAATGTGGCCGTCATGTGTTCGCATATGTAATGTAGCAATTATATAAGAAAGACAATAAAGAGAGGAAATATTGCAAGGAATTCGGAAAACCGAATGTTCTTAATGTACAAGGAATAGCTGCACCTCTATCAACATCATTGCCAAGAATTATGTAATTGTTAAATAATGGCTTATATCGTTCATGCAGGCGAGTCTCGTTTAAAAAAACAAGATCTGGAAGATACCGATCAAGAATTAACTGTAAAGCAAATCTTGTATCATGTGATTGAAGAGAATTTATATTTAATGCAATGATTTTTAAGTTATTAACTACTCGCAGTAGTGATGAAAAAATTAAAATGGGCTTCTGGTTGGTCATCAGAATTCAAAAGGTTATAAGACAGTACGAACTCTTTGTTTTTTTATGAGCACAAGTGAAGAGGGGATTCTCGATTTAATGTGGCTAGACAATTTTTCTGATTATTATTATTCATGTTGCCAGACGTAGGGGGTGAGGTTTTGGTAATTGCAGAATAGGATAAGCCATTAGAATTTCTGGATAAAGCAGAACATGGTAAATCGTTATTCTTAGAAATAAGAGGAGGAAAATTACTATTACCAATAGACGGAACAAATCCAGTAGAGCTCGGTCTATTTGCACGTTTTTCAACAATTTTCGCTTTAAGCTTTATTCGTTTTCGACAGCCAGAATAATTTGCAGGATGTTCATTGGATAAGCACAGCACGCAAAATACAGAAGGTATAGAAGGGTGTAATAAATTTTTATCAATATTTTTCCTTGGACAAATTACATCAATATGTTCCAAACCACATGCCACACACATGCTTTCTTGCCCAAAGTTCATGGCCACATGCCCGAAAAACTGACATCGGTAGCATTGGGTCAAGTCTCCTCGTTGGGGTTTCTCCCAAGTAATTTTATGATTCAAAATGAATCTTATTTTTTTAATTTTCGAAATATTGGTTTCCGATCATAAAACAACGCTCGAAACATGTTCAATGGTGGAACCCAATTACTACGAGACCAGGCAGTAGAAAGATTTGAGACATCAAAATCTCCAATATCAGGAGCTTACATAATTATATCATTCTTGATTTCTACTGTAGAGAAATGTGCACTCCGGCCTTTAATTATGAAAGTGGATCTACGCCTTGCAGGAGGGGTAAAGGAGTGACCTCCCAGGTTTTTTTTTTCTTTCATAAGATTCATAAACGCATCATATGCGTTAGAATTATTAATTAAAACATTATGAAAGGAGTTTGAAAATGAATTCACCCGATATTTTGTTTCTAGAAATGTTTTTAAAAAAAGACGGTAAATTTATTGCAAATATATTATTTATAAAAATTGGAGGTAACCACGATGGTTTGGTTAGCATAGAACTAGTTTGCTAAGGGTAATTATTAGCTGATGGTGAAAATCGACTCACATTACCTGTATTTACTGGGTTTTTAAAATAAATATTATTTCTATTTGTACTTAATTTTCCCCTAGCTAATGTAAAATTGACCAAGTCCTGATCTATAGAATCACTGGGAGAAAGAAGATGCAAAAGTACCATCGACAACTTCCAATGTTTTTTCTTTATTTTCGCCAGTTTTATTCATAGTATTTTTAGCTAAATTCACTTTAACCGACTTAAGCTCATTATCTGTTTTTTGAGTTGCTTCTTTTATATTGAACGTTCCTTCTCTCTCCTTTTCGAATTTTTCTTCTCTCTTCTTAAAATTCAACGCCAAATTCCACGTTCCAATAGGAACGGCTCTCTTCTAGGTTGATTCTAGGCCTTGATGAATCTTCGTATTGCACTTTCCAAAGGGAAAGTCTCCCTTCTTGGAAGCTCATTTGCCGTTTGAAATTTGTTTTCAATAATCGTTGAAAAATTGGAACAAAAGCCAAGAAATAATTAAACAGAAATATTGAATTATTAAATTCAAAAGTTGAAAAAATTTGACTTTAAAACAAAACACGTCTATTCCCTACGACCGCTGCAAAGTCTTATCTGTTCAAATTACTGAATTTTCAAAAGCTTGTGATAAAACGTAGTCAGGCTATTTTAAACGAGTATGCATGCACTCAAATTCAAAACTTTGAACAAAACTTGTAAGACGAAAATTTTTTTTGAAACGAATTTTTCAGTTAAGGCATCTTTTCCGGTTAAACGTCACATCTGTCTTGCGACGAGTAGGCCTTCGACTGACAAGCCCCCGAGCGAGACAACACATATACATCTGTCTCCAAATATCATATGTTTATCATCGCCCCCACTGATAAACATTAATCAACCCGCGAAAACAAACACGAAGCTAAATTCGTCGCTAAATTTCATGCGAAAAATTGACAACAAACCGAGCCGAGTACAAGAACATTGACCCAAAAACATATTGGCACGCGCGTCATATCTGTTTCACGCACTTGGATGACTAAACAATCAAATTATTGAAGACATTTATGAATTTGCAGATCAAAATCACTTACACTGTCACGACACCTAGCCCACTTCCAACTTTTTTCAATTTTTCTATTTCAGCATTACGAATACTTCGCGGTACTCGTCGGGCATTCATTCGCAGGTGTTGTAACCAAAATTTCACAGAATCCATTACGTGAGATTGAGAAAGATGCGAAAGTATTCCGAGCGATAAACGGCCACAATAAAGCGATAAAACAAGTGAAAAACTCGTTCAGGATGGATGACAATAAATTTGTACACATCCGAGGCAGTAATTTTGGCGGAAAAATTAAATGAAAGAAAGCTTTGAAAAGACTTTTCACTACTTAAAATGTGTAAACAGCCTAATACACCCATTCAACAAAGGTACACAAACCAACTGTGGTAGTATGTCACAGAATTGTCATTTCGCGAACGTCTTTCAGTTTTGAAGAATGTAAGATCTATAGCGGCTCTCAAACTGTGAGCACTTTATAATTTGTTTAGTAATTTATTTTACGCGTTTATAGAAACCTTATCATTTCTCATTGCCACGGGTACCTTCTTTTGAGTTATTTTTACTCGAAATATTGACCAGGCCTTAAGACATTCAACTTATAAATTTTTCAATAACGATTTGAATATTACAAGATAAAGTTAAATTTTCAAGGATATGTAGTAATCGCGTTTGATATTAAACGAGTGATTCCAACTAAAACATACAATTAATTAGCTCTTATCTAAAAACAAATGCGTTCTAATCAATTACAGGGTTGTATGGACGAATTGTTCAAAACAATACACGAGAATTGGACTATCCTGCTCGGAATTGTGATTGCGATAATTTTGCTCGAAGTATTTGGATTGATATTTGCGTTGGTGTTATGTTGTGCCATCAAAAACAATGATCACTACAAAGCTTAGATATAAGAATGCTCATCTTAATTTGCTTTAATGACGAACAAAGTACGATTAAACCCACACATAATTTATAAATAGTTACTTGTGTTAAGAAAAGTCGATGAAGTATATTTTACAGCTCAGACTAGAATTTAATATAATTGCCTTAATGATTTCTCTGCGTTTGCTTGCTTCATTTAAACATTTAATAACCTACTAAGCCATTGTACGTGTGATACAAAAAAAAAGTATTGCTCCAAAATGCTTTCGTAGGATAACTAATTTCTGAAATTAAATTTTACATTGAATAAGTCGCCTTAATTTAATATACCGTGCAACAAAACTGAAAAAACTAAATCCAGTAAAAGGCACAACACATCATAATTCATTTTGGAATAATTTAGTATCCATCCCTCACACCACTAATTTAAGTTGGAAACAATTTAGCGGCCAGAAATCAGGCGAATTTTCATATTATACAGTTACAAGAATCGTCGCTGTGGAACAACATTATATGAATTAAATATGAAATAACCGATTATATTTTTGAAAGCTATTTTATAGAAGAATCAAAGCTGATTGCATGTATACATGCATTATATATCGTCGAATATTAAACGTGACAATTGTAGCAACCGAGGGAGAAATGAGAAATGAGTTTATTGCAAATATATCCCAACAAAATAGCTATCGTTCGGAGAAGCACTGAATGCAACTTACCATGAATT
Organism: Odontomyia ornata; assembly: GCA_963969285.1. Taxonomy (NCBI): domain Eukaryota; kingdom Metazoa; phylum Arthropoda; class Insecta; order Diptera; family Stratiomyidae; genus Odontomyia; species Odontomyia ornata. The sequence continues at coordinate 33,131,398 of OZ017741.1, forward strand.
GATAGCACTCAAAAGACCCAAATAAAATAACGGAAAACGTTTAGCAACACATTTAGAGAATTTCCGTAAATCTCTCAACCAAAGTATCATAAAAGTAAATATAAACTAATACACAAACAAGCAAGCAAGCAAATGAAAATGAATACGTTTGTGAGCGGATTTGAGTGTGTGTCGGCGTTTATCTGGGTATAGCATCGCAAGGTTAACGGGGAGGAGAAAAAGAAGATTTTTCGCGATGAAAAGGGAGTCGAAAGTGCACCGGCAGGCAGGGCGGTACGAAACAAGGAGACTGCTTTTGAGCGTGGTGTCCGCGGGATTTGAATTCTATTGTCGCGTTTTGTTGGACTGTGGTTGAGAAGACTTTCCGTTCTAGTTTGTTTCGAAAATTTATTCACATTTATCATTAAAAGGCTTTTGCTAATAATCTTTAACGAGTGTGTTGAGTCTCGCCGTGAAAAATAATGTTCCTGTTCTTCGTATGGTCCGACATTAGAATACCTCAACCGTTACGTACGTACGGTACACACTAGGCGGAAGAGAAAAATAGTAACGGACACGTCCGCTATTATGGTGCCGATGCGAGTAGTTAAGTGTTCGAGGAGTGTGCCGGGGCAAGGAGACTTGCGTGGTGTGTTTAACACAAATGGACATTATTCAGTGAAGAAATGAAAACTGTCTCAGGGAATTAATTAGAAATCTGATTTCTAGCGCTGATAGCGAGTTCAAAATATTTTTAAGTGTCATAAGAATGTTGGCTAGTCCTAGACAAGTGTGTGTGAACGAGCGAGAGAACGGTTATCGCTGCTATTTTCATGACAACAATAAATGAAAATACATAAAATCTCCATTTGTGCGCTTAGGAATAATATCGCGAGTTAATGTTGGAAAGAAGATAATAAGAACCCATTAATAAGATAAAGATATAATATGCCTTCAGTACAAAGTAAATGTATAAATAATTAAAACAAATCATCAATCAGCGAATAAAATTCAACTAAGTCTTATAATAGAATGCTATAAGAAAGCTGTGATATTCGTGCGACAGATTTTGAATTTGATTCGAATTCAATACTAAAAGGATAAACCCAACAACAATAATAACAAAAGTAAAACACATTACTATTCAACTTTTGTTCATTCTATTGTGAAGAAATCGTAAGGAAAAGGGAGGATGCTGAAGTGCTACGCTGACCGCGTTAAATATCGATATGAAAAACGTTTTAATTTGTAAGAACTTCATTACCACGTGCGCATTTGAGCATTTACCAAAAAAAAAAGTTGTATTTACATTTCAGGGACATCGGCATCGTCGCCGAGCGCTCGAAGGACCATGCGGGTGAGTGCCCTTAATTTTGTCATATATATATATATATATATATATATATATATATATATATATATATCTAAATATATAATTTTGATTACATTTATTTTACGTCTACGTTTTTTTTCACATCTGTTTTTATCCATTTTTATATTAGAGTTTAAATTCTTTTTTCTAAATCAAGCACTTCCGATATCAATTTAAAATTTTTTGCGTTAGATTCTTTTTTTTGTGTGGTTTACCGGTCTAATTAAAAAAAAAAATAAATATTAAATTTTCGTTTTTTTTTGGAAATACCTCAATAATTATTAAATTTTCGTTTTTTTTTTTGGAATTACATCAATAATTATTAAATTTTCGTTTTTTTTGAAATACATTGATTTTCATTGCCTTTTAATTTCTTTTATATACATTGCTTCCTATTGTTTTTAAATTTTTTATATACATTGCTTTTCATTGCCTTTCAATTGTTTATATTCATTGCTTTTCATTGCCTTTCAATTGTTTATATACGTTGCTTTTCATTGCCTTTTAATTTCTTTTATATACATTGCTTCCTATTGCTTTCAAATTTTTTATATACATTGTTTTCTATTGCTTTTAAATTTTTTATATATATTGTTTTTTATTGCTTTAAAATTTAACTGGAATTGGGGTGCAATAATGAGAGAACCATGTTTGTTGAGTTGCATGGAAAGAATGAAACAATAATAATGGATTATTAGATTAGAACGCCGGTCTTTTCATTTCGTTCTATCTGACCGGGTATAGGACCCGGTACGATGGTAGGCTCTTCACGTTACAAATGAGCCAGCCATCGGGCATTAATAATCCCATATAATCTTTCCGTTTCAGGTGACTTTATGGGTTGAGTGGCCCAAGCCAAGTGCCTTTTTATGGCATAGAGTTATGCAATTCAATTGTATAATTCTATGACATAAATTGGTCACCGGGGTACTCCCCTTCTGATGGGAAAGTTCATATAATTTTTATGAGTTTTCCACTCAGAAGAGGAATACCTGGCCACTTCAACAATTTAACATTGGATTTATTCCGGTTGGGTGGGCATGAAAGGGCTCCACCACCACCCGGTTGCCCCTCTTTCATTTGTGGGCCCTGAATGTATTTGGGTAAAGACGAGGTCACCCCAAATTAGTCTTTCTTGTCAGGTTGCACTTGTTCTCGTAACAAGTCATAATTCCTTCGTGGAGGTTATCTACAAATTTGCGACTTCGGTCGTCCTCGTGTGATCTCTGCAAGCAATTCGTGAATGCGAAATGTTTTGTAGTGAGTCCTCGTGCCGGGGAAATGAGCCCGCCCCACGACACCGCAATGCTAGCCTGCCAGCGCATTCACGCGTCTCCGGACGAGGGCATTCTCGGCAGGAACCAACACCTTCCTCTGCCGAGGCAGCAGAACATCGCTGCAGTCCTTCACGGACTTTTTGAAACTCTTTTATTCACTACAGATAACTATAATATCGAAACTCAAAAAAAAAATAACTTTTAGAAAAAAGAAAACCGACTCCAAAGTGCCCTAAAAAGGGTGAGATAAATTTCATGAAAGCGACACCAAATTAATATCCCTGTTTCAAAATGAAAAATACAAAAATGTGGTGACCATTAATGAAATAGAGAAGCACTGATATGGCACCGCTTTCATGAAATTAATTTCATCCTTTTGAGGACACTTTGAAGTCGGTTTTCTTTTTTCTTAAAATTTATTTTTTTTATTGCACTTGTCGATTAGTGGCAAATTTTTTATCTAGAATCTTTTAAAATGAGGCTTTTTGACTAGATTATAGTATGATTCTACTGACTGCTAAAATCTGCAAAGTTCATAGAATTTGAGCTCTGTTCCGATACATTTTAGTGGAAGATTTTGTCTTTCGAATTCAGCCACAATAATGAAAACCTCAATATTTATCAATCAATCATGCTGAAAACCACGGTAATAGAGGTTCCTTGGCTAAAACAGAATTCCTCAATCCACCTCCATGCAAAATTATTCCCCAAATATTCGTAAAAAGTAAAAAATGTACTGAAACCAGACTAAAAACAAATTATCCTATAGAACTTAAAAGGTTTTGTAGTGAATTGTAACGAATTTAAATTTTCGTTAAGGATGGTCTGCTGCCTCAGCGAGCGAAGATGCTGGTGCTCGCCAGAATAAGCCTTGTCTGAGGATCCGTGAATGCGCTGGTAGGCTAGCATTGCGCTGTCATGGGGCGGGTTCTTTTCCCCAGCACAAGGGTCCACTACAAGATTCACGAATTCAACGATCGAATGACTTTGTTCGATGGTATTGAGGCTGAAGTAACCTACTGAAGGGATGGACTGCTCAAACAAAGCAACAGACTGAGCCCGGTGATCGCGCGCGAATCTTGAGAGGATCTCGTCTTTACTTTTTTTTACTTTCGACCCCCAAGTAAGAGTGGGGCATCCAGGTGGAAGCCACAAAATAAATGTACAACTTACTGTACAACTGCATCAGAGCAGGAGTTTCCTCACGATCACTTGAATCTTTAAATAAATTTGAGATAGTTCACTTTTAAGAATTTTCAGCAAATCGCACTTCAAAACAACCACTTTTATTTTATTGCTGGGTTTCTGTTTGTTTTTTTGTACTGAAGCAACTGAACTTAAAAGTATCTATTACTCTATAGATGAATATGTAACGATTTTCAACATTTTAAGTTCGAACGCGGAACCGACCTCTCATCGGTTCTAGACGTTAAGTCTGAGTAGTGCCAACGGATGGTACCAACAGGTCAACCAATCCGTGCACCGTAACCCATTCACGCGGTGGCTGCTTGTCGGCCAGCTAGTTCGGAGAGGATTTCGGTCGCGGGTCTCCGAATGGGTTACGCTCAATTACAATATTTTCAGCCACCTGAACATGCCCGTTTTTCAAACGCGTTACAAAACAAAACCATACGGAGAAGAAACCTACTTTACGTTACTCCGTATTTCTTCATTAACCAGTCAAGAATACAAAAGCTAATTTTTTATTTCGCGTTCCCGAATTGTATGCTACTCTAAATCAACCTGACGAAAACTACTCTAAATAAACGACAAAACAACAAAGGTACCGCGTACCGCGCGCGACGCGAAACCGACCTCAGCGGATTTGTCGAAACCCTACCCTCGCGACGGCATACTTACCCTGCACTCACTTTCCCGCTGAAACAAGAAGAACCACTGAAAAGGAAAGTCTTTAGTTATTTAGCAATTCATTTTATGTTTATTTTTTTTTTACGCAAATTTTCTAATTAGAATCACCACATAAAATAAATCTTATTCTTAAATAAAAAAAAATGATTTGATTACTTAAAGTTGGCGATTCGCGAATAAAAAAAAATTTATAGTCAAATATCTTGATACTGTATTAAATCTAAATATTATTTCCTAATATTTTATCAGTATTTACAAATTTTTATCGATGTATTTTAATATTTTCGAAATTAATTATATGAGAAAAGTTTCAAATGCAATTGCTTTTGTTAAACTCAATTCTATTCCCTGCGGAAAATATCTTACTTAACGATGCATTTATACATGTATATTGTTGTTACATAATAGCTAAGAAAAAAAAAATATCGAGATATTTGGGATTTATCAAATTTACAGCACTATGGCCAAGTGGAATTGACTTTACTCTGAATTCAAGTAATTTTGTTTTCAAATTATTCAGAATTTAATAATTGCTAATAGTTAATATTGCATCAACTTAAAAATTAATTATTCAATTGAAGTAGTAGTAGTACTTATTTTTATCTTCAATGGAATCCTTTTTACAGAAGTGTTTTTACTTGTATAATATAAATTTCCTTTCCAGTTATCAAAAGTATTTATGCACATTCCTAGTAAACCATTTTTTTTTCGCTCACTTTATTTTGGGCATATTTTAGACAGGGATCTAATTTTAGTGTAACGTAATACAATAAGCTGTAGACACTATTACGGCAGAAGAAATAGGTAAGAATTTCGGGATCGTCTTGGGGTTCATAATGTTTTTTAAAGTCGATACTCAAAAAATAACAGATGGTTGGAAAGTATGAATGATTTTTCCCCTTATTGACCAGACGTTTTACTAACTTTTTTCAAAGTTTTGTTTTGAAATATTAATTTTTGATGAGATTTTAATATCAATTGGAGAGATGAGCGAATATCAAGTTACTAAAATAGCCAACTGAAACCAATCCCAAAAAAAATCGAATTGTTTGGTATTACGAAATATTAAAATTAAGAATACTTCACGATGGAAAGTCCGTTAAGGAAAAAATTAAGACGTGGGACGCATGACTTACAGTTGTGCGAAAAATATTTCACCTTGACAGACAACCGCAAAAGCAATTCTTTAATTGCGCGGACAAATTTATTCATTTAAAACTACTTTGTGACCTAGTGGCAATCGTTTACAATTTAATATAAGGTAAAAGATGCCTCGTATATGATTCAGGCAATTTAGGTATTGCAACTCATTAAAGTCTAAATTTTTTCAATTTGGAGCACAAATTTTTGCTATTTCCTTGAGAATATTAACTTCAACCTATGAATATCTGCGATTTTTTTCTTCTCACGCTTAAGTTCCTTTTTCTTTTGCTTTAATTGTCGTTCTATGCGTTCATTACGTCTTTTCTTTAGGGGCTTCTTTTTTATTGGGAACTGGTCGATTAGTTGATGAATTGTTTGTGTTTTTCTCTTGATCGAATTCCGTTTCTTCCTCTTCAGCTTCAGCTTCAGAAGAACCTGCTTGGAGTTTTTTGAATGACACGTTCAATTGGATGTGTTTTCGAAAACATATCAGTTGTCACACGTTTGAGATGTTGTTCTTCTTTTATAAGTTTACTTTCTTTTTCTAGTACTTGCTTCATTAGATCCTGATGATCTTTTATGCTTGGATTATAGCTCATGCCAGGATGCGGTATCTCGATGGTCCTTGTCTGTTTTGACGTTAGTTTTGTAGTTTGTGGTCTCACCACTGTTCGCTTTCCTGTATTAAAAGCATGATACAACACCAAGTCCTTTTCTACCCATTCTTTTGACAGCTTCGGAATTTTAGCCTGTTCGACATTGTCTGCTTTCCATAAGCAGTTGTAAAAATTCAGCGTTTGTTCATTTCTCAGGCTTTTTCGATTAAGCTTTGTTTTGCTTTTTTCTACACCAGCTGGCAGTTTGCTGATAATTTTCTCTCTTCCATTTATTGGTCTTTTTGGTATTGGATCTAAAACGTTTGATGTGTTTTCTAGAGGAGCTAAGGATTTCAGTAGTTTGCTAACTTTCTGTCTACGATTTCCTTTGCGTGAGACCAATAGAAGATCAACTTTTCCCTCTCGATCGATTTTAAACAATTCTTCATCTTGCTTCAATTTTGCATTCCTTATCGGTTTTAAAATTAAAAGTGCTCCGCAATACAAAATTTGAACGCGATGGGCGCAGCGGTAACCATTCGATAAAAGAGTACTTACAGCTGATGCGATAAATGCTGATGAAGCTGTTGGTGATGAACTTCCATTTATTGGTCTTTTTGGTATTTTTGGGATTCTATCCGCGATGATCATAAATAATTCATCAAATAAGTACAAGAGGTTGTGTCAGCATTCAAATTTATGGAGCGATTAACTGCAAGCAAACATGGTAATGCATTCGTCGATGTAAGCCGAACGAAAAATTACCTCTTAATTAGATTTAATCCAATTAGTACCACGCCAACATGCTGCTACCGCCACCTTTTTTTCACTCGCAGCCAAACCTCCTTGCACTCCCATGTGGCTGTCAAATTCTACCGGTTTTCTCATCGGACAAAACAAATGTCTGTAGAATGGAACGCCACATGGCGGCAATGTGCATCTCCATTTGTCGCCAGTGGCATAGTTTTTCGATGGCCACGGTGGAGGGGGCATTCCCAAATGGATATGTCTCGAAATGCGTCGGGGTTTTGATTAATATTCTGTTTTAAATATTTAAATCCACAGATCTAAATATTTGGAGACAAAAAAAAATATTTTCTGCGCAACGATATCCGCACGAAAGATGAAGTCCGCTTGCATTTCGAGGTCATACCCATCTGGCCGAGTGCAAGGGTTCGGGATCGGAATCACTTCGATTCCCGGGCGTAGGCGTCACATTACAAATACAAATATCTGAATAGCTGATGGTTTCGTTGTCATGCCACAAAATCCCAAACAAAAATAGCTGCAAACCTTTATGCACTTCCAAGTTGCAATGCACTCTACTATGCATAAACTACCATCCAATATTTCGCAAGCACTTTACATATCTCCAGAAAACTCTCTCCCTTAAATATTCACATCTCAAATATTAATATATTACATTCAAATCTATATTAATATACTCGTACATTAGATATATACGCACCAAACAGAGCGTTATCGTACCGCTAAACTGTCTACATTCAACACTTCTAATCAAATTCAAATCTAAAGGGTTCTCGCAAAGTGCCTTCGCTTCACGTACTCTTGTAGATTCTTGAATTTTTTGTTTTCTTGCACCACTTTTTATAGAATCCGACACATTTAACCATGATAATTATATACTCTAAATATCTCCAAGTGAAGGCCCGAAAGGGGGTGTAGTGCAACAATATTCTACACGAGTTAACAAATCAGCCCAGTTAGAATACTCAATAGGGTTGGACAGTTCGATTAACATACGTTTGAGGACGTGGTTTGTTTTGCACTGACAGTTTGCTTGTAGGGACGTGAAGACTTCTTTCACGTGTACTATGTTGTAGTCTTACAAGAAGGAAGCAAATTTATCTGACACGAAACGGGTTCCTCTATATGATATACAATAATTTAACGAAGTCTGCCATAATACTCAAAATATTTCTTGGAAGAGGCACAGACACTTCTCGGTTGCTTATATATTTCTTTTTCTTCGTAGCACTACAGCCCCTCTTGGGCCTTCGCCGCCTGCAAAAAGCACTTTGAACTATCGCGGCCCATTAACAGAATTAACAGCTGTAGTGGATAATGATTTTCAAAAATGTCCGTAAAGGACTGCAGCGATGTTCTGCTGCCCCGGCAGAAGAAGATGACAATATCTGGCGAGAATGCCCTCGTCTGGAGACGTGTGAATGCGCTGGCAGGCTAGCATTGTGGTGTCGTGGGGCGGGTTCATTTCCCCAGCACGAGGACCCACTACAAAAATATTTCGCATTCACGAATTGGACTGCTGGAAGTCAAGAGGCGACCGAAGTCGCAAAAAGTGTAGATAACCACACAGAGGGAATTAGAGCTTGTCATGAGAACAAGGGGAACCTGAAAAAAAGGCGAACTTGGGGTGACCTCGTCATTACCCGACGAAGTTCATGGCGCACAAATGAAAGAGGGGCAAACGGGTGGTGGTGGAGCCCCTTCGTACCCACCCAACCGGAATAAATCCATAGATATCTTGTTGAAGTGGCCAGGTATTCCTCTTCTGAGTGGAAAACTCATACAACTTGAATTGTATGAACTTTCCCATCAGAAGGGGAGTACCCCGGTGACCAATTTACTGCCATAGAATTATACAATTTGATTGCATAACTCTATGCCATAAAGAGGCACTCTGCTTGGGCCACTCAACCCACGACGTCACCTGAAACAAGAAGGATTATTAAGTACCCGGTGGCTGGCTCATGTTTTGAGGTGGAAGCCTGCCACCGTACCGGGTCCTATACCCGGTTAGAATTTGAGGAAAGGAAAGACCAATTTGGCGTTACTTTAACACTCCATTATATTAACGCAATACGATTAAATTTATATAAATGTGCAACATTTGCAACATAAATACAAGGAGAAATTCTACGCAATAAAATTTAAATTCGATAAATGTACAACATTTGCAATATAAATACAAGGAGGAATTCTACGCAATAAAATTTAAATTCGATAAATGCACAACCGTTGCAATATAAATACAAGGAGAAATTCTCCGCAATAAAATTTAAATTCGAAAACATGCACAACATTTGCAATATAAATACAAGGAGGCATTCTACGCAATAAAATTTAAATTCGATAAATGCACAACCGTTGCAATATAAATACAAGGAGAAATTCTCCGCAATAAAATTTAAATTCGAAAACATGCACAACATTTGCAATATAAATAAAAGGAAAAAATTTTACGCAATAAAAGGGTACGTACCCCACATGGTCCTTCGAGCGCTCGATGACAAATGCGGGAAGTCCACTGAAACGTTCATTAAATACATTCGCACAAAAAATTAATAAATTTATCTCTAAAGCGAGAATTTCTTTACAATCACTTGAAGATTTAAATAAGATTTAAATAGTTTACTTTAGAGAATTTTCAGCAATTTGCACTGGTCAAAAAAAAAAATGTTTATTCTAATTAACATTCTACTATTATGTATAAAACCTCCGGAAAAGTGTACTCTATTCTGTATTGCAGTTAGAAGTTAACTCAAAAATAATTGTGTTAAGTTCCGAGCGCTTCAACACAATCCGAATCAATCACTGTTATTTCATTGCCATTAAAGATGCGACACACATTCATATATCCGCCAGTATAATAGTCTAAGCCACGAACAAGACTTGTATCCAGTACCACGTTCTTTTCCACGCCAAACGTTTTACAGTAATTCAAACGGAGTTTCATTTCCTCTAAGCCTTTCACTGCAGCCTTCACGGCTTTCCAACGTTCATCTCCTCATAGTTTTTCCACTAGATCAGACGTACAACCGTATTTCCTTAGCGCACATACAAAGCACTTCACCTCCAGGTTGCACTTGTCAAACAATTGCATTTCTCTTTAATTTCCAAAGAGTTTCTCAATTCCGTTCACACCAACTTTCCCTACGACGAAGCCGCCACTAACATCGTCAGTAATTCAATTCTGTCACCCGCGTTTAACTTTGTATATCACAATGTTGGATGGTTTTTCACTAACTCGGCCATTATTTCCGTTCGCATTTGACACTCCAACGAAATAAGAGCTGCAACTTGTGATTGGTGGCAGAAACTGTACAAAGTCCAGTTGTTTTTATTGAAAATTTCACAAATATCCGATGCGGCTACTTGCTCGCTTTTCTCTCAATTCCCCCGTCCACGCGCGTTCGCGGTTGCAACTCGACTCCCCCCACTCCACTCATCCCAATATATCCACAATAGCTAGCGCGTGAAATTCTCGTTTTACCGCTTAGCCAGTTTCCCGAACGATTCATCTCTTGCATTTGTTGCATTTGCTGTGCTTGAAGCATTTGTTGTTGCTTCAACGTTTGCAATTGTTTCTCCGGGAATATGCTGGCTGAAGCTATGCGAGTTACACTCTATTGTAACATTATTTTTATGTACAGTAGGTGTTGTGTATTTTAGTTGTATCGTTTATACGCATGTGCAAAGGCAGCTTGAGGCACCTTAAAAATGATATTCTGTGATAAATCGCATACAACCGAACTCCTCTTCGTTGTTGTGTATGAATTTGAATCGATTCTTTGTTTGATCTTATGAACATAACTGAGATTGCTTATTGTTCTTTAGAACAGTATACTTTCAAATCGGATTAATGCTAGCGTTACAACGGTTTTCAGGACAATATGAATTACTTTAGGAATGAGTAAGCATTATTTAGAATACGTATATTAAACGTTTAAGAGATACATTGCACTTAATCTTATTAAGTTTTATTACGATCACGTTCTTTTATTTTACGTTAAATTGTTGATTAAAATCGGCAAATGGAACATTATTACATGCGTTATTAATATCCTGTCTGTTCTTATTATCTCTAATAGCATTAAATGAAAATATTCAGAGTTCGGCTGTAGCTTGAAATATCACATTTTAGTGTTGCTTTTAACTTGTCTTAAATATCCACTGAAACATTATCACCGCCTTTTTTCCGTTGTCAATTCAATTCGGGTATCTGATCCGTATCCCGCGTAGTTTGCGTGATCCGCAGAAGCTTGCTGTGCAAAAAGTACATCGATGACGTACAAAGGTGCGGGAGATCGGTCATCAGGAATGCTAGGTCGTCGCATTGTGCAACGCTTGATCGGTGACATGAAAGCAAACAACGTTAATGACATGCACAATGAAAGAATGAGAACTCTTGCTCGAGCGTCAATGCCTTGACTTCTTATAACTGCCATTGCAGCAAGAATCGTCAGCAAAAGTATCACAGAAAATTTAGTCATTGTCACGGCAGTTGAGTGGATTTTTCTACCACTTCGACTGACCATGTTGCTCGGGCCATATGCAAAGAATAAATTATGTCGATCGACAAAGTGTTTGAAGCAAATGTAAACCATAGCGAATGGCATGATTAGGGGGCAAGCTACGCTGTAAACTACGCTTGTTGTGAAAACCATTACAGTCCAAGCGTAATGAATTTCGAAAGGAAATTCAATCAAAATGGACTTACGTATGTACTGAATTTCTGCACGGGATTTGGCTGTGCATAGCTCCCACACATAAACAAACAGTTCAGGGAAACGAATCAATTCCAATGAAGTACCGATAAACGCTGCGGTGATTACGTAGTTTACGAAGAATGCACCCTTGTCCGGCAGGAAGTTAACACAATATTGTATTTGGGTTTCTTAATTTGTTTTGACGTGTCTTGAGTTGCCTGTAGAGGGTTATGAGATTGTTGCAATGGATGTTGAGATTGTTGTGGAGACTTTTGCTTCTGCTGCAAGGCGTCTCGATGCCAGAGCATATCTACTCGACTACTACACAGCATATAACTTAGTATATTTCGTAAACGCATCGACTACTACCAAAACATATCGGCATTTTCAAGAACATATATTCACAGTTTCATTTATATATGTTTAGTTTGTTTGTGAGAGGCATAACGGTTGGAAGGTTTCAGCTTGGATCAAAGATCAAGAATTTTTTGGTCACAAACAACACCACAATCATGCCTCAGCCAGAATATTCACCGGATTTGGCCCCATCAGATTTTTTCTTGTTTCCAAAGTTGAAGAGATTAATGAAAGGATGGAGATTTGTAACGATTGAGGAGATAAAGAGCGCATCGCTGGAAGAGCTCAAAACTATACCAAAAAGTGCTCGTAAGACATGCTTCGAGGATTAGAAAAAGCGTTGGTACAAGTATATTGATTACTTTGAAAGGGACAACATAAATATTGACGAATAAATAAATATTTATTCCTAAAAATACAAAGTCACCTTACTTTTTAAACACACTTCGTATGCTCGGATTTGGCATGTCGTCCACGTGGTGTAGTGGTTAGAGCACTCACTCCATTAACCGAAGGTCTCTGGTTCAAGTCCCGTTGGAAACAACAAGATTTGTTTCGAGTTATTCATTGCACGAACTATAAGTCGATTCAGTTATCGTATCGCAGCTGGGTGGACGGACACTCGGCCAAGGTGTGATACTGACCATATCGCCTTCCTGAATGCCAATGCATTCGATCAACATAATGAGATACTCTCGCTGTCTCTAAACGAAGGCCCGAAAGGCGCGGTAGTGCTAAAGCAAACAAGCAAGCTCGGATCTTGTGACTTATATTTGGAAACCAATAGTGGTATTTAGTCCATATGAGCAATGTGGGTGCAGGGTCTATGCAAAATTGTATAATTTTAATTGTCTAGCTTTAGCGCCCATCAAACAATACAGAAGTTCAGATGGTTTTTCAACAATGTAAGAGTGAGCGAGTTACATGCTATGATAGAGCATAGAGCATAGCTAATGGCCAAGTTTTCCAACTTGAAACTACAATATCGAGATTCAGATGGCATTCTTTTGCAACAATAGGAGGCAGCTGGGTGCCATTTGCCATCTATTTTTCCTTGCCTGATAACCGTACCGAAACCTACTGAACTGGCTTGTGTGCAGTTGAGTGTCTCTGTTCGAATTATATATGGCTAAAGAGGAGCGGAAATTAGTGTGTACCGTAACACACAGAGAGCACGTGCACATTCTCAATTAAAGGTAAAAGGTTGATCTTTCTTTAGCAACAAGGTGAACAGGTTGGGTGTGCGGGCGAGGGATAAGATAAGCCCGTGGAAATTTTCAAACAGGCCCATGATCGATTAAAGTCCTCTGGCATTTTTCGGGGGGAAGTAAGCGAAGGACATGGCTAATATGGGATTCATTGGGGCCAATACTACGTGAATCAAACGAGTAACCATAAAATTAATCTGACTTTGCAGCAGTTTATTCTTTTCCCTATTGGCTCCTAGATTGCGCTCAGTCAAGAGAATGAGTAATCGAAGCAGCAGAGCAAAATAAGGCTCTGGACTATTAGTTGCTACCAAGATATCACCAATAAAAACAACAATTGCCCCTGATCAAATAACGTCAGCTAGTTGGGTGGGTATGAATCTTTGAAACACTGTGGAGTCAGTTTTTAAACCAAGAAGGAGAAAAGTGTATTCTAACTGACTGAATGAAGAAGGTAAATGAGATCCTAGTGGTTAGTTTTTTCCGGACAAGTCATTGAAGAAAGACGGAAATCCTGATGGTGAGTTTTTTGGAGAAGTTTTTGAAGAAAATCTTAGATCATAGCGGTAAGTTTTTTTGGAGAAGTTATTAAAGAAAGACAGAGATCCTAGTGGTGAGTTTTTTGGAAGTCTTTGAAGAAAGACGGGGATCATAGTGGTGAATTTTTGGAGAAGTTGTTGAAGAAAGATGGAGATCCCAGCGGTGAGATTTTTTTGGAGAAGTCGTTGAAGAAATACGGAAATCCTAGAGATTAGGTTTTTGGAGAAGTTGTTAAAGAAAGATGGGGATCATTGTGTTTAGTTTTATTTGGGGAAGTTGTTGAAGAAATATGGAGATCCTAGAGGTGTGTTTTTTGGAGAAGTCATTGAAGAAAAACAGTGATCCTAGTTGAAGAAAGATGAAGATCCTTGTGGTGAGTTTTTTGGAGATATAATTGAAGATGGAGATACTAGCGGTAAGTTTTACCAGAGATATTGTGAAAAAAAGACGGAGATCCTAGCGGTCATAATCAATCATTTTGTTTTTTTGATATCCGTAGGCCAATTCTCTTTTTTTAAAGCCATTGGGCCTTACATTGTTGTTTGAGCAGACACGTTTGAGTCCTTTGAGTTACATCCTTTGAGTGACTCAAAGGAGTCGAAACGCATCCACTCAAACAACAAGGCAAGGCCGGATGGTTTTTAAAGAAAAAACCCTAGTGGTAAGTTTTTTTGTATATGTCATCGAAGAAAGACAAAAATCCTAGCGGTTTGTTTTTTTGAAGGTATCGTTGAAGAAAGACAGAGATTTGGAGATATCGTTGAAGAAAGACAGAGATCCTAGTGGTTGATTTTTTTGGAGATATCGTTGAAAAAAGACGGAGAATAAAGTGGTTCGTTTTTTGGAGAAGTCATTGAAGAAAGACGGATATCCTAGTGCTAAGCATTTTGAAGAAGTAATTGAAGAAATGTGGAAATCCTAGCAGTTAGTTTTTTGGAGAAATCGTTGAAGAAAGACAGAGATCCTGGCGGTGAGTTTTTTGTAAAATAATTGAAATAAGACGGAGATCCTAGAGGCTAGTTTTTGGGGAAGTGATTGAAGACAGACAGTTATCCTAGCGGGCAGTTTTGGAGAAGGGGCTGAAGAAAGACGGAAATCCTAGCGAGCTTCATAAATCAAGAGAAAAAGATTTGGAGTTCAATCAAGTGCAACATCATAGTGTTGCAGCAAATTAGATGCACCCAACTTCATTAGCTTGAACACGAACGAGATAATGGAAAATAATATACGGCACAATAGCATCTGCATTTAGAGAGCATTTGAAAGAAGTAACATTCCTTTTAAGCAAATCGATGAAGAACAAGTTCAAGACAATTAAGAAACACACCATTTGGACTCGGTAACTGAACTATTACCTAATAAAATTGTAGGATAATTGATGGAAATAATCGGATATCACCATAAATATGATACGCATGGAACCCCAAAAGAATTTCGTTTTAAGGTTAAATTTTTAATTTTTTGAATAAATTGGCTAAAATTATATTCTAATATTATTTTTGCTTGCACTAAAAGGAAAAAGAAGCTTTATCTTTTTTATCAGACATAGACCGCTAGTTGCAAAGGTGAATAGTTTTTTTTAAAGTGGCAGAGAAAGAACCAATTTGAAGGAGATGGTTCACCTATCGGAGAAAAAAAAGAAAAGTAAGTTTTAAAAACATTTATTTGGTAACAATTCCCTGCTGCTGAAAACTATTTTCAATATTGCCTGGTGGCGACTTGAGCAAGTGATGCCACCCTGGCCATCTTTGTCAAGCAAATCACGGGTCGTGACCCCCTCTGCTGAGAAATTTTAATTATCATGAGGGGTTAAAGGTTAAAAATGTAAGAAATTTGTTTATTTAATAATATTTTATTGGGTAAAACTGGATCTGTATCATCTGGGTCTGCTACTAACATTCTACTTCAATACTTGTACTATTGTCAACTCGGACACTCTGTTTAGTTTTGGCCCATTTCAAAACAGCAATTCAGTGGTTGATGTGGTAGGTTACACACATTCAGAAACCATATGCCTAAAATGGTGACAGTTTAAGCATCGCACTGCCGATCGGTCTTCCTTGATTTTTAGTGTCACTGCATTTGAATCTTCGAAGTTACTACCTGTGATCTAGGATTTGCTTTATAATATTACTCGTGGGTGTTAATAATAGCTTTCAGTACCTGAAAATTTCAGCCACTATAGAGGGCGTAGACGTTGACGTGATTTTTGATTCTGGCAATGATGAAATGGAGCAGTTGAAGTGTTTAGGACTGCAGCGGTGGACTGCTGTCTCAGCAAGCAAAAGATTTGTGCTTAACTGGACTGGTCTTGTCGGGGGACATTTTAGAGCACTGGCAGCTAGTGTTGCAATATCGTGGGGCAGGTTCTTTCCACCAGCACAAGGACCCACTTCAAAATTTTCACGCTTACAAATTTTTGCGACGTAGCAACTGGATACATTCAACAGGTGTCGAAGGCCGAGGTAATCAACCAAAGAATACAGCAAGAAGGAGACACGACGACTTTTTCAAACTACCCACCGCAAGGTTCAAGCTGAATCCGTCGTTGTCTGTCGTGGATATTCATGGCCCACAAAATGAGTGAGCCATCCGGGTGGTAGTTGTGTCCCCTCACACCCATCCCAACCAGGTCAAGGACTCAAATGATGACTTGGCCACGAAAAAAGTGGAAAGCCTATCAATCATTCCTCAACGTTTATGAAAAATCATAAAAATATCGTTTTTTTGCTTCACTTTAATTTAGTCAATAACCCAAGAGAAAAACTATTTAAAATATTTAAACTTAATTGTGAGATTCATTATGCCGATTGTCTTCATGAAATTATATTTATATGCATAATAATAATCAAAAAAATGAAACGAAGTGCGGTTTGTGGTCCGAGCTATGGATTAGTATGATTATAGTGCATTGAAGTTTCATTCTTACTAATTTATCATTTCTATAATCTCTTCAATTCTTAACCGGAAGATTTTATACTTGGAGCTTTGTTTTCCTGTGTATGCAGCTGGTCTTCAAGATCATCAGAACTGAAGCAAATATTTTATTTGCGATCTGTATTTTTTAGCGTTTTTCGTCTATGTCATCGTCTATTCGTTAGTATTCGCCAGTTACTATTTTGTGTGTTTGAGGTATTTTTCCCCGACTGTGTCTTGAGCTTTGTGTTATTTTCATTGATATGTACCTCTACTAGTTTTGCTTCGCTCAGGAAGAGTTCTTTGGCAGTTGTTAATGACCGTGACAAAATGTTGATGTCGTTCCCATACGTTACTATTTGGCTTGACTTGTATGTTAATTTGCCTCGTGTATCACCAGGTAGCTTCCTTTTGACGTACTCCAGAGCCAAATTGAATAGCAATGGGGCGAGTCTATCCATCTGCTTTAGTGCGATATTTGTGTCAAAGGCATCGGTGAGTTGGTTATTGATGCGGATTTGCGAGGTTATTGACGTCATTGTCATTTGGTAAAACAGACTAATTTGGCTGGGATGCCAAAGTAAAGCATTATTTGGTACAGTATTTTATGATCAATACTGTCGTATGCTTGCCCAAAGTCAACGAAAATTTGGTTTACGTCTATGTGGAGCTCCCAGCATTTTTCAAGCACCTGCTTGGTAAATATATTATGTATAATATTGTGACTTCAATGTTGATGGAGGTGATTTTCTTAAAAGTTTCAGACGGAGAATGCAAATCGATAACACATTTATGAATCCTCATCTGAAATCGATCCCATGTTTTTAAACCCTCATCGCAAAGTGTTTTATGGGATGTGTTGCGGAGAGCTTTTATCGGCATGTGAACTGGCCCCTTAACTTGCAACTTTTAGCCTTGGTGCCTCACGGCACACAATTTTCAATGAACAAACGTTCCTTGAAGTCAAGTTCATATAAATGCGGTGAGTGGTATCTGGATCCACTTGGGACTTCTCGATGTCCTTCCTACAATTTATAACAAAAATGTAACGATTTGAAATGTTCAATAAGTAAAAGTACCAAAACTCCATGTGCATTCAGTCCGCTTGTTCCCACCAAAATGACCGGTGAAATGTTGATTCAGTCTTTCTCTGAGTTGACAACTGCAGGAATGACTGCCATTTCTACAACCTACATTAGGCAAAAGCCTGTCACTACAATTTCCACAACATATATTAGGCAAAAGTCTTTTACTACACAGTTCTCCCTCCGTTATCTGGCCCTGCCTGCCCATGGTAGGTGGTAACGTTTCTGTAGGTTATATTTTTCGTTTGGCTTATGCACAATATACCGAAGATTACAGGTATCATATTCAGTATGGAACAACTTTATCAGTTGCTTTCAGAGTTCCCCCCTTGTTAGAGCCACAATACTAATCAGAAAAGCGGCAGCAATACCAATCACCAGACGTTGAGCATAGATCCGACGAGTGTGTTCGTTTGCTTGGAATGAATCCATTACTCCATTGTTCTATAATAATTGATCCATTTTCAGATTGATTTATTTATTTATTTATTTAGATCCATTTAACAGACTAAGAAGTCCAATTACAAAATAGATTAAACGATAAGCAGACTTAAATCTAAAGCGTATGTACTAAGTTAAAAATAAGTATTATAAAAAAAAATTAAACGGAATTCATAATAATTAAAGCCTTAAGTCTATTCTTAAAAACAAAGTAAGATAAGGAGAAAGAACCAAGCTCAAGATCATTATGTTTTCTAATGATACGCGGCATTATTGAATGAAAGTATAACTCAGTCCAGGCATATGGAACCTCAAGAAGACTACTAGATCGCGTAGGACGTGCAATCTGTCTGAAGTACAGGTCTTCTCTAAGAGTGGATAATATATGATGGTGGTATAGTTTATATAGAAAACATTGATCTAACAATGTTCTACGAGAAACAAGGAAGGAATGGAAAGAACAGATAACCGACGCTCATAGGATTCGTAGGGCAAACTAAATTTGTAGAACAAAAACCGTGTAAATTTTCGCTGGACATTTTCTAGTGAAGTTACTAAATACTGATGTCGAGGAGACCACACAACTGAACAGTATTCAAGAAGCGGGCGAACAAGGCAGGTAAATAAGTGGAAAGCAGTAGCATTGTTTTCAAATTTCTGGAGATGTCGCAGAACGAACCCAGCAGCCTTCGATGCTCTAGTAATTATGCAAGGATATGGACATCGAATTTGAGCTTGGGGTCAAAAATTACACCAAGGTCCTTGCATGAGTCCGCCGAAGAGAGAACAACATTAAACAAAGTATAGTTGTACATTAAAGTAACCGCTTTAAGAGTAAAACTCATCTTAAAGCATTTGGATACGTTTAAAGAAAGAGCATTTGTCGTGCACCAACTACTGAGATTAAGTAGGTCTTTTTGAAGAAGCTGACAGTCGTCAAGAGTCCTAATCGAAATTTGAAATCGTCAGCATAAAGGAGGCAGGGAGAGGATATTACAGAGGGAAGATCATTAATGAACAGTAGGAAAAGAAGAGGCCCAAGGATACACCCTTGAGGGACACCAGAAGACGGGCAAAAAGGAGATGACAGTGTTCCATAAAGACTAACACAACACGAGCGATTGAAAAGAAAGGACGTGATCCAGGAAAGTAGAGAACCAGATATACCAAGCATGGATAGCTTTTGTCCAAGAATATAATGATTCACAGAATCAAAGGCTTTGGAGAAATCAGTAAAGATGGCATCTACTTGACATTGCTTATCCAGAGCTTTTGCAATATAGTCTGTAAATTCAGCTAAGTTTGATGAAGTGGAACGGCCCTTCAGGAAACCATGCTGTTGCGGTTTCATAACTGAACTCATTGATTCAGAAAGTCTGTTGTGAACAATGCGTTCAAGCAGCTTAGGGAAACAGGAGAGCAAAGATATTGGACGATAATTAGAAACAATTGAGGGATCACCATTTTTAAAGATGGGGACAACATTGGCATCTTTCCAATAAGTGGGAAAGATACCAGAACAAAGGCTAAGGTTGAAAATGAGAGATAAAGGAAAACACAGTGAGGAACTGAGTGACTTGACAAATATATTCGGTAATCCATCTGGACCGGGACTGACGTTAGGATCTAGCGAATTGATTAGAGCTTCAACCTCAGAAGAGTTGGTGGAATAGGATGTAATTAAGACTGGACTTGCTTCGAATGTAGCGGTGGATGAATACCTTATGTTATGAGGTGAAAATGTAGAGGAGAAGAACAGGGCAAATAGGTCTGAAACATCCTGTGGAGTAGACGCTACAGTGTTGTTCCATGTAACATTACAGGAAATAGTAGAGGACGATTTCAAGGAACGGATGTCGGACCAAAACGGTTTGACATTGTTTGTTATGAGGGAGCTCTCGAGACTGCTGAAGTAATTTGTCATGGCTATCCTTATTTCGCCTTTAGCAATACATCGCAGCCTACAGAAATCTGATCTGGCTTGTTCAGATCCAGTTCGTTTGAAGAGCCGGTGCGCTCTATCTTTGGATTTTAAGGCACAGAGTACTCTGTGGGTGATCCATGGCTTCATATTTGCCTTACGAGGTGCCCGCTGTGGAGTAAATTTAGCAATCAAATTATTCAAGTAGCCGTAGAATTTGCTCAAGGCACTATCGCAGTCAAGGCCGCAGAAAAAGGCATACCAGTCAACAGAGTCCATATCAACTTTAATTCCCTGATAGTTTGCTCTAAAAAAGTTGAACCGAAAAGCAGTAGCATTTCTCGGAGGATGGAAGGGTTCAATAGCTAGTTCTAGAGACAATGGAGGATGATGAAGGTCAGGCTTGATATAAGGATACAAAACCTGAGAGACAGATATACGATGAGCTGGGATATTTGAAAGGACAAGGTCAAGTAGACGTCCATTGGGGTTACGGATATGGTTAAATTGAACACAAGAGCAAATGGAAAGAAAAGAAGACAGCAGCATAGATAAATGATTTGCAGACGAAATAGAAGGAATTGTATGAGTGTCCCATTCCACGGATGGTAGGTTGAAATCCCCACACACAACGATTTTAGAATGAGGGTGACGACCAAGAAGGTAGGAGGATAGTTCATCGAAAAAAGATTCATACACAACAAAGGGAGAATTGGAGGGAATGTAAACAGTGCAAATTAATAAAGAGGTATTTTTTGGATGGATTTATTCTTCAGTTTGAAACGTGCTTGCCTTATTGATGGCATTATTTGGTCATCTTCTTTAGTGGATACATCCTGTAGGGTTTCCTTATTCAAAGGTGGCTTAACCTGAATGGCTACCAGATTTGATACCGAACTAGCGCGTCTAAACCTCTTCGACTCTCAGCTTGAATTCATTTTGCAACGGATTTGCTTATACTTGACGAAATTCGGTCGTCAGTTGATGTGATTATACCCCAACCGTGATATTGTAATGATTTTCCGTTGATTATTTTAGTAAAACACGATGATTGCAAGTTGACACATCTAAAGTATGTTTTTTTCAGAGGTAAAGAACTTAAAAATGGCAGCACTGCTTCCAGTGACAGCCGATATCAAAGTTCTCGATTATTTTGAGGCAAGTTTTGTTTGACAATTCATTATGAATAGACTCACACCACAGCAACTGTTACAAATTGTTCAAATTAATTTTGCTATTGATCCACAATTTTTTTTCAGTATGAAGCATACTTTTGGTTAAATCATTCATCAACAAACAGAATTGGTGCATTTGGAGCGATTACAATCCACAAGCAGACGTTGAAACGCTATTACATTCAGAAAAATCAAAGTTTGTTGCGCTTTCTCACCGGTGGGATAATTATTACATGTGTCTTCAAAAATAATGATGGTCAGAATGGTCCAGTCAACGATGAGCGGTAAAGAAACATGATTACTAACATTTTGAACCTCAATTAGAAGGCATTAATATTGCTGACATGTGATTTCAGTAGGAAGTTGTCACATGCCAAACAGCGTGCGATACTATTAATTTACTGAAAGATGTATTTGACGACCGATTAATTTCACGAAAAAGGCCCTGTTAACTGACCACTGAGCTCGTGTGATTTGACACTGTTAGATTAGCCAACATTCGAATCGTTACTACAGCCTGATTTACAGCGAAGAGTGGGCGAAAATTGAGCCTCGAGGTTACACCACGTACGCACCAGCCACAGCGACCAGACACCCGAAATAATCTTTAAACATTAATGGAAAACAATATCTTTCAAGTAAAGCCGATTTCATAGATATTAAAAACATTTGTCTATGTTTTATTTCAATTTAAAGTTCTCCTTTCCTTAAAAAAACCCTCTTTAAATACCAGCAGAAGTATTTTGAAAGCTATCTTTCTTACATAGAAGACCTAACCAAAAATCAAGAAACTTAAGAAATTATCAAGTGTGAAAAATTTCCTTAGGTTATTTTCAAAATTTCAAGTATCAAAATGGTGACAAATAGCCAAAATAAACTGGTTGAATTTATCCTGTTGCTCCCATGAGTAATTACTTTTTCTCAACGTTTCACAATCAATACATTAAATAATAGAATAGAATTTTCAATCCTGTTTTAAACTGCTAAATGAGCAATTTGAAGTAAGCGCCACAAAGCAGAAATTTTGAACTTTTCCTCCCAATATTTTCAAATGCCAATTCAACCAATCTATAAAACGCCATGACGCCACCTGTCCGTCAGGCCCGAAAACTATCGTACGTAAAACACAGGATCTATCTGACAGTGTATTTGCTCCTTGCAAGTTTCGTCCCTTGTCGATTGGCTAGAAATTCGCGGAATATTGTTGATTTCTCTGATCCGCCATCATTAAATTATTTTAGAGACCTCATAAACCGTGCAGTGCATGCTTTAAAAGTGTTTCAATTATCCGGAACCCGCGGAAAACTTCACGAACTTATCTTGACTTTCTACGATTCTGCTAATCCCATCAATTGTGTGGTAAATAGAAAATTGTGCACCATCATCGTTAGGCGATTATGAATGTGTGGTTAAAAGTGAAGAAATAGGACTTAAGACGGGTTATGTGTTGTGCGTTTTATTAAAGAAAAAATCCTATTAGTGACATTCGAAGAAACATTTTCAATTTACGATCTCAAGATGTGTACAATTCATTTGACAGAAATACGTACAAGGTAAGCAAGAGGCTTGAAGTATATTTCTAAGGTTGCAAAGGGGAAGCGCGAGGGCAAGCAGTTGATGTTGTTCCAAGAAAAAGGCGGACAAAAATACTGCATTGCGCGTTGTTATTCTCGGAAAGCATGGCCAGTTTGTGTATCACGTAAATGTGTCCTACGATGTGTGAGTGCGCCATTCAAAATTCTGGCGTTTAAATGTATGTGTGTTCCCAATCAGTCCGTGTTGTCAGTTTCGCATTGTTGAAAGATTGTTCAGTGACGTAAAAGGTCAACAACTGCAACCACGGACAAGTTAATGAAGAAAAATGTCAAAAAACGCATCCAAACGTCGGATCATGTACTGTACGAGTATTTCATTCATTCCTGCTTCACCGCAGATTGAGGTGTTTGGCTATCTTTAGACATGGCGGATGTCGTTCTAATCCAAGGATTTAGATAGAGTTCATAATTTTGGCATGCCATTTAATTAATTCGTGTGATATGTTGATGTCTGTAATGAGAGGATTATTTACGGAAATAAAAGTAGTTCTGAATTGATACAACACAAAATGATGGGAGATAAGAAAGAGAATATCAGACAGTGGGTCCTTGAAGCATATGATATCAGTGGAATTTTGAGGAATTGTTTTGATATAGCTGATGATAGTAACGTTCGAAAACAAGTTGGGTAGGCATGAGGGTGCTTTTGCCAGAAGGGATTTTAAACAATTAGGATACCAAATTATATTCTTCGAATATCTGCAAATCGGCTCATCGAATTGTTGGAGTCCTATTTTATCGAATTGTTACCGCTGGACCAATTGGGCTGAAATTTTATTTTTCGAAGTACTTTTTGATTACAAAACCGATGAGGAAACATTTGGTTTAAGGATTTTTTTAAATTGAATTGTAATGGTTTTCGAAATGCCCGTGTAGGACACGGGTACCGATGGTCTGGCTATAAACAACACCGAGCTCAGCTAACTAGCTTCGCCTAACGAACGCGTACGCGTGCTTGTCGACTAGCATTTGCGGGATCATATTAGGCGGGTTCTTGTCGAGCCACGAAGCTACACTACAAAATACTTATCACGCGTACTCTACTCTACAAGACGCACCGATCAATTTTTATTGTCTTTAAAAAAGTTCTATTAGGTGTCAATTAAGCTACTCTGCAGTAATTCAATATTTTTTTTGCCTCGTTAAAGTTAGCGGACACGGAGGCTTGAGACAAACGCAAACATTACACAAAAAGCAACCGTTACTTTCACCGAAGAAGGTCGTTGCATTACAAGGGGAATGTCAAACCTAAAGATGTTAAAGTGGCTGAAGTGAACCACTCATCTCTGCCTAAAGGATGGAAACTTGACGGATGTAGTTTACTTTACACTAGTAAAACAACAAACTAAGCAGTTTCGACGGGGTGACCACCTTATCTCTTCAGGAGCAGCCACTCATGATCACGGGGCTGCTCGACTGCTTATGTTTATTACAGGACAGTCTCTTCGATGCCGACCCAGACATGGAGAGACTGAAGGGTTTCGCTCTTCACTAGTAAAGAAACAATTATTTCCGCAGTGGAGAGATGGTTGCTATAATTTTAGGACCCTCTCCTTGAATACAAGTCCCTGTCTTCAACGAAAGTATGCTAATAAAAACCACTAACCAATCATAAAAACAAATCGGGTGTCGGTCAGGACTAATTGATGATGCGGATTTTATCACTGCCGGTCATCAGATTAGCTCCCAGCAAAAACTGACGCAACTCCAAGCAGTGTATTTGAAAACCCCTGGCACCATCAGTTTGTTCAAAATTAGAACTGTCCGACTACAAACTTTATAAAAATGTACAAACCTTTCTTTTGTTAACATTAAGGGACGAACTACTCTATAACATCATCGGCATGTTCAGGCGGCAGAGCCACCACGAACGAAGAACTCCAGAAGATGCTATAGACCTTATTATACCGAAGACAAGACAAACAACACCAAAAGAAAGTTTATCGGTGACTCTATCTTTACTTTACGGAACCCTCCAAAGTATGCTACGTTAATATCAAATGGTGAGGGCGACAATAAAAATTTAATCGGTTCATCTGCCGACAGTAAAATTAAAAATGTGAGAACTCGAAGGAGAGTGATGTTGTTGCCCCTTCGGGCCCCACGTTGGGCGCCATTGTAATGGTTTTCGAAATGCCCGTGTAGGACACGGGTACCGATGGTCTGGCATAAGTGTCAGCGAGCTATAAACAACACCGAGCTCAGCTAACTAGCTTCGCTTAACGACCGCGTACGCGTGCTTGACGACTAGCATTTGCGGGATCATATTAGGCGGGTTCTTGTCGAGCCACGAAGCTACACTACAAAATACTTATCACGCGTAATCTACTCTACAAGATGCACCGATCAATTTTTATTGTCTTTAAAAAAGTTCTATTAGGTGCCAATTAAGCTACTCTACAGTAATTCAATTTTTTTTGCCTCGTTAAAGTTAGCGGACACGGAGGCTTGAGACAAACGCAAACATTACACAACAGGCAACCGTTACTTTCACCGAAGAAGGTCGTTGCATTACAAGGGGAATGTCAAACCTAAAGATGTGCCTAAAGGATGGAAACTTGACGGATGTAGTTTACTTTACACTAGTAAAACAACAAACTAGGCAGTTTCGACGGGGTGACCTTATCTCTTCAGGAGCAGCCACTCCTGATCACGGGGCTGCTCGACTGCTTATGTTTATTACAGAATTTAATGTATTTTAGTTTTGATATGACAGATATGAAGCTCCACATTATGTCGTCAAATCACAGCTACCAAATTTATTTCTTTTAGAAGGGTGTACTTCCAAAAGGTTGAAAGGTGTCCTAAAAGATAGACGGGTGCACTTCTAAGGAAGTATAGTTAACATCGAATGTCTCCTCACTTTGATATTTGCCACTTAAACTATTTCAGTGCCATCGGGCTTATGCTAGTTCAGATAAGGTGAGACATTCGATGCGCCAGTCTATTTAGTAGAAAGATAGCCTTCTTTCCTTTAGGACACCCTTGTAAAGGAAATAAATTTGATAGCTGTAAACTGACGAAAGAATGTGATGCTTCTCATTTGTCAAGTCAAAACTAAAATATATTGAATTTATAGAGTTTTTTGAAGGCACTTGTTTGGACTTGTTCCTGATTAAATAATAAAAACGTACATTTATGATTGCTTTATTATTTCTTATGTATGCTATTCTGTAACACGTGAGTGCGACGCGTTTTGCCCTATCAAGGTATCCTCAGGCTATTGACTAATTTGCAAAGTGGTTAATCAAATCATATGCTGTCAATAACGGAATGTTGCAAATCACATCCAATAATTCAATACTAATTTTTAACTGTACCTTTAACAAAAATTATGCGCTTTTAATAACAGACTATTGCAAATGAAATCTAGTTGGTCGTTAATAAACCAAATTATGCTCCTGCGACGAGATTCGCAACAACGAAGTATTCGATTTAGCCATACACCTAGATGCAGCATTACATCCAGATAATATTGAAACGAAAACTGAACTGGTGAATATAATAAAATCGAATATATTAAGCCAAATAGTACAAAGTGACAACAATGTAAGAAGTAATGAACATAAATTATTAAAATCAATTAAAGCTAAAGCTGATGAGAAAGAACTAATTATTTCGAAAGCTGATAAAGTTAGCTATATTAACAAAATGGAAACTTTATTAAATAATATGAATGTAAAAGTTATAAATAGTGATCCAATCCGAAAATTTAACGTGAGTATTTGAAAAGCAATAACTCAAGCATCAAATGTCTTTTTTTTGTGGTAGGGAGGTGAATGCTATTTATGCACAGAGTGTGGGACTCCCATGCGCGACTGGACTACCCACTAAATACCTCCCCTGTCAACCTGAGAACCCAGCCTGGAACCGTTTGACTCATTACTTCGGGCCAGGTCTCGTTTTGTTACGCCGTGGGGCGCCTTCAAGCTGAGGAGTCCCTTTCCTAGCGGGAGGGGAGAGGGGAAGAGGAAATGCCAGAAGAGCGATCCCCCAGCCCCAGCGCCCCCGGCTGCTGTGAGTCCCTTTTATATTTTAGGACTGCCCGAGCATAATGTGCCACCTGGTTCCATTTGTCAACCGATTCGAGCATCACCGCAACTATATTATCCGGGGTGAGCTCTCCCGTCTCCCCTCCGCAGCCTGACCCATTTTGTACACGCAAAAAATGTGTGATAGGCATTGTCCTCCTCTCCTGGGCAAAACCGACAATCGGGAGACCGTGACTTACCGATCTTGTGCAGGTAAGACTGAAAACACCCGTGCCCGCTCAAAAGCTGGGTCAGAAAGAAGTCAGTCTCACCATGCCTTCGATTTAACCACGGTCTCACATCCGGGATGAGGCGCGCAGTCCACCTTCCTTTCGTGCAATTCACCCAAGACTGCTGCCAATCGTTGAGCGAGCGCTGTCTCTCCTCGCGGACAATTATCTCCCTCGTATCCTCATTTCGGCGCAGGTAAAAAGCACGGCGCTCTCTAGCAAGGAGGGCTCACGCCTGCAATCACTCTCCCCGCCGAGTCGGAGACTGTTGGATACGAAGATACAATTCTCAGTGCTCCTCTTCTCTGTACCTGTGGCAAACGTTTTCGGTATACCTCCTTGCTGAGAGCGTCGCCCCATACCTCTGCTCCGTACAGTAACACTGACCCTACAGCACTCACCAAGAGGCGTCTTCTTGATGGGCTGGGGCCCCCTACGTTGGCCATAAGCCGATATTCCCGAAGCAGCCTTCTCAGCCGTTGCCCTGATTTGCTTAGAGAAACTCATCTTCGAGTCGATCAGTAGCCCCAGGTACTTCACCGCTGGCTTCGATTCGATTTGTATGTCTCCAATACTGATCATCCTTATTCTAGGGATTCTCTTTTTTGTCAAGATGACCACTTCGGTTTTCTCCAGTGCTAAACTCAGCCCGCGAGCAGTCATCCAGTCCCTCACTCGGCGCATTAGCATACCTAGCCTAAGTTGCGCTTGTTCAACGGTGCGTCCAGCGACCAGAGCCGCAACATCATCCGCATAGCCGACCAAGCGTGACTCATCTGGCATCTCAAGTCTCAGTACCCCGTCGTAAGACACGTTCTACAGGTCCGGACCAAGGATAGAACCCTGGGCAACACCCGATGTAATTCCCATCCTTCGTTGGCCCTGTGTCGTGCCGTAGAGCAGGCTTCGGTCCTTTAGGTAGTTCCTCAAAAGCCGCATTAGATATTCTGAAACTTGAAAAGAGTTTTCCATCGTGTCCAGAATATCCATCCATCTAGCGGAGTTGAAGGCATTCCTGACGTCGAGTGTCACCAACAGGACAATCCGTCGTTTGGTGCGACAATATGCCTGTGCCTTTTGGACCGCGTTCACCACCTCTGCAATCGCATCAATGGTAGAACGTCCTGCTCTAAAGCCGTACTGCCGAGGAGATAGGTCTCCAGCAGCACGAATCGCGTCAGTGAGTCTTCCCTTGATGAGTTTCTCTAGCACTTTCCCAGCCGTGTCTACCATGCATAACGGGCGGTATGCAGACGGCGATCCGGGATTTCCCTTCCCCTTGCTGATCAGCACGAGCCTCGCCACCTTCCATCGTACCGAGACCCCGTCCCGTAGGCAAGCGTTGAATGTGCTGAGCAGCAAGTCAGGATAATGGTGATAGATGAGCCGCTACACCTCAGCTGGAACAGCATCTGGACCTGGGGCCTTCCTCGCTTTCAATGAGAGGACTGCCTCCTCTAGTTCCGGCTGTGTGAAGAGTGGGCACTCTACTGCTGTTTCACCATGGGCAGCGTCAACACGGACGGGATGGGCGGGGAAGAGTCCCCGCACTATCGCGTCCATCTTTACCGCGTCATGTATACAAGGCTTCCGTAGGGCACCAAGTTTCCCCATGACCAGCTTGTAGCCAAGGCCCCACGGATCCTTGTTCACATGGTCCACTAGGTCTTGCCAGCAGCCAGCCTTGCTACTGTTGATCAGTTTGCGAAGGCATTTCCTGGCCGACTTATATGCTGCCACCTGGTTGCATGCCTCGTCACGGTTCCGCGCCCGTTGAGCCTCACGTCGAAGCTTGTGGCACTCCCTTTGCTTTTCAGCGATTTCAGTTGACCACCAGTACACTGGGGGCTTTACCGTGCCGGGGTCTTCGACGCGGCATAGAAGCGCAGCAAGCAGTCGTAATGGTGCTCATAGTAGAGTTCAGGTCTTGAGCTGCCAGTTCTTCCGTCCCCTCCGAAGCTCCCTGCAGCGGCTCACCTGCTGTGAGAACCTTGACGAACCTCTCGACGTCCATCCCTCCAATGTTCCATCCAGATGTAGAAGGCCGAGAGCACGGACGTCGGGAGACAGCATCACTTATCTCAAGCAGAATGCACTGATGATCATTGGCTGAGTAGTCCTCTAATACTTTCCAGTTGTGTATCCTCCGTACTAAGGACACCGAGGCGAATGTCACGTGTGGTATGGTTCCCTCACAGCCAATACGGTGGAAAGTCGGCGTATTTTCGGAGTTTAGTACACGAGGGCCGTCCTGGCCGCCATTTCCAGGATTCGTTTTCCCCGCGGATCTGTCTGAGGCATGCCCCATTCGATTGCTTTAGCATTGAAGTCGCCCCCAACGAGCACTTTGCCCTCTGCGTTCGAGACAGCTCCCTCCAAAGCATTAAGCTTGGCTTGGAAAGATGATATCGATTCGTTAGGCGTCAGGTACACACTAAAGAAGGTGATCCCTGAGCACCGAACCCACACGAAACCATCCCCCCGTCTACAACTCTCCGCTTGAAAGTCACTGTTCCGAACCCAGATGGCGGCAGTACCAGTTTCGTTAGAATACCATAATGCTGGACTTTTATTATGGTGTTGCTCACTCAGCAGCAAGAAGTCGGCTTTCATGTCCCTCGCAAACTGCTCATGCAGTTTTTGGGCTGTTGAACTGCGGTGTAGGTTTAGCTGCAGGATGCGGGTCATCGAAGCTCTGATTTTGCTTTGGCTAGGGCTTCCTGGAACACCCGGCATTTTCCTGATCCCAAGACGTGTCCAAAATCAGGTTTTGGATCAGCATCCTTGCAAAGAATATAGTGTGCCTCCTTCGTACACTCTTTTCTTTTATGTCCCATTTCACCGCATTTGTAACATAGGGAACTCCTATCGGGTCCTTTGCATACTTGTGCGGTGTGATCATAACCAAGGCATTTGAAAACTTGAAGAGGCGTTGCTTTTTGCCGTATCCTACAGACAACCCACCCAATTCGTACTTTGCTCTTGTTCAGGAATTGTTCGGCGTCCTTTTCGGTCAAGTCAACAATGGCCATGCGTTTTCCCCTGTTGTTTTCTAGTGTCAGTCTCGCTGATCCTTCCCACACTAGGGAACTCCTTTTTGATGGCCTCTTCTACCTCGACCAGATCTGTCACGCAGTCAAGATCCCGTATTTCGATCGTTGCTATCGGCTCGAGCGGGGCTATAGTTGCGCTTTTGCCGAGGACTTTCTTTACTGCGTCACAGAATGCTTCTTATTGCCGGCCTCTGCTCCGAATTCGACCAGTATGTGGCCCGACCGCGTTGGTTGTACTACTTTAATGGAAGTATTGGTGTCTTCGGGCCTTACGTTTCCCCTGATGTCCCGCAGTATCTCCGCGTAGGATCGGCCATCTTGGGGCTTTACGAGCAGTGCCTGCTGTCGGGGTCTTCGTCGGGGCTTCTGCCTCTCCTGTTTTGCATCAGGTCCTTTTTCTAATTGGGCACCGTACGGACTGTACTCTCCGTTTTTTTTATAGCTCCAACAGATAAATTTAAACTTAAGATTTCGAATCCATCTATTTTAGTGAAACTTCATAAAGATAACAATCCACTGTGGCAGCATAAATTTATCAAACATTTAGCTAAATTGATTCCGGATAGAGTGGGGTTTATTTCAAAGTATGCGATAAAAAACTCATATAAACTAGTAGAAAAACTTAAAAATCTTGAACTCCCTCAAAACGCAAAACTTGTGTCGTTTGATGTATGTAATTTATTACCTTCTATTCCCGTTGGAAAACTAAAAAGTATCTTATTTGAAGATAAAGGGTGGTCCAACCAAAACGCAGGATGTTAATCGTAAATAGAACAAAAAGTTTTCAGAGAATAATATTAATATTTTTTATTATAATAGAAAGATCGATGACAATTATGTGTGAAACAAAATATCGCCCAAATGCTCACCATGGCTACGGTGGCATACTTCTATCCGATGGCCCATATTTTCAATGACTCTGAGACGTAATTGAGGTTCAAAGTCGTTCATGTGCTGAATTATCTCATCCTTTAGCTCTTGAATTGCACTTGGCTTATTGACGTACACTTTTTCTTTAAATATTCTCAGAGAAAGAAGTCCAACGGTGTCAAATCACATAACTAACATCGCCACAACGTGAGAAAACACGGCCATTAAATTTCTCGCGCAAAAGAGCCATTGTTTCGTTGGCTTTGTGGCAATTGGCACCATCCTGTTGGAACCACATATCGTCCAGGTCCATAGCCTCAATTTTTGGACACAAGAAGTCCGTTATCATCTCGCAATAACGATCACCATTCACGGTAACTGCTTGGCCGTCCTCATTTCCGAAGAAGTACGGCCCGATGATGCCGCCAGCCCATAAACCGCATCAAACAGTCTCTCTTTGTGGATACATCGGCTTTTCAACAATCACTTGTGGGTTCTCATTCGCCCAAATGCGGCAATTCTGCTTGTTAACGAATCCACTGAGGTGCCTCGTCGCTGAAGATGATTTTCTTTGTAAAGTCACCATTCCCTTCTGTCTTTTAAAACAACGATTCTGTGTATCGCCGACGCTTGAAAGGGGCAGTAGGCTTCAGAT
This sequence comes from Odontomyia ornata, assembly GCA_963969285.1. Taxonomy (NCBI): domain Eukaryota; kingdom Metazoa; phylum Arthropoda; class Insecta; order Diptera; family Stratiomyidae; genus Odontomyia; species Odontomyia ornata. The sequence goes on from OZ017741.1 coordinate 33,163,182, forward strand.
CTTGAGTCAATTGAATCTTGTAAGCGTGTAAATTCAAATCTTTATTCAAAAATCGAATCAGTTTTGTTTTTGAGATGTTCAATTGTTGGGCACGACGACGAGTCGAGTTTGACGGCTCTTCTGTCACACTTTCGCATTCGGTCGATTATGCTTACCAAAAAAATCACGAAGTGCACGAAATGCAGTATGATTTGAACGCCCATTTTCAAAAAAGGCTTCAACAACCTTAACGCACTGCTCAATTGTGTACCTCTCTCTCCATGGATGAACTTTTCAAACTCTGAAACAAAGAAATGTCAAATTAAGTTGGGCGAAAAACTTGACGTTAAGGCGTGACTCACAACTAAAATCGTGCATTATGGTTGGACCACCCTTTGTTTTTGATTTATTTGCTGAAAATTTTCCGTTTGTAACTAAATTTTCCAAAGTGCTGACATTTTTTATGTCTTCTGATATTTGAACTATATGAAATGGTTTTTTCTTCTTTGCAGTTAAAGTGACACGTTCCCAGTCAGCAGAAGTAAAAATGGCCTTATAAAATCGATTGTTTTTCTCAATTCTCCGAAGTTTTGATTACAAGGTAGAAAAGAATGACCTGTAGTGAAATGGGGAAAATAAAACTGTCCGTAAAGGACTGCAGCGATGATCTGCTGCCTCGGCGAGAGAGGATGGTGGGGTTCGCCGCGATTGGCCTTGTCTGAGGACGCGTGAATGCGCTAGCAGACTAGCATTGCGGTGTCGTGGGGCGGGTTCTTTCCCCAGCACAAGAACCCACTACAAAAAAAAATTCGCATTCACGAATTAAGAGATATAAATACGTATCGACGGGAGTCGAGGCTGAGGTAACCTACTAAGGGTTAAAATTGCTAAAGCGAATGGCAAACTGGGCCTGGCGAAAACAGACGGGACTTGAGTGGACTTCGTCGTTACCGGAGATACTTATGGGCCCCAAATAAGAGTGGGGCATCCAGGTGGAAGCGGTGCCTCCTCGAACCCCCCATCCGGATCAAGATCCAATGTAGACATGACCATATATTCTCCATTTAAGTGAAACACTCATACAAACATAATTTGCATGAATTTTCCCATTAAATGAAAAATATAAATGGTTCAAATTTATGTTAAAGTCTTATATTATGGAATCACATAACACTTTAACATAAATGAGGATGCCAAGCGGAAGACCACTTTACTCTCCGAGGGCACCTGTAAACGACTTAAAAAGGGGTGAGCTTACTCGATGGCTAGCTCATTATAGTGGAGGGGCCAGCCAGCTCATTATAGTGGTGGGTCTCATACCCGGTCAGGTCCACATCGAAAGGAAAGACCGAGTTGTCATATATATATATATATATATATATATATATATATTTTTTTTTTTTTCTTTATTCCTAATAATTGTATTACTTTGTGCGTAGGTGTAGGTGCGCCTAAAGTTATTTATTTTGCATTAATTTAAAAAAGACTAACTTCCCTTCGCTACATAGGATTCTGCATCAATACAATTTAACTTTAACTTTCTTATTGTATTTTTTCAATTTTACCGGGGTTGGAATTTTATTGATTACGTTACATACTCTATCACAAATTTCATGAAGAAAAAATATACAAAGAGGTTGATAAGACCTGGACTTTTTTACGTCAGTTTATCTTTTGGAGAGCTGCGAGCGTGCTTAACTTTTTCCATCTTTCGACAGAGCCCAAGATAGTTATGAGGATAAATTTGGCGCTTGTCCCGAACTTAAAAGTAAACGTAAAAACCGCCTACTTCTTCGGAAAAATGTCGATCGTTAATTTTCGCCCTCAACTCAATTTAGTTTTTTCCCAACTTGCCAAAGCGTTGTACATTTAGCATTTTTTTTTAAATTTCTAAATTAATTTTAAAATTTTTCCTAAAACGTCACAAATAGAAATTTAAGTTATAATTAATAATGTAATTAGGAATATAAAAAAACAAAAAGGGCCGTAGATGGTGTGGGCGATGCAATATTTTGCTGAAGCTATATTTAAAGTTCGTTACGAGTGCTTGAACAAAATCATCACGTTTTACAATTTGTTGAAATGGTGAGGAAAATCCCATATCACACTTTTGTACTGTATATAAATCAACTTCCTTAACCATATATGATGTCCAGACAAGCTGCTTTGGGTCAACTACATCAACAAGTGGTTCCGTTATAGCTACTTCTCAAATACAACTCATATTAAACCTATAAACATCGCTCCACCAATTATTTTTTTCATCCTTATACTGATGGAAAAAACTCCACGATCTGGAAACATCATCCTATTTTCTTTTAGCCACATACTCGTATCTCTTGCGAACAACACCGTATCCAACATTGATTCGTAAAATTGACTACAACACTGCCAGCCAGGCAATACTGTTGCGATCATTCCACAACCTTACCCTTAAACTTCATCGAACAATAGCAAACATATGGTTTAACAAACAATGCTTGAAAAATAACATAACTCCAGCATTTGCAAGAATCGTAATAAAACAAAACACAATTGCTGCACGAAACACACAACGTAGCGCACAAATACTCCGCATTAAAAATGAAATAAGAACACTGTACATAAAAAAGGACGAAATCAACCGACAACTATTACATTCACACTTACAATTAACTAATATACAAACTGAAAACTTTCAACAGTTTTACAATGACGTGAGACAAAACATTGATATTCAGCTCAAAACCAAATATGAGATCATGACAAAGAAACTTGACAAATTGATGAAAATACAAACCAAAATGACCACACCAGCGAATAGAACTTTCTATCAAGGGACTGTAAACCTATCAGATACGCCTTTTACGACACAAGAAATGGATCTGTTAAATAAGGGACTGAAACACAACTTATATAATACAAACCGCAACAAAAACCTAGAACAACTAGTAATCGACACTGAACTAGCCATTAAAAAACTGCCGCAGGAACAACAGACACATGCAAGACATACTGCAGTAGACATACTACAAAAAATACGCACTAGCATAAAACGGATTTCTACGAAGACCATAAGATATTAAGACACATTCAGAAAAAGCTTACGGATAACCTACTAACAGTGACAAAGGCTGACAAAGGACATACAACGGTGATCTTAAAAACAACGGACTACGTACAGAAAACATTAGACTTCATTAACGCCAACGAATACAAATTGGTAAACAAAGACCCCACCAATAAGTTCCAAGCGGACTTACGTACTGCCATTATACAATCCCCACTAATTATTCCTCTTAATACTAAGCAACGCTACAGAACCCCAAATCCGTGCACACTACCCCTTAAAGCACAACCTTAGCTCCACAAACCCAATATTCCTATCCGTCCTGCCCAATTAGCACGGCACTTGGCAACGATAATGGCTGATGTCATGCACCTTGACGACAAATACGCATTAAAGAACAGCCGCGAGCTAGCAAACTTTACCACTTCTTTAAAATTGACTGAAACTTGTCGACTTTTATCACTAGACATCACCAACCTCTATACGTCAATACCCGTCGATGAAACACTGGCCATACTAAAAGAAAAACTTTCATTCAACAACAGCCGACGATTCACAGATCGACTGCTCAATCTCATAAAGACCACAACTAAGCAGAACTATTTTAAGTTCAATAGCAACATATATATTGCCAAGGACGGTCTGGGTATGGGACATCCAATGTCCTCAATAATGTCAGAAATATTTTTACAATCGTTGGAAGAAGTCTTTATACCCAAAGTTGTCAATAGATTCAATGTCATATTTTACAGACGATATTTGAATGACTGTTTTATCGTTATTGACTTACAAGAAAATAAACAAGACGAACTACTTACTTATATGAATGAAATTCACCCGAATATAAATATCACTATGGAAAAAGAAACAAACGGACAACTCAACTATATGGACCTAACGGTGAGACGTGAACAAAAACGATTGGACTACAAAATATACAGTAAGCCAACCACAACTGATCATACCACACATGAAAGATCTAACCACCCCGTACAACATAAGCTAGCGGCGTACAGATCAATGGTGCAGAGGCTTCCCTTCATCCCCATGACTCCTACTAACTACTCCAACGAAATAAACAACATTTACAGAATAGCTAATAATAACGGATACAAACAATGTGACATTGACGAACTTGTCACACAGTACAAACAAAAACAGGAACGCCAACCGACTGAAACTCATAAGAACGATCAACAGTGGGTTTCGTTAACATACGTAGGCAAAGAGACATTCAAACTATCAAACTTCCTTAGGAAATACAAATTGCAAACTGCACTCAAAACGAACAAACAAATTGGAAACAACCTGAAACCAAAACTGAATGACACATTAATAAACAAAAACAGCGGCATATACAAACTGACATGCAAGGACTGCGACATGGTATATATAGGAAGGGCAATACGAAAACTAACGACAAGATACAAGGAGCACTTACGATCTTTCTTACACAACAAGGCAGACTCTAATTATGCGACGCACCTACAAAACCACGCACATGAACCTACACAAATAAAGCAAAGGACCGAGACTTGACATCCTAGAAAGGCTTGGAATTTATAAACATAGAAAGACAGATGGTAACATTATCAACGAACAACTTGTTACCAATTCCGACGCAATCTTCTCAGTACTAGATCACACTCTTAGACGAAAATGGAAACGAGATGAAACAGAACAAACGGACATCCAACGAGCAAAAAAACAAAAACTTAATATCCCTCTACCTGGCATAATTTAGTACTTGACGTAATTCACTATCTGATCTAATTACCCATACGCTAATTACCTATCCTACGACTTTATAAATTCGTTCCCTTCAACACATTCTTTAGACACTGAAGATGACTCGAACTAGTCGAAACGCGTCTGCTCACACAACAAAGCAAGGCCCGACGGCTTTTAAAGAAAAAAGAGAATTGGCTTGCGGATATCAAATAAACAAAATTATTGACTAGTATCCCATTCATTCAGATATTATAATATCAACTTTATCAATCTCGTCTGGTATTTCCACGTCATCGACTTTTCCTTTGATAACAGTTATCACGTCTGTTAATTTATTGTCAATAACAACCTGCCTTGCAATCTATACGATTTATCTGGTCGCATGGAAAGCAGAAAAGTCAGGAAAATCGGTTCCACTAGCGCTGTCACCACCAGTGATATCGAAAGTGGTAATTTGCCGTGAAAGTAGTTAACAACTAGATGATGCGGTTTCTAATGGATGCACAATCGCAAGACTGCGAATTTTCTTTTCAAACAACGCGCGATTTGGAGAAAAAGACACCTGAAGGTCTTTCTCTACGATTTCAAGTTCACTGCGCGAATCAATAGTTTCACAAAGGTACTGCACTTTTCACTCTTGTTTTCGCTTGCCGCGGTGCTTCGTCACTTCTTTACCGTCCTCTTTCATGGGCAGCACACACGGCCCTTACACCCCTGTTCAACACCAATCACACACTCCTTTCCGGGCAAGTTGCTCGCATGCAACTCCAATTTGCAGTCGAGCGTGAAACAAATTCGCCCTTAAGTGATAGACAAGTTTCCTATCAATCCGAAACTGAGTCTGTTGGATCCGCCAACAGCCGAAGCAAATCTCACGACACCAAAATGTAACAATAAACGACCGCGCAACAGGTGAGATGCTACAGCGAATCGCGAGACCGTGCGCTATTTCGTATGACCTGACTGAATGCGAGACGTAAAACCCTCCAAACGATTTCAAAATTCGTGCTCGCTGTGCCGATCAAAAGCAGACTCCTTTTTGTTATCAACAATCACCTTATGGGACCTTTTGCAACGGCAGTTGACGAGCCAGCTCATCCGTCCCTGTAGATTGCATCGCGGCAGTGCAACTCGTCGATGAGCTGCGTTATAACGGTGTTGTCGTGTTGAAATTTTAATTGCATATTTAAATAATTATTTTTTTAAATTTACAATTAAAATTTGGATCAGCATTATGGTGGTTTTTGAGCAGTTTGCTTAGGCGACTGTTCGATTACTAAAGACCTGATACCAAAAATTTGTGATCTATGAGATTAACTGCAAATGATGGATAATTGACAATATACTAATTGCATATCGTGCTCATATGAATGTTCCTGTTTTGACCACCACATTGATCGCTGTACATTATTAACTTTCCACACTTAACAGAATTTTTAACATAATGCATAATGCAAGATATGTTATACGACCATCAGAAACTTGTAAAATTTGTTTAAAAAATTCCTTGCATACAACTTGGTCTACATTATTTTCCCTGGACAATTTATATATTCTGGTTATATTTCTTCTACTGTCACCAACTGATGTCTTATACGATCTTTTATTTTCATTAACAGTTATTAGTTTGGATAAATACGATGATTGTAAGTTATGATCACTAAGATTATAAAAATTCCTGAAAATACTTTCAAGTTTACTTTCATCGAATATATTATGACACTTTTTGGGACACGCACATTGTACTAATTTATGCACTATTCCAGGGACGTTCAAATAGGATTCACCTCGTGCTCGTTTAGTTGTTCTTATGTTTCTTTTCCAGTTGGCTTTGTTACGAATTACTTTCCTATATTTATATTTATGTTGGTCACCTGATGACCCACCTTGTGCTTCTTGCGCGGAATCCGATGACCGAAACTGTAACTCTCTTCGTAAATGTGTTGGCTTGAATTGCTGTTTTGTATCTGATGAGATTCAGATCCTGAATCTTGGACTGGCTTTTCGTTTTCACTTTCAGACATTCTAAATTTTGATGTGCCTACTGTTTACAATAACATAAAATAATAATTTTAATAATAGCGTAGAACTTTTTATAGCCGTTGTGATTGCCTTTGCATGTGTCGTGGATACCCCGAAAACATCAACCAGAGCTATTTGTCCCGGGCTGGAGCAGATAGAATTGTCATCTAATAGGCTTCTGTTTTTTAAATCGATCAAAAGCCCGTAATGTGTCCAGAAGTCCGCCCAGATAATTGGTGCAGAGACACTTGCTACAATAAAATTCCACGCAAATAGACGCTTAAAACCTAAGTGTATCTTCAAGGGTCGTTTACCATACGTGGTAATTGTGGTCTTGTTGGCGGCATATAATGTTAGCATTTGCGGCTGTTGAAGTTGAGCGAAGCGTTTAGGCAGAATCGAGACGAACGATTGGGAGTCGATTAGGAAATTTAAGTGTGACTGCTGATCGGCTATGTGTAGTCTGAATTCCGGAATTTTATCTATGTTGTCTACCACTCCGGTGATGGAAGGCAACTGTCTCGGTTTCCCTGATGCTGATTTGGTTGAAACGGGCAAGGCTCCGAGCACCGCTTCGCTTTTACGCCAAATCTTTTATGGTAATAGCAAGCCTCGTTGTAAGTTGAAGTGCGGTGGCCTCTTGCACCACCTGTCCAACCATGCAAATCAGAGGGGTTGAAATTGTTTGTTGATTTTGTCATTTGAACGACAACGTTATTAAGCTGACGCTCGATGTTTTCGAGCCATTTCTTGAGTTCCGACGTATCAGGCGCGCCTGCATGTGGTGGACTGGCCTCTGTAGCCAATACGTATGACAGAACACTGTTTTCCACTATGCGGTCTGCTATATTTGCGGGTTTGTAGAGTTCGGAATCCTCGCTAGCAGCCAGAAAGCACCTGACGCTCACTGGTAGTCGTTTCATCCACAATATTTTGAGGATTTCCGCAGGCAAATCCAAAGGTGCGAAATTTTGCATTTCTCGAAGTAGTTGTGACGGCTGTTTTCCGTCGAGGTCTGCTCATGTGAGCAACCGGTTTAGCTGTCGCTCCTTCAATTCGGAGAATCTGGTGACAAGATGCCGTTTGAGCGTACCGTTTTTGTTCGTGACTGGTGGCGAACGGATAATGTCAGATACTTGCTGCAGGATATCGATGTCCAGAGCAGCTATAATCGTGTAGTAACGAGCGTTGTCAGACGTTATATTATTGGTGAAAAATTGCGCCTCTGCCTGCACAAATCAACGCGTCGTGTCGCTTCGTCAAAATGGTGGCAATTTCACGTCTTTGACAGAAGCAACTTCCGCAGACGGTGGAAAGTTTGTTGCTGCATCAACCGGCGGCAACAATTTGGGCGAAGATATCATGTCCTTGCTTGGTTCATATAGCGTGTCGAGCAACGTGTTGTTGTCGCGCCTTGCCGACGGCGGTGTATGTTGGACGAATATGCCGGTTGTCAAATCCTCAGTCGACATTTAAATGGGTGCTCCCCTAGCCGGGGCTCACGTCGATGATAGGGTCACCAGTTGTAGCCGCCTTGAATCCCGTGGATTAAGACGTGCACAATGCAATCGTTAAACTCACTTAATGTGGTAAATAAGAATTTATTGCAAAAATCTAAATATATCACAGTTCGTTAAATGAAACAAAACTTGTCTGCTTCGCGACCAAAAGCCAAAGAGAACAGCTGTCGAAAAGTCTTTTTGTTGCTAGCTGATTGGTTGCCAGATGTGTAAAGACAAACTTCCTCGAGATTATGTCAGCGCCACTCAGTGGTGGAATTAGTTTTTATGATCCCCACAATGAATGAGATAGTGCGTTGGAAAGTTACATCCCTCCCTGACATTTGGTTCAGTGGAAGCGAAGTTATTGCGTCTAAAGTGACAGTATGTTTGTGTCATCGGTACAAAAATGAGTTTCGAACAAAGAGCTAATATCAAATTTTGTTTTAAAATCGGCAAAATGTTTACCAAAATATTTGAATTGATTATGGCGATAATTGCCTATCTCGTGCCATAGTTCCTCACTGGTTTACACGTTTCAGAGATGGTCGTGAGGATATAAATGACGATGAACATACGGGCCGCCCAAAAGCAGTGATCACCGAAAACTCCATCGAAATTGTGCGTGAATTTATCAAAAATGAGCCGAAATCATCGTTGAAATTCATGGGAATCGGAGTTGAAAATATCCAAAACATTGATTCATCGCATTTTAACCGATCATAGGCTTACAAAAGGTCTGCCAAGGTTCTTCTAAAATAAACGAGACTTTTGTCACAAAAATCCATTCTTGTGACTGATTTTTTGACTAGAATTCGCGTTTAACCATCAATCACTGACCGTATTCGCCTGATAATGGCTCCCTGTGACTTCTACCTATTCGGGAAATTGCATTTGGTCATGAAAGGAAAACGCTTTGCGTTCGTCGGGGTATCCAAAAGGCTTGTACCGACATCCTGAAGGACATTCCGGTCAATGACCTGAAACACTCTTTCGAAAAGCTTTTGGATCGTGCAAAACAGTATCGAGGCCGGAGGAGACTATTTTGAATAAATAAACTCGAATTTATCAGAACAAAGCTCCTGTCGTTTCTATTTTAGCTCAGTCTCGTTTATTTTGAAACGCACCTTGTACATGTCAGGCTTTGATATTCAGAAGACGTTGCTTGAGTTACTAATTGGTTCACAAAACCCTGCTGGCAACAGCACTCTTCTGCTACTTTGACTTGTATTTTTGTTGAATTTTACTCCTTCATCCAGTAGAGTTTCACAAGCAATATTCGTATGTAAATACATTTCAAACCTGCTTCAGCTTTACCACTGCTTTCTCCACAGATAAAAGTTATTTCCTAGAAACTAGTTTTAAAAATTTATTCAATGTATATAACATATCTATACTTCCATAATCTTTTTTTTCTTTATAAATTTCTTATGAAAAATTATTACCTACATACGAGTACATTTATGGAGGATCATAAAAGCATGTTCCACTGATTTCACTTTCTACGAAATGTATTTGCATGTAATCCAGCGATAAGCATACTCGTACATATGTAGACATGCACCTTCGTCAATGGTCAACGATCAGTGAAAAACATTTCTCTTATGTTATTTACTCGTACTCGTATTTATGAAGATATATGTAAAATAAGTTTGTCGTGTAATGAATAGCAAGAAAAACGATCACACGACTCCATTTCACAGGTTTAGACAGGTCAGTCGTAAAGTATTGATGATTTCCATGATATGAAAAAAGTTTTCGCATACATTCGAATTCATTCATAAATCGAACCAATCGATTATCATGTCTACTCGCATGTACGTGTATGTTTATTTTGCACATTTATAAAAGATAAGACGCGATAGTGGAAATTATATAAAATTAAATGTGAAATAAATCTCAGATTAATTTTTCCATGACAACAAATTAAATGGAAAGCTAATGTAACACATTTTCTATAGTCTAGGTTAAAATTTGTTTTAATTTTGGGTTATCGCTTTGCAATTAAATGTAAAACATTAATTAATCTTCTTTTTCTTTGGACTCGGGCGGTTCAAAGTCAAAGTGAATGCACTAATAATTTATTTCGAATTTCTTATTGTGGCTCCATATTGCAGTCATTCATTCAAAAAGAAGTTTTCACGTTCATTCTTGACTATTCGTGTTGCTGTAGCTTAAACAGCGTCCACTTGACCGATCAAGAGGTGAATTTCCTGTTGATAATAGTCTTAGTCTTATTTTTTACAAAGAAGTCATTTGAAGATTATTCTCGCAAGCTTTCTGTCACCCAATACATTTTTTTTTATTAAACTACCCAACTGACCATTCAATCACTTAACTAACTAACCACCATTTATGTCTTGAGGGCATCTTCAATTTCGTAATATGTGACCGAAATGTAGTGTTTGGGTCTCAGAGACACGAGACTAATCACGTATTTGCATCGAGCGACATTTGACTGTAGCGTGCAATATATTTGAATACAGTAAAGAAATATTTAGCCGGAACAAGTACTCGTAACTTTGAATCGAAAGTTTGGACTAATGACCTTTGACAACGAGCTTTCTGTTGCGTTCTGTTTATGCATGTGTTTACGAGAATTTGTAGAACAGGTTGCCATCTGATATGCAGAACTCAATGAAGCAAATTCCTTAAGTTTAACAGATAATTACAGATTTGGCTTCTTCAGTTTCATAATTTCACGTATTAGGTTCAAAGTTCTCTATCAATCAGCGATATCAAAAGTGCTACAAAGCGAGACGGTAATCTACATTTCTTAAAAAAATAATTTTTAATATAGTTTCATAGAAGACCTACCTTAAAACATGAACTTTCCTTGAGTTAATTATTTTTTTCATTTGACATCCGCAGGCCAATTCTCTTTTACCTTGAGAAGCCGGCGGGCCTTGCATTTTTGAGTGAGCAGACAGGTTTAGATCATAGATATATAATAAATAGACTGCCGATTCAGTATAGAGAAAATCTTTTCAGAATGTGAAAGACAACGCAATAAATAGGCGGCTCTTTGCTCTCTTTCTGCCCCGCATGTAGCATCGTATAATCATTGGCATATGGAAGTCTGTTATGATGCGAAAGGGAGCGAAAAGCCGCCTATTTATTGCCTTCTCTTTCACACTCCAAGCCAGTACTTAATTTCTAAACTTTTAGGTGTGGTAGCGCTCATTTATTCTTACAAACCACCCTCTCTACTTTCTAATAAGGCCTAGTTAACATTCCCTCACTCCCACCTCCGTTAACATCTCGGTGCCTACTCTAAATTTCCTCTAAACTTGTTTCGAATTGCACCAACCATTTTGTATGAAGCTTACATTAACCAATTTTAGTAATCGAGCAGTCGCACAAGCAAACTGCTCGAAAACCTTCCTATCTCCTATCCAAAATTTTAATGGTAGATTTAGAAAAAATTTTAATTACTTCCATTCATAATCGTAATTTGTAAAATAGTTTCCTTTCTAATTATTAATATTAAATTTCCGGTCTCAAAGCTTACAATTGGAGGAACAGCAATCTATTTGGCTCGCATCTGCTGGTAGCAAGATTCTAAATTTTTTAGAGAAACTGCACCATCAATCCGATAACCAACATGAACACTCAAAGCATACATCCTCTTATGGTGCCAAGTCATTAAATGAGGAAATGCTAGAGGCCGATAATACTGTGTTAGTAAACGAAAACCAGCATGTAACAAACGTTGATGAGGTATAGTGATGGGTCGAAGTAGCACACTAAACTGTGCCAGTACTTTATGCACAGTACACCGAAGTGTGCGGCACAGTGCGGGTAGTACACTGTGCGGTGAATAGTTATTAACATACAGCACATGAATTGCTCAGTAGTCAGTGCACAGTACAGTGCAACTTTTTGGTTATTTTTTTTATTTTTGCATATTTTCTGCAAGTAAAACAGACTTTTTTGCCAAGTTCTCAGCACTCAACATAGAACTTAGCAGAATCGTTTTTTACTAACTTGAATATTTTATTTCAATCTCAAGATAAGAAACTGGGAAATCATTTTCGAGCAGTTTCGTCAGTTGATCTACTTAATATCATTGTTCTGTTTATCTATCAATTAGAAAAAATCCCCGTTGGCACGACCAGCTGGAAAGGCAAATTCCTCGAAGGTACCATTAGATTTCGAAAATCAAATAAGTTTGCACGCTAGTAGACTTAGATGGAAAGAGAAGATTTAGTGTTTCGATTCGCTTTTATAGTCCAATTTAGAATATATTTTCCGTTTAACTTCAAGTAGTCACTATCTGGAGCTTTGCTCGAAAACAAACAAAATATTTCAATGAAATTATAACTTAGAAAAATCGATCATAGTATAAAATTTCGTTCAAACCAAACGAAAATTAGGACTGTTATAGGCTTTCAAACTTCGTGACTTCAATGAGCCGCCATTTTTAAATTGGAGAACAAATCATTTGAAAATATACTCTGCTGTATAAATACCTCTAAAGTCAACCATTTAATAAATTTTCATGAAAATCTAGAGAGCACTTTAGTTGGTATTTAACATGATAAAATTTATTTGTTGGTTTAAATTTAAGGGGCCGCCATTTTGAATTCATCCTTTCGATTTTGCACTATTTTTGGGGAGAAACATCGTTAAGTCTAATCATCCATTGAACTAAATTTTGTAAATATTGGAGTAATGAGTTGGTCAGAATCTGAATCACCAATTTTTGTTCAAAATAGTAGCCAATAAAATTACAAATTAAAATTTCGTCTTATTATTCACCGTTAGATTTTTAACGATCTCTTGCACGGTTAGATAAATTGACCTAGGAACGTATAATACCAAATTTCATCAAAATCGGTTGAGTAACTTGGTCACTAGAGGGCCGTGAAAACCTGAAAAAATAAAACTGTCGAGCTAACGCCATTTTGTAACCCACTGTTATATGGATACCAAAATTACAGTGCAATGAGATCTAAAAAACATCCACCTAACGTTTAGACTAATCCATTATACCATATCATAGTAATGATTTGATCAGAATATAAATCACAAAATTTTGTTAAAAAAGGAGCTAATAAAATTACGAATTATATTTTCGACTTTCTTATTCTTATATATATATATATATATATATATATATATATATATATATATATATATATATATATATATATATATATATATATATGTATATGTATATATATATATATATATATATATATATATATATATATATATATATATATATATATATACATATATATATATAAGATACTTTCCGGCAATTGGTAAATTTCTCTCGAGAAATTTACCTATTTATAGAACTTTACAAATCGAGAACTTTAAAAGGGGTGTAATGTTGCACAGCACTGACCTATGTTTCAAAAATGTAAATTCTTAGTTGCTCTGTTGCATCAGGCGCTGTTCGTTAAACACATTTTCCTTTGATATGAACTATGAAAACTGAGTTTTGACTATTCCGAGAGTATTTATTGTATCGTAAACTCGCTGTTCGTATTCCCAGATTTTTACTTTCATGTAAACAATGGGTAGTGCGCTTAAGCTGTTGCGCAACAAGAAGAAGCCGAAAAAAGCCCGCGCTTCCTTTTTTTCTGAGTGCTCTGAAGAGGAGTCGAGAAGACCTTTCGAGACTAAAGTTTTAATATGCTTCGACCTTTTTTCATATAAAACGTAGCATATAAACGGATAAGTAATACTTGTGGTATGGCGTGAAAATTTCTGGTTTAGGGTTTTTCTGTGAAAATTGTGTAGCATTGCGTAAATATTTTAAGTTTTATTGCAACTTTCGAGTTTGATATTGCCGCTTCAAATTAAACAGGTTAGTTTTCATTTTTAATATCAGCTTTACAGATTTTGGGTATGCTTTCTTTAGTTCTGTAAAGCAAAACAACATGAGCTGCAACAGGAAGCCAACAAAGAGAAGCAGTTTCGTTTGGATGCACTTTAAAGAAATAGTAGATAAGGAATCAGCAAAGTGCAACTTTTGTTCGCTAGTTATATCCATAAAAGGAGGCTCCAGTTTCCCTCTAACACGTCACTTGAAGTCGAAACATTTTCACGCTTATAGCTCAGAAACGAGAGCTGTACAAGCCGAAAATGTAAATGATCTTCTCACACCGACTTCTCCTTTACAAAATCCAGCTGCTTCGACGTCAGTTCAATCTTCTGTCTCGTTAGTGCCCAGCAACTCTGCAAAAACTTCTATGGCATTTGGGATTCCTGGAAGATCTTCGACAATTACCAATTTTTTTCAAAAGCCAATGAGCCAGAAAAAAACCTGCGATCTTAATAAATTGTTGGTAGAAACTATCGTCAAAGACTATTTACCCTTTCAAATAGTTGAAAGTGCAAGCTTCAAAAAATACATTAACGCTTTGAACTCCGCATATCAAATGCCGTCTAGAAAAACCATATCAAAAGTGCTAATTCCACAGTATTACAACTTGATAAAAGAAGAAGTTCAAATCAGTCTTCGATCGGCAGGAGCAATTTGTTTGACAACTGATAGTTGGACTTCGAAGGCTAACGAAAATTACTTATCGATTACAGCACATTTCATCCACCAGAATTTCAAAAATGCGACAGTTCTTTTGGAGTGCTACAATTATACCGACAGTCATACGGCAGTGAACCTGGGCAATGAACTTCAAAGGATCGCAGAATGTTGGAAGATCCACGAGAAAATTCAAGCCGTCGTCACAGATATCGCATACAATATGGTTGCTGCCATTGGAAAAACACCATGGAATCATGTGCCCTGCTTTGCTCATACGCTGAACTTAGTGGTCAAAGATGCAATAATAAAAATTGAGCCAATACAGAAAAAGGTGAAAAGAATCGTCGAATTTTTCAAAAGAAGCCCAAAAGCATCTACTCTACTAAAGTCAATGCAAAAGAAAATGGGACACTCAATTCTTAACCTTAAGCAGGATTCAAATACTAGATGGAATTCTACTTTTGATATGTTTAAACGCATTTTGGAAACCAAAGAATCGCTCATTTCAGCCATTGCACTGCACTATCCGACATTAGAAAATCTTACTAATGATGATATAATTTCCTTAGAAAAAAGCTGCGAAATTTTAGATGTTTTCAAGGATGTCACTGAGGAAATATGCAGTGAGAATAAAGTCACCGCTTCAAAAGTTATTCTGCTGAGTTTTGCATTAAAAAAAAATATTGCACCAATTATCTGGACAAAAATCCCAACTTGCCTGAAGATGTAAACTTATTAGGACAGGCATTAATCACTTCACTCAACGCCCGGTTTGTAAATGCGGATTAAAATGCAATGCTAGCAGAATCAACATTTTTGGATCCAAGATTCAAAAGACACGGCTTTGCAAATACAGAATCCTTTGAAAGAATCAAAGAAAATATTATTCGACAAATACAGATACAACGAACATTGTCGAAACTGAGCACGAAAATCAAGAGGATAATTTCAGTCCTAATATTGTGGAATCTCTTCCAAAATCGAAAATTTGGAACGATTTCGATGAAAATGTGCAGAACTTCATAGAAAAAGCAAACACAAAAGATTCAATCATCAGTGAAATTGAAAAATATCTTCAGGAGCCAATTTTAATACGAACAGGAGATCCTCTCTTATGGTGGCAGAAACATAAGATTGGTTACCCACGAATTTTCGAAGTAGCTATGAAGAAGCTTTGTATTGTTGCTACATCTGTACCTAGTGAGAGGATTTTTTCCAAGACCGGACAAATAGTTACAGATCGAAGAAGCAGGCTTAGCGGAGAAAAAGTGAATCAAGTTGTGTTTTTAAATGTAAATATGTAAATATGGTTGGTCTTTAAATTGTTTAGTGTGATGTATGGTTGTTACAATTTCTTCGTGATAAAGAATATTTTTGAGTTTATTTTATTTCATAAGACCTTATATGACATTCATCCTTTTATTCTTAATTTTAAGCAAACTTTTTTCCTGAATATAAATTCGTAATAAGATTAGAATTTTTAATTTGATTTATTTTCTGAGAATTAAATGAGTTGTATTGTTTACACAGCTTTAGTTTAATATAACTTTTTCCCAAATAAAACTAATACACCATGATTTCTTTCATACCAAATTGTACGCATTGTGTGCTCTCAAACACTTTTCCCAAAGTGTTATAATTTGCTACCCATTTGATTAGATCATAGCGCACGTAACACAAAAGTCAACATAAAACATAAGCCACTCATTCTGGCTGTTGGGGTTGCTACATTTCCATTTTGCAAACTGTGTTGATAGTGCGAAATGCGATTAGCTATGTCTATACTAGTGCGCTTTCCTTTTCCTCTTCCCTTTCAACTTGCGCTTCATCTTTCATTTTCAACTTGCGCTAGCACATACAGCTTAGCTCATGATATAGAGGCATGCCTCAATCGGTTCACATATTTGCGTCAGCTGAATTAAATATTACTAATTGTCAAATTTTGAATTGGCAATAACTTTGTTGTTTTGACACAAACTTTTCGCATATTTTGACTTCCCTCGCGATCCCGTAAAATGTTACTACAATGTCAGAAAAGTTTTTAAAGCTGGTCTCAAAAGCTCTCATCAAGACCTTTGTTTTGATACCCATACCGGCCACATTCAACGAAAAATAAGTTAAGGCTCAACTCCACATGAACGCTTAAAAACCTTATAAAAAATTTTTCTTACTAGAAATTTGAAGAGGGTACTACATTGAATCTATATGCGAAAATCTTTCTGTGACACACGGACGGACGGACAGACACGAGCGGACGGACAGACACAGACAGACCAACAGCTCGCGAAACTAAAAGGGTTTTATAAAAAATCTACAAAGCCCTAAAAATTCATTGCTCTTGTTCGCAAACAGCCACAAACTTTGCTCATGCACATTTCTCTCATTCCAAACCATACGATCTATAATAAATCGTACACAGTACGACTGGTGCTGCAATGCACGTAGCATAGCACCTAGCACGGCAAATTGGAGATCGCACCCAGTACGGTAGACCTAGACGTAGATCGCACCCAGCCAGCACGCAGCACGGCTAATCGCACGGTGCGGTAGGTCGTCGTACTACAATACCGAACAGCATCCTGAAATTTTGATCTATGATCAACATCAAGCACTGTACTGTTCCACTGTGCGGTGTGCGGGTAGCACGTTATATATTTAGCGCACCCGCACAGTACAGTACACTGTGCCGCACAGTTCGTACAGTACGTACGCGTACGACCCATCACTAATGAGGTAACATCTGTATGTGACTTGTCACTAAATGGAATTGCTGAAGACACATCTAACATGATATCAAAATTTGGCACTCTCTGGTCCGAGGATGAATGGGGCAAACGGGTAGCCAGAATTCATGAGGCAAACGCAAAGTCGACGAGTACAACTTGTCAACTACGCAACGAAAAGAGCAATTACGAGAAGTTTTTCGTTCAAGGTGCACCATCAGGTGCTGATGAGGCTTGGGTTCTTCGTTTTGTTTGGGACGAGTTTTGCATTAGTGACTGCTATGTCAAATCTCTCCCTAGAAAGAAAAAAACCCATCGACCAACGTTCAAACTTCACATTCCAACGCAGTATGCTTGGTTGTTCAGCAATCATCAGGGAGAAATTACATACATATCTATCATGGAATGGCATCAAGTTCTTCAAGTGGCGTTACCAGAATAATGTGAAGAAAAGTAGTAAGCAAAGTATTAAAAATAAGCTTCATCCTAATATAAAATGTAAACCCTCATCTTTGAGCAATATTCCCTTATCCAACAAATCTATCAACAAATCGCCTGTGGCTCAAAGTAACAAAATAGATAAAAATTCCGAAATTCAACAAAAAGTCATCACAACTAATAATTCAAACCCTAAAACCACCCATAGCTTCCCACTAATAAAATTTGTACGCGGTAATGACCAAAAGCCATCTTCTTCTGGCTATATTAATATACCAGAAGCTCCACCTGTTGAATCAGCAATGACGCAAACAGTATTTGATCCGCTAGTACCTCCTTGAGTTGCCACGATCAACTCTCAATGTGATCTAGAGAGTAAATACCTTATATCACGTTTGCGAGACCCCAACATTTATAATGATGTTCGTCTTTTTCTTTCCTATCTGCAACGATTCTCCTGAAACTACATGTGTCGAAGGGAAGACAAAAACCAACTTAAAGGTTAAAATACAACAGGAAGGGCTTCCTACTGACATTAAAACCTTGACACTTGTCTTTACACGTTTCCATGAGCAATTTAGTGTGACCTCCGACCAGGTAAAAAAGGATTTAGAAACCTATAAGACCATATGTGAGATCAAAACACATCGCTGCTCTTCAAAAATCTCGAGATGACTTTAAGAAATATCATTCCTAACCAAAGTCTGACTTCAAGGCGCTTAAACTCTTCTACCACGATTGCGGTGGTATAAGAGGAAAATTAAATTATTTATTTATTGACGCCAAATCCTGCCACTTTAATGTTATTACCATCACCGAGACTTGATTGAAAAGCTCGTATACAAATACGGAAATTCTTGACGATAGTTGGACTATCCACCGCTGTGATCGAGACTATCAGCGCACAGGTCAATCTAGAGGAGGTGGAGTTCTAATTGCTATAAAAATTTCCTATCATGTGAAGTGGTTCCAACTGCATCCTCTAAAGACTTCGAACATATATTTGTGCGAGTTATCCTTGGTCATGTGTTTTTATACATCGGTGTAGTGTATATACCTCCCAATTCTGACGAAACTATTTACAACGACTTCTTTGAGGTAGCTTCTTCAGTCATGTCATCCCTTAATGAAAATTAGGAGATTTCAATCGTCCTCACTTATCCTTTGTTGTTGACGAAAATGAAAAATATCTCCTTCCTTTGAACCTTAAAGACTCCGTTGACAATAAATTAGTCGATACATTTTATGGCAATGATTTGCAGCAAACTGCTCCAACCCCAAACCTAAATGGCAACTGGTTAGATTTAATTTTCATGAATTTTGTTGACGAAGTAGTAGTATGTCCAACGACTGACGAAGAAAACCTGTTTTCTAATACTAAACATCATAGAGCTTTTTCTGTTTCTACATCTGATCTGAAAACATCGAATTTAAACAATGATGAAATTGTTTATGACTTTAAAAATGCAGACTATGTTGGTATTAGAGCCTATTTAGAAACTATAGAATGGATAGAAACTTTTTCAATGTTAGACGTAGATGATATTATTTGACGCCGTTGAAAATTTCGTCCCTAAAATAAAGAAAAGAAATAAGAAATCTGAACCATGGCTAGATAGAGAGCTTAGACAATTACGAAATCATAGAAATAAACTCTACAAGATCTTAAAAAATAGTCCAAACCCAAACGAACAAATCAGGGTAAGTTATGAAAGCTTGGCCAACGAATTTTCTCAAAAGTCTCGAGAGGCATACGATCTTTACGTTAATATAATAGGAGAAAATATAATGCGTGACCCTAAGAAATTCTATGATTTTGTAAATACTAAAAGAAAATCGTCTGGGTATCCAGCAACAATGACTAAGGGAGAAATTACTTCCTCTGATTGTAAAACAATTTGTGATATGTTTGCTGAATGCTTCCAGGAAGTTTTTCTGCCTGCTAGCTCACCGGTACATCATCAGACGCAAATACCTCATAATGGTAGTATTGCAGAAATAACTCTTATTTTAGAAGAAATCCATAAAGCCATTAACGATCTGGACCTGAATAAAGGCCCTGGTCCAGACCATATTCCTCCATCTTTTTTTTATTTCAGTGTCTAACACTGGTATCCAAACCGCTGCACATAATTTTTAATAAATCTCTCTCATCAGGTGTCTTTCCGACTGTGTGGAAATTATCCAACCTAACACCCAGCCACAAAAGTGGAGACAAAAAATCAGTGGAGAATTACAGAGGCATCGCACTACTATCCACTATACCAAAACTATTTGAAAAAATGATACATGATAGGCTCGCCACCTTTGTTGATCCATTCCTTAACGACCAGCAACATGGTTTCCGTAAAGGTCGCTCAACTGCCACTTATCTCATAATCATGGTTTCCGATGCTCTTAATGCCATGGAAAAAGTCCAGCAGGTTGATGCAGTATACACTAATTTTAGTAAGGCTTTTGATCAAGTGAATCACTCCATTTCAATAACAAAATTACAAAACTTTGGGATCTCTGGGTCTCTTCTGAATTGGCTTATATCCTACCTTTCTCATCGCACTGTAAAATTTCAGGGTTACTATTCAAAGAAAATTGTAGCATCATCGGGTGTGCCACAAGGTAGTCACCACGGACCTCTCCTGTTTAACATGTTCATATCTGATCTATCAAAAGAACTGGCGGGTATACCACACCTATTGTATGCTGATGACCTAAAAATTTACCACGCTATTGGCTCACAAACTGAAGCGAGCTTTCTTCAAACTAAACTTTTTTGCCTTCAACAATGGTGTGAGATTAATAAACTTAAACTCAACGCAAGTAAATGTCAGGTCATAAGTTTTTCTCGCAAAAAAAACTTCGTTAGCAATACCTACTTCCTTAATAATGTCGAACTAGCAAGAGTTGAGCATGTTAATGATCTTGGTGTCATCTTGGATCACAAGGTGCGTTTTAATTTACATTATGATAAAATTTTAGCGAAGGCTAATAAGCAGCTAGGCTTCATTAAAAGACGTGCGAAGGAGTTCAAGAATATATGGGTAACAAAATCTTTGTACACGGCCCTTGTTCGCCCAATCTTAGAATATGCGAGCATTGTCTGGGACCCTATCTTTGAAATACACTCAAATATACTTGAGTCCATCCAGAAGCAGTTTGTACTATTTGCCTTAAGGGATCTTTACGATCTCAGTCAATTCTCAACCTTACCAGAATACTCGCAAAGGCTTAAACAACTAAACATGACTTCTCTGTCATTAAGAAGACAAATCTCATCTTGCAGCTTCGCCTTTTTAAATATCGAAAAAGGTATTCAGATTGAATCACTCTCCACGAAGTTTAATTTTAATAATGCAACGAGACAAACTAGGCATACTCCTTTTCTCAAAGTAACCCATCATAGAACTGTCTATGCATATAGTGAGCCTTTTAATAAATGCTGCAGAATCTTTAACAACGTGAAGAATTGCTATACACCAGGCATTTCGAAGGCCACTTTTAAAACAAACTTACTTAAAACCTTGAATCCTTAAATATCCTCTGTCCTGGAATTCCTTAGCCCATTTCCCCCCAATTGTAATTGTTAACAGAATAAAATGGAACTATAATGCAATGTAAATATTTTGTACCTTGTTTGGTTCATGAATAAATAAATAAATAAAATAAATGTGATTTTATATCAATTTTCCTTTATATTAAATTTAAACGTTTCCCTTTAATTATACTCTTCATAAGATTTAACTTTTATTATTATTTAGAATCTTTTTCATTTTTCTTTACTTTTAAATCATTTTAAATCTGCCAATTAAAATTTTGAACATGGGAACCCTGATTTAGTGCACCCCAACGGTGTATTACATTACCGAAGACAAGCTAACTAGGCTGAGCGAGCAGCTGAGGGATTTACCGTGTACACGGGAACGGAAAGAAAAGTTTTTGGACGGACCGTGCAGTCGAGTTACGATCGCGACGGAGATTACGCGAAGAGAACTGCAATATTTTCTTGGCCGGTTTTAACGTCCGGAATATTGGAAAATTAGATCGAATTGGATCCGAAAATCGTTTTAAAGTTGACAAAACGTACATGTGAGATGAGGAAATTGATTTGCTTACCGCTTGAAGTGTTCAGGAGCCCTTTTTGAAAGTGAAAATTAGCGGCCCCATTTATCTACCGATCCGCATATAGGACCTTGACACCCCATTCGTGAAATCATTTCAAGTTGTGAATTTATGAAAAAACAGAAGCACCGAAAAGCAATTAAAAGATTTCATAAAAATTAGTGGAAATCTTGTATATATCATTTTCCGTTTGCTAGAAAGAAAAGATTCTTCATTTCACATTTCGTTTTGTAGTGAAATTTTCGATGCAATTGCGTGAGTGACGAGAACGACAGAAATTAGTAAATCACGCGCGTCTGTGAAAAGTTCTTTAAATATACGTAATGGACGAATACGGATCAGGTTACGGAGCATTTTGTGATATTTAAGTGAACCTATGCTGATAGCGATTGATTGCATTGGTCAGGCTTTTGGGTGCAAATTTTTCTAAGAGAATAGCCAATTATCCAATAACGTATGGTAGAGCTTTTCATGTGGGGTCTATTAGCATAATTTTGACCAGTTATCAATATATGTTAACATCTCTGTTTCGGGATATTTGGATTTAACAATCGAATGTGCCTTGTACCTGTGGGTGCGTGCATTGAAGCTGTGATTCTAATTTTTTTCCCACTTGGGACTACTCGTATATCGAATTCAAGCAGTTATTCGCTTTTCCCTGACTGCAAAGCTTCAAGTGGCAAAGTGGGAATTAGAGCAGAAGCACTACCTGCTTCTTCGGCTGCTGCTGCTGCTCTCTCAACAATTCATAGTCGTGAATCGGTGTGAATACATCAGAATATTTGCTTTCCGCAAACATACACTCGTTTAGCGCATCAAACGGTGGAACTACTTTCCATTTCAACTAAGGAGGGATAAACACTACGCATAATACGAGCATAACACAGCAAATTGTCTATGGACCGAATTGAGTCGTGAGCTGCAAGCTGCGAGCTGTGAGCCGTGCCCCCGAGTGCTGTAAACTAGATGTCGGGATTGAGTAGACGATTGTTGTTCGAGCAGATTCTTTTTGCATCCGGAGACCGACCACTTTACTCCGGCTAATCGATGTCCGGTTATCGTTTCGTCATCTTCAATGCGAAAGAATAGTTCTTTGAAGCGCCGATCAGTGTCCGAGAAAGATTCAACGCTAATAAAAACTGTTTTGCATAGGAAATGCTCAAAGGAATTTGACGAGTTGTATTGTCGGCATGGTGGATGTTGTTTTGATTGCACCGCAGCTAATTATTCGCATCCATCATGCAAATTCAAGGAAGACTATATGAGTGAAAGATGCGAAGTGAAAGGTTTATCTACTGCAAAAGGTATTATTGCCAAATTAATTGTCTTAACGTCTTTCTTAAAAATAACTTGGAAGATAGCTAATATTTTTCGTCCCTAAATAATCTTCACATGGTACTAATATTTTTTTTGTTGCACTCATAAAGCAAGATCACAAACATAAATTCGGGTTTTAGTGAATCTAGCTCGAAAACCGGTTAAAATTTGCATTAGGCTAGGATATTTGATTATTAAAATGCGTTCCTTGAATTTAATGATAATAAGTTTATGAACATTTTTCTTTTTGGCCAAAAACCATACTTAGCATTTTCTAACCTAATAAATTAATATTTTTCAACACTTAATCTTTATCACATACATATTTGAGAATATAGGGTGTTTATTTGTGATTTTGTTATTTACATAATAGTATTTTCAAAGTAAAGGCCTATATTTATTTAATTTAAAAATAAAGTTTCAAGATGATTCCAATACCCCACCATCTCACTGTTTCCATATTATTCATTTAATAATCAAAAATAATATTCGATCTCTAATTCGATTTGCTGCAAGAAAAAACGAAAACTAATTTCATTTAATTAAATGTAAAGCAAAAATTTATATTTCATCGCGGGGTAATATACAATTCCTTTTCTTTGATTGAAGAATTATTACTTTGTACCGTTTCTGTGAAATTCTTTGTACGTATAGATTATTATAAAATAAAAATTTTACACTGGAACGGAAAATAAAATGAATTGTTAAACGTACACCATCGGTCTTTCCATTTCAACCGACCTGACCGGGTATAAGACCCGCATTGATGGCAGGCTCCTCCACTAGCATGGGCTAGTCATCGGGCGCGCTCCTCCTTTTCTTTCGTTTAATAGGGGCTCTTTCCGGGTAGAGTAGCCTTCCGCTCGCGTGCCCATTTATGACATAGGGTTATGTGATTTCATTGCATAACGCTATGGCATAAATTAGCTACGTTTGTATTCCTCATTTGAGGGAAAAGGTCATACAAAATACTTTTATATGAGTTTTTCACTCAAATGGGACATATATGGCCACGCTTACGTTTGGATCTTGATCCGGTTGGGAGGGTGCGAGAGGGCACCGTTACCATCTGGATGCCCCACTCTTATTTGTGGGCAATAAGTCTCGTCGGTAACGACGAAGTCCCTTTAAGTCCGTCCGTTTTCTCCAGGCCCAGTTTGTCCTCTGAATCAGCAATATTCTTTGACTTTTAATAGGCTACCTCCTTTCCGACTTCGGTCGACATTTCTTTGACCCCGTAATTCGTGAACGCGAAATTTTTTTGTAGTGGGTCCTTATCCCGCCCCACGACACCGCAACGCTAGCCTGCCAGCGCGTTCACGCGTCCTCAGACAAGGCCAATCTTGGCGGATCTCAACATCCTCCTCCACCGAGGCAGCAGACCATCGCTGCAGTCCGTTACGGACATTTACTATACCTATTCCACTAAAAAATGGCGCCAAACGTGGGGCCCGAAAAGCCCGGCTGTATCAAAAGTCGTGTGCATGAGACAGACCATCGTATCTAGGTGACCCTAAAAGGTGTCCAGATTTTTGGCGGGTAGGCAACCCCTAAGGGATATTGCACTAATCGACCCCAGCATTTAATAAGTTCCGAACGTGAGTTGTCCTTGGACATCAATATCGTTTGGACCTGCTTTTGATTTAAACATTGGTGGTTTACCACCATTGTATGACTAGTAAGGCAAAATGATATTAGAGTCCTTTCGTGTATTCGGAAGTTATTACTCAACATCATTTTTGCGGCGAATTCTGATTTGCACCCCAAACCAAGCGGTGCCTAAGTGTCTTCCATTACATGGATTTTCACTTCGTGTGATTGGCTGCTTAGCTAGTTCGTGACTATCCATGATAAGATACGCGCTGCTTGCGGGTCAGAATCAACCTTGGGCTGGCAAATTGTACCTTGAGAAAACTTGCGAACGGGAGAGCACTTTTGAACCCTGATTCTTATGGTGCCTCAAGAGAGTAGTCCCTGTAACGCAAGGGAAGAGCGTACCATTGGTGTCCTTGTCTGTGGAGGGAAAATGAAATGGAAAGACCGAGTTAGGCTTTGATATTGCTTATTGTTTGTTTTTCTTGAAAATTATCGATCTATGTTACATCCTAATTTTAATATTTATTCGATTATACCTTTTTTTTTACCTTTCTAATAAAAATGTATTATCTTTCTTTTAAATCCACGATTTTTTTTGTGAGGCAATGGCTGCCAGCATGGAGCAAATGCGGTAGCAATTACAGCAATTGTCTGATCCACCACCTCCGTACCCACCATCTCGACCCATGCCTGGGGACACCTGGGATCTTCAACCATCCACCCAGCCAGGAGATCTTCCAACATCGAAAGTAACTCAGATAGTGGCTGGCTGGAAGTTGGTGTTTACCGGCCAGAATATGGCTTGGTTGAACTTAGGGGGAAATATAAGAGCAGTCACACGCTGCGCCCAAGTGTTATTCACTGGCAGAGCTCCCCGTTGGTTTTGTCGGTTTGTGGACCTTTCTCCAACGTTTGACTGGGAGATGTTGAGTTCCCACAATCCAATGCTGTCTTCATTGTACGTTTTCTGCCTTTGTTGTTTTGACTTGGTGTCAAGTGCAGAATGGTGTCCCTTCGCCAGCCAAGAGTTAACGTGTTGCTCAGGATTGTATCTAGCCACAGGAGATCCCAGGAGCCTAATCCGCAATAAATCACAAACAGTGCTGATGTAGAGTCACATAATTAAATTCATTGGAAGAAACCCGCATTCACATTCAGCACTAGACACTGCAATACTATTTATGATTGAGATCAGTTTCTTAAACGACGGCGGCTGCTCAAAACTAGTAGGTTTCTCTCCGCTTAACATAGGCTTCAGTCCCTGCTTAAAGTGTCTGAAGTCTCTAATTATATCCCGAGAGCTGCTTATCTTGAATCTATCGCAGAATCGATGGATCTCGTATTCTCCGTAGGTTATAGATAAGTCCAATGAGGTGGATCACTTTGATGTCATTCATGATGGAGTCGTAGTTTTCAGACGCATTTGAAGATGATAGCAACCTTGAAGTCAAATTGTTAGCAAGCTCTGGTAGAACTGTTTTTCTGGAATAATCAGAATCTTGGCTCTTTCACAAAGTTCAACATCTTGAAACTTCATATTGTCTATAGCAATTTTTGTTTCCACTGCACGTGTACCCATTTTATCAACTCGGTTTTCAAACACTTTTATTGACATTGTTACGTCACTGTGAGCTTGAATTAATGAATTGAATTCTGAAGCTGTAAGGATAAATCCGCTAACTCATATAAAGCATCCTACATCAACGCCAGGTTGCGTACAAAAGTTGTAGATGACCCACACGTGTGCGCTGGCGCGATGAAGGAATGGAGGGGGTAGGCGGAGGGTATTGTTTTGTTATTGTGTGGCGTGGACGAGATGATTGACCTCCCTCCGTGATTCGGTGCATCACAATCGCTTGTTAGGGCGATTATTATCGGCTTACAAGCCGCTCGCGAGCAACGCCTGAAATTGATCCTATCTGCAATTTTCAAAAATTTATAGCTTTAGAGCTACGTGCATTCCCTTGCCTTCCTGCACTCTTGGAATGTAAGGGAACACCGTTCCCTCGCGTTCCCACTGAAATAAACCACTGCTCCAAGCACATTTTCTTTATACTAGATCGACGGCCCGGTAAAACAAGGCACAGAGTGGAGAGTACGCTACAATGATGAGTTATAGGAACTATTTGACCAACCACCTGCAACCGCCTGCGTAAAGTTACGCAAATTACAATGGGCTGGCTGTGTAAAAAGAATGGAAGAAAACCGGAATCCTAAAAGAACGTTGACGAGCACAAGGTAGAAGTCCAGCGGAAAGACCAAGGACTCGATGAAAAGACACGTGAGAACCTGACGGCAGATCCTTGCTGGGAGTAATCAACTGGTGAACGAGGTCGCAGAACCGTGATGATTGGAGGAAATTAATCCTGGAGGCCAAGGCCTGGCTTCTTTTCTTTTTTCTTACTTTTCGATAAAGGAGAAATAGTACTGAAAAACACTTGGGCGGAGAACTCAGGAGGTTTCAGGATCTGGCTTCTATCCCACATACTCTCTTTTCTAGTGAACTCAGAGGAAACTATAATCTCTGGTTCGATATCTACATCAAACTGAGCTGGATTTTTCTTCCCTGATCTGCTAGGTTGTAAGTTAACTGAGGCTTTCACTGATGCACCTTGTATCTCAAATGAAAAAACGTGGACTGTATTTTTATGTAGTTTATTACGTGCTGAGTAGTTACGGTGTGTTAGCAAGACTGATATGTACAGGAATGGTCAATTCGAAGTTTCTTCTTAGACAAACGTCAAACATTCTTGTCTTGACATAGAGGTGTCGCGCAGATGGCTTTTCTCTTTTAAATGATTTACAGGCGCGGTAATAAAAATACCTTATGACTAATAGTAACTGTAATACTGAAAAGCAAAAATCTCGAACATTCTCCCCCTTTTCATCCGTCGAAGGATGAACAAAAATTAAAGGCTCTAAAATTTTATAGATGAGGGAGAACTTGACTATTAGGACTAATTAATAGTTGTAATACATAAAGATGATTGTACATTAAGATAAAATTAATTTCATAGTTTCAATTCTCAAATATCTTAACTAGTGTGGTAAATTCATAAATTGTTTATAGATAATTATTGAAATCGTGCATTATGTACTCGAAACCACGCGTTCTGTAATGATTTTCTACTAAGCATTCTGAATCGATGCAAACGGAATGCTTATTCGCATAAAATTTACTATACAATTAACAAAATTTGAGTTTATATCAAAATGATACCGGCTGTAGTGCCATAACATGAAATTTCGCTTATATATATGACGAAATAATTAATTTAATTAATTTTTGATAGTTACAAAATTTGTTCAGCTTTATGTCATTAAGTTGTAAATATTCAAATGTACAAGCAAATCTTTTCTTTAAGCCAATCACCTTGATATCACGTTTAAATCTCGAATGTAAATATTGTGCAGTTTTATCTAACTATTTTTTTAAATGGAAACCAGCTGACTCTGAGATAAATCCTGATTTCATGTTATGACATCCAGAGTTTAAAAGTAGGTAACGAGTGATATTAGAAACTGTAACCTGAATTGTCCTCCTTTCCAGATATGACACTCTCCTGAGCCGCATTTTTGATAACGTGAGAAGCATACCCGCGAATAACGTTGATAACTTTTAAGAGCATATGTTTATACCGTACAATGTACGTTGCTGAATCTTTACAAGTATCGTTTTTTTGTATAAATAAAAGACTTGCGTCGATAGATGCTAGGTATTCATCAATTTTACCGAAGACTGCAATCTGTACTGCGGATTGCAAGCGATATGCCAATTGATCAATCTGAACAAAGTAGCAAGCATTACTTCGAATTTCCGCATTAAGAAGTGTCAAATCATTTTGATTTTGAATTATTCTCCTACTGGATTCATTAAGAGAAATTGTTTCATCGAAGGTATGTTCCCACTTAGTCCGCAGTTCACGCAACGTTAAATTTGATGAAGTGATCAGCCGCTGCATAGCTTCGCAATAATAGCAGCAAAGCTCTAGTGGATCACAATACCGAGTCAGTTCCTTGGCACAATTGTCAACACTTTTCAAAAAGACATCAGACCATTCAAGAAAATTGTTTACATTATCATACGAACGCAACAATTTTCGTTCAGGATTCCTTCTCATAGCTCGCGATGGTCTTCTGATGCCTTTCCGCTCACCTAGACAAAATATTCTAATAATTTCTAAGTCTTTCCTAACTAAACTAACCTCTTTCATGATTGGAGCCTGTTGATCTTCTTGCTGAGTTTGACAAAGTTCCCTTTTGTTTTCTTGAGTACGTTTCGCTCCGACCAAATCCTACACACAAACGATCGTCACGAAGTTGTGTTAAGAGGTAGAAAAGCACTTGAAAGGATCTAGACAGCACGAACTACGATCACGCACCATCGATCACCACAAAACGTTATTTTCTTTTTCTTCGCCGCCATGTGGCTGTCAAAAATCCCGGTTGTCACCTCAGACAAAACATCTGTGTGTGGAACGGCACGCCATATGGCGGCAATGTGCCTCTCCAGTTGTCGCCAGTGGCATAGTTTTCTCGATGGCCACGGTGGAGGGGCATTTCCAGATGGCTATGTCTCGAAATGTGCCGGGGTTTGGGATTAATTCTATATTTCGAATATTTATATCCACGGATCTAAATATTTGGACAGAAAAAAAAAATATTTTCTGCACAACGATATCCGCACGACAGATGAAGTCCGCTGGCACTTCGAGGACATATCCATCTGGCCGGTTGCAAGGGTTCGGGATCGGAATCACTTCGATTCCCGGGCGTAGGCGTCACATTACAGTTCCAGTAACACGAGCTTGACGATGGGGCGCTTAAGCTCGGTGTCTTGATCGTAGCAGTTCTAACCAGGCCATCGGTGCCAGGATGTACTTTTTTTAACGATTCCTAAAGGCCATTTCCCAGAGAAGGTTGTATCGCTCTTTATACGAACTAAATCCCCGACCTGAATAGAATCTTGCCTTTGAGTCCATTTACTACGATTTTCAAGTGAAGTTAGATATTCAGCTGACCATCTATCCAAGAAATGTTGGGTTATTTGAATTAATAACTCCCAGTATTTACTCATTGGGATCCTATCATTGCGTCAGTTAGGTTCAGGGATAAGATACGAAGATCGTTGTATCGAAAAATGAGCTGGGATAAATGGATTTAAGTCGCTTATGTCATCACTGAGTGGTAACAGAGGTCTCGGATTCAAGATCGCTTCAATACGACAAAGCAACTTACAGTATTCGATAAAAGTCAAGACTTAACCTTCAATCATTCGGTACACATAGTACTTTATGGATTTCACCGCACTTTCCCACAAAGTCAGGGGCGCCTGGAGGGTAGAAATGCCATTTAGTGCCACTTATGGATAGTTGGTTTTTTGCCCTTTCGGACCATTTTAAGGCACCTTTAAACATCTCGCAGTTTCATACGAGGTGACTGGGATACTCCTCAGCAGTTGCCACATCAGTCACCTCGGGGCAGCTCGACTGCGGGGGTTCCAGGTGACCACGAACCCATATATATATATCCTGCAGCATGGCAGTGCTACAAGCTCTATCGAGCAATAATTTCCACTATTACGCAGTGGTGGTGAACTTATAAGAAATTTTGTTTAAGGTATGCTGGTGTCCTAAGTGAAAGAAGACACCAGCAGAAATGCTATGATAGCTAAAATGCTCGGGTGAAAGAACAATGTAGTTCTTTCACTTAGGACACCATAATCATCAACGATACCCTGGAGAATCGCGGGATTATTCGATTGATATTTTCTCAAAGGGAAACCTCCCTTAAGCAGAATTGCAGTGCAATCATTCTGTTTGTCCTTAGCTTCTTGAACAGTATGCCCACCAGATTAAACATCATCCATGTAAATTTCATCATGAAGAACTGATGCACCCCATGGATGATCTATCATGTGGTCTTTGGCTAGTTGCTTTATAGTCAAGTTAGCTTGACAAGGTGATGAAGCTAAGCCATAGGTTACCGTATTCAACTCATAAGCCGAGATGGGCTCAGATGGATCATATCTCCATAATATGCATTAGTAATCGCGATCGTCAGAATGTATCAGTATCTGAAGATAAATATTTTCTTTGTCGGCGACGAAGACATAACGATAATTTTGCCACCGTATGAGCAAATCTGTCAGCATGGGCAACAGATTGGGACCTACTTGGAGCAGATCATTCAATGACACACCACAGTTTAATTTCGAAGATCCGTTAAACACCGTACGTAATTTAGTGGAAGAA
Source organism: Odontomyia ornata (assembly GCA_963969285.1). NCBI lineage: Eukaryota > Metazoa > Arthropoda > Insecta > Diptera > Stratiomyidae > Odontomyia > Odontomyia ornata. The sequence goes on from OZ017741.1 coordinate 33,194,405, forward strand.
CTTTTCTTCTTCCAAATACCATGATGCGGTTTAAAGTTGCGTTGTAGAGATGTATCAAATGATACGTTGGTCATGTGACCCATGGTTTCATACAAATTCAAAAAACTATGATACATTTCTTTGAGTTTGAGATCGTTTTGAAAACAAATTTCCATTTTCTGCAACATCTTCTCAGATGTGCGGTACGAAGGAGTAAAATATATTTCATTGTGAGATACTTTTTGAATGGTAATCTAAGCACGTATCGACCTTCATCAGTACGACAGTGAGTTTGCTCGAAGTGAGCTGTAAGCTCTTGCTCATCAGGAGTAAGCATGGATTGCTTCTTGTAACCAAAACTTTTGTAAAGACTGGACAAGATCAACATAATTGCAGATGTGGAGAGAGGTAACGTGCGAAGACGTATTACGAGGGCTCGGAGTATCGCCCGATAAGTAGCACCCTAATCTTGATTTGGTGGCGATAGGCTCATTACGTTGCCCTTTTATTAAAGTGCCACGACTTCAGCGTGAACAGATGCACTTAATAACATATCAATGTGATTGTGATCCCTGTATTGCGGATCCGCTAAAACAAGTTCGTCAAGATGAGGTAACACTTGAGAAGTGTGCATTGGAGGGGCAATGTAAGACGATGCCTTGGAAATTACGAGTACTTCAATCTTACTTGAATAAGATGATGTGAAATGAGGTTTGATAGTAACCTCAGCCCATTTGCGTATGGTGGTGGCAAGAGAGCCTCCGGTAACCTTGAGAGGTATGTGCGCACGTCGGGTCGATTAGAGCTCGAGCTTTAACTTTTAGCCCTTTGTTCCCCTTTACTCGTATCAGGGCCGTAGCTAGCAAAACGCCAGCGGATTTAGTAACATTGTGCGAGTACTGGATTCCCGAGTGATTGGAAGATGAAGATGCGTTGTCCCTTACATCTTGTGATTTTTCAGGCTCTCGGTTTTTATCCGAATCCTCAACAGAAGACTGACTTTAGATTTATGGATATGTAACAATGAGTGGTATAGTCTGTGTGGTCTAGTGGTTAGAGCATGAGACGCATAAGCCGAAGGTCCCAGGTTCAAATCTCGTTGGTGAACAACGTGATTTAGTTCAGGGGGTTTTTCGGACAGACTACGAGTGTTCACTCAGTGCTGATAGGTACTGATTTAATCAGATCATATCATAGCTGAGCAGACATACGGGAGCATGGTACTGACCAAACCAACTTCCGAAAAAATCAGCACGGTCATGAAAATGAAATACTCTAACTATCTCTAAGCGAAGGTCCGAGAGGGGCTGTAGTGCAAAAAAGAAGAAGAATAAGAATATGTTCTAGAATTCCCTTTCTGTTTGGTGTTAGGGTCCTTTCTTCCTTCCAAGCCTTGAATTTTAATTCGAATTGTTTGCCAATTTTCCAATAGTTGACAATATTATTCGAGTTAGTGATTGTTACATCGGGTGATGAGAATTGTCTTGTACCCTGGTTGGATACATTGGAAAAGGTGAAGGAACTTGAGTTGAGACAATCTCATTTGTGATCTTTACTAATTTTTTAAGGCATTTTGTCTTTATAGTTTGACTTTGTGTTTGTTACCGATAACAAATTATCGGTTTGTTATGACCTAGAGGGTTTTCCAATAAGAGGTGTTATTTTGATATTAAAAGAAAAATTCCATTTTATAATACAAATGATCGGATGTTTATTTCATTATAAAGAGGAAGGTATGCCGTTAATAGTAAAAAATAACATCAGGCAAATTACCACCACGACCACGCTTACAGGACCATATCCTTTTCATGAAATTTTCCATAACCAAATCGCAAAGTGGCTGCCCTATGTCCTCGATAGCCTCACGAATTCCATCTTTGAGGTCTTGAATCGACGCTGGGCTGTTGGCGCAGACCTTCTCTTTCACGTGGCCCCAAAGGAAGAAAACGCAAGGTGTTAAATCACAAGATCTCGGTGGCCAATTGTGATCACCTCTTTGAGAGATAAAACGGTCCGGAAACTTTTCCCGTAAAAGATGAATGATTTCGATGCTTGTGAGCCACATAGCGCCGTCTTGTTGAAAGTAAACGTTGTCCAGATCAATACCATCCAATTCCGGCCATAAAAATTCATTAATCATCTCTCGTTAGCGCAATCCATTCACCGTAACTGTTGCTCCAGCCTTATTTTCGAAAAAGTAAGGTCCAATGACTCCGCCGGACCATAAACCGCACCAAACAGTCACACCTTGAGGATAGAAAGGCTTTTCAACAATAACTCTTGGGTTTTCCGAGCCCCAAATGCGACAATTTTGCTTGTTGACGAAACCACCGAAGTGGAAATAGGCTTCATCACTCAAGATGATTTTTCGATGGAATTCCGGATCATTTTCTTGCATTTCAAGGCCCCAACCAGCAAAGACACGATGTTGTTGATGATCGACTGGCTTGAGTTCTTGTGTTAACTGAACTTTAGAAGCCTTAAGACCCAAATCTTTATGCAAAATACGATGTAATGAAGTTTGTGGAATGCCTAATTCCAAAGAACGACGAGGAATGGGCAAACCTGGGGTTTCTTCAACACTTTTGGCTACAGCAGCAATATTCTCGGATGTTCTTGTGTGACGTGCACGGGTTTTATTCTTCACATCACTACGTTGTCCCAACAGCTCGAATTTTTCCACCAATTTCTGTATTGCGGTCCGACAAGGGGTGCTTCACGATGTTCCAAAAATGTTCGAGTTTTACGAACCGTCTCTGCCAAATTTTCACTATTTTTATAGTGAATTTTGATAATTTCAATGTGTTGTTGAAGCGTGTATCGTTCCATTTTTATTAATGGCGTAGTTTCTACTTGTCAAATGTCAAAAAATGACAGCTTCAAAAGTGACATGTACCGAAATAGCGGTCTATTCAAAATAACACCTCTTATTGGAATACCCTTTATTATATATTTTTTTAAAGAGATTGAGAAACTGTTTTTTGAAAATTTTTATCCTGAGATCAGGTGGAAGGTAGCAGGAGTGATGTTGGGATTTAAATTTGTCCTTATTAAGGCAACAGCTTCCATTTCAATTCAATTGTATTTTATGCTTTTGTACGAGTAGATGGCAATGGTTACGCCACCACCTTTTTTGTCTGTTCTGATTTTGTTTAGGAGGTTGAAAATTTTAATAGTAATTTGCAGCTGCATTAGTGTTTAGGAGGGTTTCTTGAAGCAAAGCTACTTTGAAATTTTCGGTGTTGAGTAAATATTCCAGGCTGTCTTTGTTTTTTTGAAGGCTTTGTATATTTTTTTGGAGAAATTTCAGAGTTTTGACTTTGTTAGCCATCAAAGGATTTTAGGAAGAATTAGTTGTATTATTGTTTGCATTTGGGTTGTAAGTGTTATTTGTTGTTGAAACAGTTGAGAGTGTAGGGGTGAGATTGTTACTATTGACACAATGACGTCATAGTCCATTTGGATGTATTTTTGTGCGAATTTATCTTTTATTCTCTCAATAGGAGAGTTCGTCTGGTAGTAAGGGTTGTTGAACACTGCAACAGGGTTTTTACTATTTATTTATTTAAATTCCATTTAACAGATAAAACATAATCCAATTACAAGAGGGAACAAAACAGACAGAAAAGAAAATTAATGAAAATTAGAATTAAGTGTTAAAGTTAATATAAAAAGAAATTCAATGGTATTAACAATAAAAAATATGTATGTAAAATTAAATTAAAGCACAAAAAAAAAAATAAAGTCTAATATTTGCTCCAGTTGAGTTGTAAGAATCAGGCTTCTTAATTTCAATTTAAAAACTAGGTATGAGTCGGAAAAAGGGCCTAGCTCAAGTTTATCATGATTCCTTACCATTCGTATAACGGTAGAGTGAAAATATGAGTTCGTACGGGCATACGGTGGCACGAAAAAATTGTTTGCCTGAGGAGAAGCCGATGATTGACGAAAACGTAAGTCTGCAAACAATGTTAATGAAATTTGATTGTGGCAGAGTTGATATAGAAAATACTGATCTAGATACATGCGACGGGACGACAGAGTAGGCAAACGTAAGAAGGATAAACGACAGTCATATGGTTGAGATGGGACTTTGAATTTTTAAAACAAGACACGAGTAAATTTACGCTGGACATTCTCTAACGAGTTAATGAGGTAGGAGTGTCGGGGAGACCAAACTACAGAGCCAAATTCGAGGATAGGACGGACAAGACAATTAAACAATGGACGGGGGTAGATATATTGTTAAATTTAAAAGCATGTCTGAAAATAGGCATGGCCCTAGTAGTCACGATTAGAATGTGTGCATCAAAATTGAGCTTAGGATCAAAAGTACCGCTAAGATCTTTAGCAGAGCTCACAGCAGCGATTGGGACTTCATTCAACATATAGGTGAAAGTCAGCGGAGAATGATTTAGATTAAAAGTTATTTTATAGCATTTGGCAACATAAAGGCAGAGGTAATTAGACGAACACCAGTTACTTAGTGCAATCAGGTCCATCTGAAGATATTGACAATCTTGTACAGCCCTGATAGCTCGAAAGACTTTAAAATCATCGGCATACAGTAGGCGATTGGAGGCGATAACCAAAGGAAGATCATTTATAAACAATAGGAATAAGAGGAGACCTAAAATGGAACCTTGAGGAACACTAAAGGACGGATAGAATGGAATAGAGGTAGTTCCACAGTGACTAACACAACATATACGAGAATGCAGGTAGGAGTCTATTTATGATAAGAGAGGCGCAGCAACCCTAAAAGCTTTCAGTTTGTAACAGAGAAGTTGATGGTTGACCGTGTCAAACGCCTTCGATAAGTCAGTGAAGATGAAATCAACCTGCAATCGATTGTCTAGGGCCTTAGCAATGTAATCGGTAAATCCAATTAAATATGAGGTCGTAGAGCGACCTTTGAGAAACTCATGTTGTTCCTTCGACAAGATAGGGGTCAATGAAACTGAAAGCTGGTTATGTACCATACGCTCGAGTAATTTTGGGAAACAGGAAATCAAGGAAATAGGAAGATAATTGGACACAGAAGAAGGATCACCACTTTTAAGAATAGGAGCAACGTTTGCTCTTTTCCAATAAGTAGGGAAAATACCAATATTTAGACTGAAGTTGAAGAGAAAAGCCAGAGGGATACAAAGTGAAGATGCTAATGACTTGACAAAAATATTCGGTAAACCATCAGGACCAGGTGATATATAAGGATTATGTGAATTAATGAGGGATTCAACTTCGATATGGTCAGTGAAAAGTGAAGAAATGTTAATGGAGTGAAGTACGGGTGTATTAACGAGATCGGAGACATGAGAAGAAGGAATAAAAGTTGACGAGAAGAACTGAGAGAACAAGTTGGAAATATCCTGTGGAAAAGAGCTAACGATATTATTCCAGTGGACTGAAGGGGGGACAGAAGAGGAGGACTTGAAGCATCTAATGTATGACCAGAATGGTTTCGCATTATTCGCCATGAGCGAACTCTCCAAGCTACTGAAGTAGTTTTTCATTGCAGTCGATGGTTATTTTTTTGCTACAACACGCAGATCACAAAAGCGGGCTCTGGATTCGTCAGTACCACAACGCTTGAAACGGCGGTGTGCTTTACTTTTAGCATTCAAGGCACGAAGTACTTTTTTAGTTAGCCAGGGTTTCTGCTTTACTTTGCGAAGAGCTTGTAAAGGTGTGAAGTGTTTAATCAACTCATAGAGGTAATTATAAAACTTACTCAGAGCTTCCTCACACTCCAAGTTATCAAAAAACTCCTGCCAGTCAACCAAGCTCAGCTCGCAGGCTACAGCTTCGTAGTTTGCTTTGAAGAAGTTGAATTTTGGAGAAAAAGCAAAAATACGACTTGACAAAGGTGCAATGGAGAGATCGAGCGATAATGGCGGATGATGACTATCTATACCCACTAGAGGATTCAATGCAATGGAAACAGGTAGACAGTTAGGGGGAAAGTTAGAAAGAACAAGGTCAAGTACCCGACCATTAGCATTAGGGATGTTTTTGAATTGCGATAGTGAACAGAGTGATAGAAACGAGGCGAGAGATAAAGAAGATGCATCGGTTGATGAAACAGAGAAAGGAAGGTTCTTCGTCCATTGCACTGTTTCCAAATTAAAATCACCGCATACTAGAACTAAACATTGCGGATGATGCAATAAGACATAAGAGGAAAACTCGTCAAAGAATGTCTCAAACACTGTAATGAATCAAGCAACGCCGCTGGGTGACCACCACCAACACACCTTGCTGCGATGTGGCTTGTCATATCATGTTGGTCTTGACAGTTGCACATCCCACGTCAATTTTGTCGTGGGATGTCAAAGGAAGATTGACAGCCACATGGCAGCCGTGTTGACGTGTAGGAAACGGTGGATTTTTACCAAAAACGAGCGACATTTGTGCGGTATTTCGAAACGCCAGGGAGGAGGAAAAAAGGCAAGTAGTCTGTGAACCACACCTGGTAAGTGCTTTAAATTTTCTGCTTTTACTGCACCGGCTAAACTATCTTTAACACATGACAGGGGTGCCGTGCATCCTAGTCTACATTCCGGCATTGGAAGATTTCGTCGACCTCGCCGCCTGCCAAGAAATTCTTCATCCGTGCTAACATTGCAATTCCTGTGTTGAAGGACGACAAGAGGATGCCGAGGAATTTTTAAGTTTCGTTCTAAATCAAATCAACTATGAAATGCTTGAGTTTATCAAATTAATTGCTAAACCTTGCGTAGAACAGAATGATGATCAGAATACTGAAGGCGATGATGGTGATGACTGGCAGATGATTTATAACAATCGCAACAAGGGTAGGTAACACGACAAACTGATTTCGGACGTACACCGCTCAGTGATATTTTCCGCGGTGAATTAAGATCGCGATTGCGGAGAGAAGGTGAACATTCGACTGATGATATTCAGCCATGCTTCACTTTGCAACTCAATATTGAGAAAGCGTCCTCAGTTAAGGATGCCGTAGAAACCTTAGTAGGTCGTTATCAACTTGAAGGTGTAACATGCAGCAAGACAAATCAAGAGAAGCAGAGACTCTACAGACTGTTTGCCGTTGTATATCATGATGGCAAAGAAGCATCCAAGGGTCATATCACCGACGTATTCCACACCGGCTATAACAATTGGTTACGGTTTGTCGATAGTTCAGTGAAGCCAGTCAGCGAACCTAGCGTACTACGTCCTCGAGCGCCACGCGTCCCCTATCTCTTGTACTATAGGCGATGTGATACAATCACCCCAAGTCAACAACAGCAGCAACAACCACAACAACAACAGCACCAGCTCGGAATACCGCAATTGTCAATGGTGTTGATGCAAATAAGAAACGCCAAATCCAAGTAAGTGCCGTGCCCCACCGAAGCATAGTCATTTGTCAAGGGGAAAATATCCACTAAAACTGCGTTGTGAATCAGTTATCATATTTTAAGTTATTAGATGCGTCTGTCACTAAATCGAAGTGAAACGGGACATATACCCTATTGTAGGTTTATATCATTAGCATGCAATTGCGAATGACAATTATTGTATAAGACAAATAAGGAGTCCATTTTAAGTGTATGCTAGTGTTCGGGTTAAATGGGATTTTCTCGCTTTAAAAGTAAAGTTTTTAAATACGCACAAATTTGAAGTGCATACAATGACAACGTAGTTCACCCAATTAGGAACCAATTAAGTAGGGAAAAGGTCTGTTGAATCCTTATACGAAATACTAAGAAGTTCAAAAGCACAGATAAAACCGTGAAAAATTCAGTGTGAAATTCAAAATTTAACTCGAATAATTTTTGCACGATTGTACTACCGAAATCAAGCATGACACCCTAAGTAGTATAATCTAAATAGAAATTAAAATTGAAATTTCGCGCTAAACAAGGGATATCAATATTAGGATCCTAGTGTAATCAAATAATAAGATAAAAATTTTGAAACAAAGTTGTATCCAAATTGTAACTCCAAGAAAATTCCGCTTGCATTTAAAAGTTTATTTATATTTTTACTTATATTAAAAAAAAAAACCCTATCAAAATATGCATATTTATGGTATTGTGGTTAAGATCATCAAACAATCGTAATATTGAACATATTTGGCTTTGAAGCGAGTGCACTCAATGGAATATTGCGGTAATACGAATATTAACTGCTGACAATTCATTTCCAAATTAAAAAAAAAAAAAAAAACCAATTATATCTTAGAGAATGAAAGATTGCACATTGAACTATTTATGTGTATATGTCACTATTCATATTTTTGTATATATACTGCTCCTTATCAAATTTACAAACATACAAATTGATATTTTTTCATGTTTTATGTTTATTTTCACAAGAAAATCTAACTAAGTGCTTTAAACTAATTTTGAACTAGATAATTTAGCCAAATATTTCTAGTAAAAATGTATTAACTATATTCAAAAGCAGACAAATCAAGGCCAAATCAAAATTATTAATAAACTGTTTATGCCCAAAGACACCCAAAATCATATTTCATATCTATTTCCGTCCTTTAAATCTCCCTCCTTGTTTAACTCTAAAATTATATTTCTTTCTATTTGTTAAGAATTTTGACTGACTTTATACCTTCCAACTTTCTGACCATTCACCACGGCCCGATTTTGAACTGATAAAGGGAAATTAAGTTGAATCGTAGAAGACCAATTAACTACCACAAATTCAGTTACCTTGTCGTTTAATTTTGAAGGCATATAAAATATTTTATTGTTAATTTTTCATCATTTTTTTTAAAGACCACTATTAAATAAACAGTTTACAAAACAATTAGGTTATTAGAAATTTAAGTATTTACCAGGAAGATCAAATATAAAAATTTATTACGTTTAACTTTCAATCATTTGTACATTTTCGAAAACATTAAACTTATTAGCACCTGTTATTTTGCCACGATTATGAATTTCATATACGCGTAAGATCTTATTAGTTTGATATTAATGAACTTGTAGAATAAATTACATAAACTGGAAAAATTTCTTATAATAAAACCATGAATTGCTAAACTTAACAACGACTTTCCTTTCCAGTGGTTCTCTTCTTTCAGCTGAAAATAGAGTGCATGGTAGGTATGCCGTCGCGAGGGTAGGGTTTAAGAAAATCCGCTGAGGTCGGTTTCGCGTCGCGCGCGGTACGCGGTACCTTTGTTGGTTTTGCCTTTTTAATTAGCGTAGCTTCCGTCGGGTTTGAGTTAGCGTAGTATATGTTTCGGTACTGTGTCGGGAATTCCGGAACGCGAAGTAAAGATTAGACGTTTGTCCTTGGACTGGTAGAATGAAGAAATACGGAGTAACGTAAAGTGGGTTTCCTCTCCGTATGGTTGTGTTCTGTGACGTGTTTGGAAACGGGCATGTATTGGTGGCTGAAAATTGTAGATGAGCGTAATCCATTTGGAGACCCGCGACCGAAATCCTCTCCGGTCTAGCTGGCCGACAAGCAGCCACCGCGAAAATGGATTACGGTGCACGGATTGGTTGACCGGGTGGTACCATCCGTTAGCACTACTCAGACTTAACGTCATGAAACGATGAGAGGTCGGTTCCTCGTTCGGATCAAGACTTCAAATCATTACAACACATACAAAGGAGAGTTACTAGGTATGTAGATAGAGGAAACTAATAAAGATGTATTGTTAAGAAGGAAGATCTTGACAATCACACAATCCACAACACGGGAAAAGCAAAAATCAGCATAAAGAGAGCTACTTACTGTATTCTAACAGCTACAAGAACACCACCTCCATCTACTTTATTTGCAGAGGCCATGTCGCGATCACAACAGTAAATATCAAAATCAAGGGAAATTTCCGAGTTTAAGATGCTACTATTTAACCAGGTCTCCGTAAGACATATAAATACATCTTCGCTGAGTTGTAACGATAAAAAGAGCTTATCAAGCTTGGTCCTTAACCCTCTTACATTTTGGTAATATACTGAAATATTAGAAGATAAGCTACAGGCATGAAATCTTATACTAGTTTGTAGGTTGCGGTCTTCCCGGTGCACGAAAGGACTTCCTTCTTCTTGAGCTGAATGGTTTAATAAGTACTCCAGGTGGCCAAGCTTCAGGATTCAAAATAGTATCACAATTTGAGGGCACTGTACGCTTGAAAGAAGCTTCCACTCTGTCCTCCAGATTATCCTTAGTTAATTTGTAGCTACTAATAAATTTAACAGCTGGCCCAAATTTTTTGCAAACGTAGTTTTTTAGATAGTCCGCAGTTGTATGGTAGCTTAGGCGCGAAATAAAAATCTCCTTTGGAGGGGATACGATGTCAAGTGTTGGAACTTCGTTGTCCGAAACCAGAGTAGCCACAGCCGATGTGTCAACACCAGATGAGAATGGAAGACTAGGCGAAGGATTTTTGGTTTTAGGGATCGCCCCCCGATTGATTGATGAGGGTCCCGGAAAGCTGTCACATGTCACAGGTAATTCATTACCAAACATGTGCTGAGTTACTGCTGAGGCCACAGGAGAACTAGAACACGACGTAATAGTCCTAGAACCAGCAGCAAGATTCGGGGTTTTAGGAGCCGATAACTTTGCCAGTGATTTACTACGAGTTCGGATATAAGGTCTTTGTACAGGCGCAATTGAACCACTACTTGTTAGCGACTTGTTATTTTGCATTAGTACTTCAGCACAGTTTAGTGCTGGTTGGTTTATTCTTCTGCAAAACGAGAACGTGGTTACTTTGCAAACACTTTAATTTATTTTATACTTAAAACAAGGAGAAACTACTTTGAAAACTTAACTAAAAATTTAATCTCCGTTATGACCCTTACTTTGCAAAATTGACAAGTAAAGATAACTGTTTTCACTCGGATTATACTATTCTATACACTGCTCTTGCAAACTCGACCATATGCAAGGGAATATGGAGAAGGAGTTGACTACAGTCGTCGCGAAAAAAATAGACAAACTCTTGGTTGTGTTATGGACCGCATGCTCCCATCACTCACCTACAATCCTAATTGCTAATTTCATCCAACTTTAATTTACGAAAATATTAATTACCAAAATATTAATTGATTCCAGGAATATTAACTTAAAGGCTAATTGCTTTTCTGAAGAATCAATTTAAACACACTTAATCCGTGAAATCTAATTCAACTTAAAAATTTCAGAAATAACGCATAAACATGCCAATCACCGGAAACCAACCCTCCAAATCCATTCCCTATGAGCGTTTATACTTTTGCGATTATTGCCATTCGGATAAGCACAATTCGCCAAATTGTGATAAGATTCGCGACACTTCAAAAAGTAAACAATAATGAACGAATTCAGATTTGAATTGTATAAACATTTCGGGAATACTTAGCGCAAAATTGAATCTGCGAAATAGCATTAAGCAAATTAAGAATGAAACATTATATTGTAAACAAGTCTTAGACTATAAACTTATCTAAACAAATGGAACGTATTAGGTTTAAGATTTTTGCAATATTGTGAAATAGATGGACAAAAATTGTACTATAAAAGGGCTAGAGTAAAAATTAGAATCTATGATTGTTAGTCCAGTTTTATTCAGCGCAGAAGTTCCTGTAGCATTCAGTTCAGTGAAGCCCATTAAATTCAATTGTGATTAAGTTATAATTAGTGTTTGGAATAAAGAATAGTGTTAAAAGTGAAAGTGCATTTTGAGAAGACAACAGCCCATAACAGGCAGAACAAAAATTGGTGTCAGAAGTGGGATGATTCGAGACAATTAATCATCCAGAGTACGAACTGTCTTTGCACTAGTAAAAACAACTTTCTTTTTTCTCAGAAGACACTCGAATATTGGGCCACAGCTCAGAATCTACTGACCGCAATCATCAGGACAAACCTTGAAGTTTTCAATCGCATCAAAATCTATCGTGACTACTAGCCACGACCATCAAAACGCATCAAAATCAACTGCAATATTAAATCGCATCAACATCAATTGCAATCGATTGCGACTACTAATAACAATCATCCGGAGCAACAAAAACTACAACCGTAACGAACTGCCAGGAGCAACTATTAAGTGCAACGATTGCCTGCAGCTGTTGAACAGAATCATCAAAAGTTACAGCATATCAACCGTATTCAACTATTGTTCATCCTCCAACGGAAAAAGTCACGTGAGTCAGATTCAAAACCTTCATTAAGATTTATATATATATAAAATAAGAAAATACGTTCCTACAAAAATAATTTTCAAATTTCTTATATAATTCTTAATATTTAAATACCAAATTTTTCAAACTTCTCATATAATTCTGAATATTTAAATACCATAAGTATCGTATCAGTTTATATCAATTTCCCCTGAAATCAAATTATATTAAGACTAAATTAAAAATATTGTGAAAGTGTTTAGTGAAACAAAAAAAAAAATGGTTGAAGCCGCAGATTTAATTAATGACTTGGCTAACGGTTCTATCGCGGATAGTGTTTCTGAAATGCATCTAGTTGAAAAAGTGAGTCTCTCTATTCTTTTAAAATTTATCAAACCATTTGACGGAAACCGCGATAAATTAAATTCATACATCACCGGATGTAATCGTGCATTTAAGCTAGCGTATCCTGAACAGAGACCTGTTCTGTTGGATTACGCAATCACCCAATTGGAGGGCAAGGCTGAATTGGCCGCATCCAATCATACATTTGGAAGTTGGAACGATTTGTGTGATTTCTTGAAATTACTGTATGGTGATAAAAAGCACTATAATCACCTTCTCATTGAATTGCAGCAATGCAAACAGCTCCCGAAAGAGACGATATCCCAGTTCATAGTTCGGATCGAAACCGCCGCGAAAAATCTTATAGTGTGTGTAAAACAATCGATAGAAGATGAAGGTGAATTAAAGGGCCGAATAGCGGCAATGGATGATCTCATCCTACATACCTTTATCCTCAATATTGACCCATCCATTAGCAATATCCTCCGGGCACGAAACGTAAAAAATTTAACGGAAGCAATGCAAGTTGCAATCGAGGAAGAGAAACTCTCTAACCTCATAAAATCAAAAACCACTAGCTCCGTACCTTCTACAAGTAGGACCACTAAATTTTGTAATATCTGTAAACTAAAAAATCACAATGCATCCGAATGCTACCGCAAAATCAATCAAAATCCTTCCCAACGCGTGTTCGTCACTACTGAAAAAACTTGCAACTACTGCAAAAAGAAAGGACATTTAATCCAAGAATGTCGAAAACGCGCATTCAACAATAGCAAAAATTAAACTGGTGAAACCTTTAGCTCTTCAACGAATCCAAAAAACGGGGTAACGACTCCGAACCAAGGTGTTCGTACAGTCTCAGAAATTCTGAATTCGATGTAAAACCCTATGGAATATTTTATGATAGAGGAGGTCGGATCCCCTTTATCAATATCAATAGCCCAAATGCTAGATCTACTTCATTTCGATTTCTGGTTGATACAGGCGCATCTTATTCAATCATCAAAGGCCGTTCATTGTCGGGAAGCACTGTTGTAGCTGTTGGGGACAGAAAAGATTTCTGTGGGATAAATGGATCCCTCTCAGCGTTGGGATCTTCCCAAATAAGTCTGAAGTTTCCACAGCAGACTTTGCAGCAGAAATTCTACGTTGTCTTTCAGGAAAATAATATACCTGGCGACGGAGTACTGGGGTGCGATTTTATGTGTACGCACGGCTGCATCCTAGACTTCTCGAAAAAGTTTCTAAAAATAAAAGATTGTTTATTGGGAATGGACATATATGCCGGTTACAATGAACCACAGCAAGGATGCATACCTAATCAGGCATCCGCTGAATTTTTAAAATCCGAAACCACTGAAAATCAACCAGAAAACCCAACAATTTTCACAATTAGATCACGTTCAATAAGCTTTGCCAGAATCAATATCCAGAATCCACAAATCTTGGAGGGCATTGTTAACCGAAGGGAACTATCCCCTAGAGTTTTTCTTAGCGAAGCAATAACTGCTGTTGACCAAAAACAATAAAGCTTTTGTTTCTATCTTAAACATCAACGAGCATGACGAAGACATAGTCTTACCGGAAGTATATCTAGAAGGGATCGAAGATCTTGATGGTGTGATCAAAATCAAAGAATCTAATCAAAATCTTTTAAACTTTGACTCATCATATGAATCAGAAATAAATCCTCTAAATCAAACACAATATCAAAATCATTCGAAATCTCTAAATCAAATACAAAACCAAAATCATTCAAAATCCCTAAATCAAATACAAAGTCAAAATCAGTCGAAATCTCTAAATCAAATACAAAACCAAAATCATTCAAAATCTCTAAATCAAATACAAAGTCAAAATCATTTGCAGTCTCTAAATCAAACACAAAACCAAAACTATTCACAATCTCCAAATCAAATGCAAAATCAAATCCATACAAAATCTCCAAATCAATTCCTATGTCAAATAAATCCAAGTCAATCAAAACATAATCTAAATCTTTGTAACTCTCCAAATCGTAGAGATTTACTTGAAAAATCATTACGTCTGGATCACCTCAATAAAGAAGAAAAGAAGTCCATTCAGGACATTACAGACGAATATTCAGACTTATTCTACCTCGAAGGCGATCAACTAACAAGCACAAATTTGTGCTATCACGAAATCAATCTCACTGATTCTAGACCCATTTCAGCAAAAACATATCGTTATCCTGAGGTTCATAAGGATGAAGTTAACGAACAAATAAATAAAATGCTTAACCAAAACATAATCCAACCTTCTAATAGTCCATGGTCAGCACCGCTTTGGGTAGTCCCCAAAAAACAGGATGCCTCTGGGAAAACCAAATGGAGAGTGGTGATTGACTATAGGAAGCTTAATAACGTCACAGAATCTGATGTCTTCCCCATACCAAATATAACAGACATCTTAGATCAACTTGGACATTCTAAATATTTTACCACTTTGGATTTAGCGAGTGGGTTCCATCAAATAAATGTGCGTCCAGAAGATCGACCCAAAACTGCTTTCAACTCACCCTTGGGGCACTATGAATCCGTTAGGATGCCTTTCGGTTTGAAAAACGCTCCGGCAACTTTTCAACGCCTCATGAACACAGTATTGTCCGGTTTGCAGGGAATTCAATGCTTTGTTTATCTGGATGATATTGTCATATATGCAAGCTCCATCGAAGATCACGAATTAAAGCTCAAAAACGTATTCAAAAGAATTCGTGAGAGTGGTTTAAAATTGGAACCTCTAAAATGTGAGTTCATGCGACACGAAGTCGTATATCTTGGTCACGTTATTTCGGGTAATGGTGTTCTTCCTAACCCAGACAAAATCAAGGCAGTCAAGGAATTTCCAATTCCAAAGAACCCTAAAGGAATAAAATCATTTCTTGGGCTCTGCGGATACTATCGACGTTTCATTGAAAACTTTTCCAAAATCACCAAGCCGTTAACGAAACTCCTAAGAAAGGATAGTAAATTCGAATGGTCAGAAGAACAGAATACAGCATTCGAAGATTTGAAATCAAAGCTAATTTCGGCTCCCATCCTTCAATATCTCAATTTCTCAAAAGAGTTCATTTTGACTACTGACGCATCAAATTTTGCAATCGGTGCAGTCTTGAGTCAGATGGGCAATCAGAAGGTAGACTTTCCAATTTCATACGCTAGCCGTACCTTAAATCGATCCGAATCAAACTATAATACTACTGAAAGGGAACTATTGGCAATTGTATGGGCAGTTCAAACATTTCGACCATACTTATATGGAAGAAAATTCAAAATCGTTACAGACCATCGTCCTCTTATCTGGCTACAGAATTGTAAAGACCCAGGTAGCAAACTCATCAGATGGAGACTGAAGCTCGAGGAGTTTGACTATGAAATAGTATACAAACAAGGTAGAGTTAATTCTAACGCAGATGCATTATCTCGTATTGAAATCGATGCTGACAATTCTGAAGTAAATATCCTTCAAAATAAAATGGATGATACATTCCAAGACTATGTAAAATTCTTTTACAACTCAATGACTCCTAATGTCTTCAATTATAACGATCTCAATAGTGCCATTGATTCCACCAAATCACATATTGCATATTTCACTGCAATAGATAAAGATGAACAAAACCCTCATACAACTCTACTCCTTGACAGAAGTTTAAACAAAGAAATTATGCTAAATAAAAGCTATGAACTCTACGAGGTCGAAAAATCAACCACAATCTATAAGCAAACAATATATCATTGCTTTCTCAAATATTCATTCTTCGAAAAACCCTCTTATCAAGATTTCTTTCACTGCATGCAGAATCTCAAAAAACAACTTATAAAAGACAAAATCCATGAAATAAATATACCCAATCCAGTCGATCCCATAAATCAATTTAATTACAACAAACTCAGAGATATCATTCAATTTATATTCCGGAACGAAAAAATAAAAATAAACATATATCATAACAAAATTATTGCTCCTACTACAGAGCAAGTTCCTGATATCTTAAATCAGTTCCATGATTCTCCAACAGCTGGTCATAATGGATTTCACAAAACTGATAACAAAATAAAGCAATACTACAAGTGGAAAAACATGAAAAAGGACATTAAATCTTATATTAAAGCCTGTGCGTCATGTCAAATCAACAAAACCTCTAGAAAGTTAACAAAAGCTCCAATGGAGATAACCTCTACAGCTGACGTTCTACCTATTACAGAAAACGGAAACCGATTCATTCTAACTCTTCAAGATGACCTGACTAAGTTTTCAGATGCTTTTCCCATACCAAACCATGAAGCAAGCACAGTAGCAAATAATCTACTACAATTCATAACTAGATTCGGAATCCCAAAACAGATTTTAACAGACCAAGGATCAGATTTCACCTCAAATCTCATGAAAGAAGTAGCAAAACTGTTTCACATAAAACTCCTTCATACTACCATTTATCATCCCCAAACGAATGGTGCACTTGAAAGATCCCATTTGACACTTAAAGATTACCTGAAACATTACATAAATAATCAACAAAACGATTGGGACGAATATGTTCCATTAGCTATGTTTGCCTATAATACAGCTGTCCATTCAACAACAAAATTCACTCCGTATGAATTGATTTTCGGAACAAAACCTGTTCTACCAAGCTCTATAACAAACACTCCAGAATTCCGATACACATATGATTCATATGTAGATCAACTTAAATATAAACTCAACAAATCTTTCCAAATAGCCAAACAAAATATTATAAATTCTAAAACAACAAGCAAAACTTACTACGATAGGAAAACCCATGATCCAAAATACGAAAAAGGTGATCACGTATTGATGAGAAATAATGCTAATAAACCCGGAACCTCCAAGAAGCTTTCACCAAACTGGAAAGGACCCTATGAAATAGCAGAAATCTGTGACAACAATAAAAATATTGTTATCAAACTTAAAAACAATAAACGTCTTAAAGTCCATACGAATCAACTAAAGCCAACCTCTCTTTCAGAATGATTTTCCTCACTACTCTAATCCTCTCCTGCTTATTAACGCAACAGACGCAAGCCAATGAATATCAAGTCGAGAAAATAGACGCCGGAAGTGGACTCTTCTACGAACATTTAGGAAGCGTAAAATTATATTCGGATTTTTTTTAAATTGTTACTCACATAGATATAAAGTCATATAACGATAGATTAGGTCTAATCAAAAGAATAGCTAAACAGTCATTTCAACTTTGCGACAGAATAACTAAAGAACATGTTAAAATGTACTGTACCCAAAATTCAAACTTATTTAATATCAAAATGCCTCAAATTCTAAGCAAGTCAGAATCTATTGGAGCTATGGCCGGAAATCCAAAATCCCGAAGAGGAATATTAAATATCGTTGGATCAGTATCCAAGTTTTTGTTCGGTACCATGGACTCTAATGATGCAGAATATTACGATAAAGTTATAAACAAAGTTGAACATGATGAATCAGAACTACAATTGTTAATTAAAGATCAAATTAATGTAGTAAAAACCACAATTACCAATTTCAACAATACAATTTCTCAACTTCAACTCTCAGAGAAAGAACTAAATAAAAATATCGATAAATTCAATGCATTCTTAGTCGATCAAAATAAATTCAATTCCGAAACCGATCTTAATCAAGAAATTATCGAACATCTAAACATACTTACGTTCCTATTAAACGAAATCGAATTAAGACTAGAAGAAATCGTAGACATAATTATAGCATCGCGAAAAGATACTCTTCATCCAAGTTTATTGAGCCCCAAAAGATTAATTCAAGAGCTAAACAATTTTAAGCAGCATCTTAAACCCGGATTAGAATATGCCATCAAACCCGATATAAAGAATGTAAATCAGATCCTGGACTTAATTAAAATACAATTTTCATTTAAGCAACGAATGATATTTGTTCTATCATTCCCGTTGGTAGATAGTACTGATTTTAAACTTTATCATCTAATCCCGTTACCAATACCACATACTGAACAAAAAACATACGCCTATATCGATCCTAGTTTCAAATTTCTAGCCATTTCAACAAATAAACTACAATATTCCCAATTTCAAACTCTAGAGTCATGTAGACAACTTGAGTATAATCAGTACATTTGCGAAAACTATATAATATATTCAACTCTTAATAAACCCATATGCGAAATCGCACTCCTCACGAAGGTCAATAATAGAATTCCACTGGACTGTGCAACGAAATTCCTCACTGGAAAAATTGAAATCTGGCAGAATCTTGTCAACAATAGATGGATATTTGTAATTAGTGAACCATATATGCTCACTATACACTGCAATAACACTATCAAAGACGTTGAAATATCCAAAACAGGAATCTTGACCCTAGCAAGGAATTGCAAAGCTTTCTCATCTCAGACTCAACTATCTACTCAAAATGATATCATTTCCTACTATGAAAACATTATTCCTAGTCTAAATATAGTCGAAGACGATTGCTGCGAGGAAAATAAAATAAATAAAACAAACTTCAATTATTACCTTGACCAAATCCATTTGTCCAATATAAAATTAGATGACCTGAATATCGCATCCCATAAGTTGGACGATCTTAATGAACAAGTCAACCGCTTACATTCTCAACCACACTTATATAAATATGGAAATATTTACAAATATATCATCGCCATAATCTCAATAATTATTTTTGGATATATGCTGTACAAATTATATAATTGCATAAGACCAATCCTTCCTACATTCATGAGAATAGACAGAGGTTGTTGTTTTCGAGCAATAACAATAAACCAATATAATTCCCCATCTCCTTCTCCTAGACACAATATTGAGATGGAACTTACCAGTGATGCACCAGCTATTTTACCTGTGGGTTCTGATGTTAGAGCTTCCGATCTTCCGTGGGTAGGCTTAACCACGACGAATTTTAAATTAAAAAGATGAAATTCGTCTTTTCCAAGGGGGATGTTGTTATGGACCGCATGCTCCCATCACTCACCTACAATCCTAATTGCTAATTTCATCCAACTTTAATTTACGAAAATATTAATTACCAAAATATTAATTGATTCCAGGAATATTAACTTAAAGGCTAATTGCTTTTCTGAAGAATCAATTTAAACACACTTAATCCGTGAAATCTAATTCAACTTAAAAATTTCAGAAATAACGCATAAACATGCCAATCACCGGAAACCAACCCTCCAAATCCATTCCCTATGAGCGTTTATACTTTTGCGATTATTGCCATTCGGATAAGCACAATTCGCCAAATTGTGATAAGACTCGCGACACTTCAAAAAGTAAACAATAATGAACGAATTCAGATTTGAATTGTATAAACATTTCGGGAATACTTAGCGCAAAATTGAATCTGCGAAATAGCATTAAGCAAATTAAGAATGAAACATTATATTGTAAACAAGTCTTAGACTATAAACTTATCTAAACAAATGGAACGTATTAGGTTTAAGATTTTTGCAATATTGTGAAATAGATGGACAAAAATTGTACTATAAAAGGGCTAGAGTAAAAATTAGAATCTATGATTGTTAGTCCAGTTTTGATTCAGCGCAGAAGTTCCTGTAGCATTCAGTTCAGTGAAGCCCATTAAATTCAATTGTGATTAAGTTATAATTAGTGTTTGGAATAAAGAATAGTGTTAAAAGTGAAAGTGCATTTTGTGAAGACAGCACGTCTAACCACTCAGTTTTATGCAAACAATAAGGGGAACATTATCCGTTAAAAACAGAAAGAAAATCAATTATTAATGAGCAGATACTATTTCGTGTGATTTTGGCGGTTAAATATAATAACATAACAACGGTACGATGCGTGATAAATTTGGTTACGTTTGGATATTGATGTATGGGCTACCTTTTGATGTAATAACTCAGCGCAAAGCTATGTCGGTTAAATTTTTATCGGAACTCAGCTTGGTCATAAAATGAATCGTGTCACTGAATGAATTAAAAGAAATTTTTTAACGTTAAACAATTTATGCACCAGTACAAATATAGAAACCATCATGTACAATTTCCAGCTATACCAATACCTATTCGATATTTGTACACATAATAATTTCCCAAAAATAGTCACGTTATTGAACCGCTATTTATATCAGAATCGGTCAATAGCGTGCCGATAACATTCATAAATATCTTCGAAAATTCAAAAACCACTACGTCATTTACACCTACCAATTATTGTGTGACTCAATAAGTTTTCAATTTACAAGTCCAATTTGCGAGTGGTTTGTTGTGAGTCAGAAAAAAACATAAATTCTTCTACATACGTGGAAATTTTCCATCCGTGATTCCCATTCAATCACTTTTCCGTTCGTGAAGCTATCGAAAAATTCTTAGTGGTGATTCACGTTTGCATATGTGATTACTCATACTCGAATTATAAATGGTTAAGAAAAGTTGCAATCCAACCTAGCCCAACACCGAAATCGTAGTTTAAGGTGATGCCTTGAAATATTCTTAGGTGATGACCAATCCATTGAACATTTCAGCTTTTACCAGTTTTGTCGTGCGCATGCATATATTAATTATTCTCACATGTGTGACATAATGTAATCCAGGAATACATACGAGTATAATTTCGTTTCTCGAAAAAAATTTTAATTATCTGCGGACTGCTAATCTGATTTGAGATTTAATCGTGTGATTACATCAAAAAGCATATATCTGAATTAGACATATGTTGACATATTACATATTTCATAAAACAATAAGATTTTCTAGTCACTGAATTATTTTAGTAGATAAGATAAAGACTTGCGAGCTTATTGTCTTACTATCTTAGCATTTCTCCGCTAATTATGTAATACGAGTATATACCTGTTGTAATAACAATAATTATTATACCTCGGCTCGGTACCTTACCATGTATTACAAATACATCCGCCGACTTTATCGTTAATTCTAATTAAACGGTATAATTGAATTATTAACTTAAAATCTTGGAATAAGTCTTGCAACGTAGCTTATCTAATCTGCATTACCAAGAATTTGAACCATTGTATTCCGTTTGGTGGTATTCTTGGGAAAAAGCACGAAAACTTAAATATGAGTATTTTCAAAGAAAAGCAAACTGTAATTACGATCAAACCATTCACACAACGAATTTCCAACTAACTACCAACCGTCGTAGTTCAGTTAGTTTCTTTCTTTCTTACGAAATTCAACTTCCAATGTAACAAAGTCATTGAATTTCAGGTTAAGAGAAAATAATATTACGGCAGAGTGTGAAGCATGATGTAGCCATATGTACGAGTACTGTAAATAAATAAAATAGAAAATTGCAAGCCCGAAGGATGATGGCGAAATAATTGAAAAAGCTTCTCAATTATTTGGAATTATGACAGACTTTGAGAGAGAGACAGAGAGGGACCAGAATTATGACTAAATCTTATACTGTTGTGATGATGGTGGCGGAACATTTCAAAGTAGTAATAAATGTAATGGAAACCCATTTCAAATGGTTTTTCGGTTATGATTTTGTGGTAGATGATTGTATTTGAAAATGCGGTACTCGTATTTTCGTATTTGAGCCATTTCAATAGAAATTTTGCTGGGATCAAACAGCAAATTAATGTAATTGCATCTTTGATACTTAAGGATTTATTTGGAAATATCAGGAGATTTAATTTCGATACGTTTCACACGACTTCTATCCATTATAAATTAATAAAAATTTATTCAAGAAAGCCATAAATCCGATACATTGCAGTACATATTGATGTATCAGATATCATTCTACACCTTGACTCTGATACAGGAGTATCCTTTGTAACATAACAAAGGATAAAGCTCGTATATAGGTTGAGCTATACGTCTTCACTTTCATGTGCGAAATCACTCGTTACTAATTTACATTGTACAAATTGTGATAACGGAAAACAAGAAGCCCTTCATTGTCCCCCTAAAACACATAAACAGGCTCTTATGGTAATCGCTTGGTGAATTGTAAGACCACTTCCATATCGAAGTAAAAACGAGGGTATCAATTTCTTAACGTATTTTAAGTCTGTTTTTTTCTCACCACTTGACAAAATTCCAGAGGAGGGAATTTGAATTGAAACCTAAACAAGGACTAGAGAATCGCAAGTGTACAGTTATTACACTCTGTACTTATACGTAGGATCGTTTTAACCAACATTAGAAATTCTTAATTACATGATTTATTGTCATCTATTAATCTAATTAGAAAATTCTTCTTTATCTTTTCAGATGTGTTGATTAGGGAAGCATCATCGAAGCGAAGAATCTTAGAAGGAATGCGTATTTTCCTGGTAAGTTTCTAAAAGTAAGAAAAGTTGCACACAGTGATTTGCCGTTTAATGGATAACTTAATAATCTCTAATGATATGTATTGACTAACATATTAGATTAGCCGAATATTACCAAATAAAAGAATCGTATTAGTTGTATGAATATAATTTAGTCGATGTCTTCCTCTTTATACGTCTGTGACTCGACTGTCAGTGATTGTTTCCTGTTTTTCTCGCCGGGATTTATTTATTTCAAAATCAACTGACAGACTAGTACACTGAGAGAAATACGTTGTTCAAATAAACGCAAAACTAGTATAATCCAAACGTTTTCGCGCTTAAAAGAGCGCCAACAGCGTTTGCGTTTAATCAGCAAACGTAGGCATGTTTATAAGAACCATGCAAATACTGAATGGTAAAATGGTCGTATCAAAAGCGTTCGCATTTTTTTTAAATACTATCCTATTGTTTTAAGAAATAGAGTAGCATTTAGTTTAAATATTTTTTCAATCAAATCAAATATGATTAAAGTATTAATACAAACGGTGAATATTTACTTTGAACGTGTTCGCATTTGGAAAAACAAAGGCGGGAAAGTTTGATTTGAAAGAATACATGCTTATTGCCCATTCAATTTGAATATATTTTATGTTCAAATCACCAGCTATAGATTGTTGAATGAAAATTCGTTTTAGTTATTCATTTAGTATGGATACTAACCTTTTTCAATCCAATCTGCAAACCTATGGAACTCGCAAATTGAAACTAAGTAAATATTTTTAGTTTTTAAGGAACAAAACTTTATTAACCATAAAAATAACATGTTTCACATTTAACAAATTAAGTATGGATGATATTTACAAATGTACATCGAAATGTTTTTTTTCTCAATTTTAAACCAAACTTGAAACAAATACTTCACTAATCCTTAGATAATATTGGATAAACATTTTTAAAACTCTAAATTGTTTTGTTCCGAACAAAATGCTTTCCATTTGTCGATGGATATATATGTAATGGACCACTGTGAAAAAAGTCGATTTCGTAAAAATATAATATGGCACTATTTGTTCCTACTTCGTAACTTTGAAAATGTTCATTGAACTTTGTGACATTAATTTCACTGCATAATATAAACAAATTGTTGGCTTCGTTTATTATAAATTCAAGAATTTTAAATAGTCTGATAAGTTTTTGCCGCTTATCTTTTCTAGAAAGATACATCAATTTTTTATATTCTGTGCCTTTATAACATACTTTTTCCGGCATATAAACGTAACAATTGCCCAAGTTATTCGTATTAGCCACATTTGAATAGTAAGAAATCTCTGTTATATATACAGATTTGCAGGGTAAATACTGAAGAACAGATGGTAATTCATTTTTAGAAAGAATGAACTTAGAAAAATAATAGCAATATTTAATTGATATAGAAAATGCGACATTCTTTCTTGAAGTCATAACATTAGCATACTTTTTCAAATCTTTAAGTTTGCTTTCAAAGCAAAAGCACCATAAATATTTCAAGGGACCACTTTTTTCAATGATAGTAGGATAGTGCACTAAAAAATGATGCTTTGGCTTTAATGGACCAAATAAGTTAACATATATTTTATGATGCTGGTGTATGGTTTTTCTCAAGTTTTCAATATCATCCTCAGATAATTCGCTTAGTAATACATAATCAATAATTTTCAATAACAAGCAAAACAGGTGCCAATATTTATTAGGTCTTGGAATGAGATCGCCAACTAATAGAGGCAAAAAGTGCGCGAAGCGCCACATTTCTCGAGCGGGCATTTTTAAGCTATGATTTTTCAAATGATGTTGTTGAATGGTTACAGAAATGTTTCCAACTTCGAAACTTCCGTATGAAAACATTTTCTTTCTGTAGTTGATGGTTTCAAGAGTTAGCACATTATTAGCAATCAAGGCTGACAAAACTTTACAAATTTCATAATGGCATATACCTTCGAAAATGTCATGCATAATGTCAGCAGTAAAGTTATCAATTATATGAAAAGAATAAATTTCATTTAGTATACTAGCTTCCTTGATGCCAGTAATTTTAGGATCATTTAGCCTTAGGTCGATATTATATCCATCAATACTTCTGATTGCATCCACTGTTTCTTTGCAATCGGTTTGCATATCTTTTTTACACCTCTTGCATAGCCTACAAAATTTATCACAATTGAAGGATTTGGTAAATCCCAATACCGATTTCAACCCTAAGTTGTCACCCAGTACTAAGCCAAGAATAAAATGTACTTTGAATTGTCCTTCCTCTGTATGAATATCTAGGCCTTCTTGTGCTAAAAAGTTTAGTTCGTTTTTAAGGAAATAGAGTGAAGAATCGACTCCGAATTCTTTAATGTAATTAGTTTTTACCAAGCCTGCCACGAATATGTAATCGAGATTTGACAATAAGTACGTGGGCATTGTAGGAAAATTGTAGTAAATTCCACACAGAGTATCTTGGGAAGAGTGGCTGCCGAGAGCGTTGTTTACTTCAAAATCATCCATGTAAATAAAGTAAGGTATAACAATCTCGGCATTATTAGATTTCATTTTGTTTTTAAATAATTCTCCATTTACAAAATTATGATAATCTGTTCGAGACTCCATAGAGCGCATATTATCCAAAGTTGCTCTTAAAATGCCAGGCATTTCAAAAAGTTTTCGAATTTGAAATCGAATGGGTAAAACATAAGCTTTTGCACTTACTGGTTCCAATGTTGGTTGACCATTTATTTTTTTATTAGTTAAAAATATTCCGCCTTTAGTAGAACTTTCAAAATAAAAAAATGAAAGAAAGTATATGCCCTTTAATTCTACTATTTATTTTAAATTTCGTATACAATTGTTTCGTTCTCTACTTGAGAACTTCCTCAGTACTACTATTCCCTAAACTATAAGTATCCTAATATTTATACTAAACTCATTAACGTATTAATATGAATCTCTAATTACACCTAATCCCTCAAAGTACTTTTACTTAATCTCTAATTACCTGATCCTTTACCATTCAAAAATTTGTTTTTCCTTAATTACTACTTAACTACCTTCATTATTTTGTAAGCTTGAATAGCCAGGTGTATCCGTTACCTGGGTCGCCGTTCCAAATGTCCTGCGTCTTCCGATTGAATATCTCCAAGCTTTCTGCTACATCAAGCTTCCATCCGTTTGTAACCGTTTTCAGCATGCTTACGTTGTCCGCAGTGATGTCATGTTTTTCAAGGACTATATGCTCTGCTACTTTTGATTTGAAGTTTTTTGCATCCTGCTTTTTGTTTTTGTTGACTGCTTCCCTTAAGTGTTCATTCCATCTGACACCTAGTGATCTCCTCGTTTGTCCAATGTAACATCCATTACATTTCGTACACGATACCTTGTAGACTCCACTGCGCTCCATTTTGGGAATGGGGTCCTTGGTTGATCCAAGCAAGTTCTGTATTTTTGTGGCCCGGCTCGTATAAACTAGGTCGATGTCAACGTTCTTCATAGCCCTCTTCATTGTTTTCGTCCTTGAGTCAAACGTTACAACCAACCTCTTCCGTTGCTCGACTTCCGCAGTTAGCGTTGTGAACTTTTTATTGAAGATCTCCTTCGTTCGTTTGGCTATCAATTTGGTAACTTCATCCGTAGGGTATCCATTCCACTCGGCTAGCTTATAAATGTGGGACGTTTCTTTTTTCAGGCCTTCCTTATTCAATGGAAGCGTGAGCATTCGATTCACAAACCAGCTAAATGTCGCCCATTTTTGCTGTTGGCAATGGTTCGAAGTGAAAGGAATTATCCGCATGGTGTCCGTTGGTTTGCGGTATATTTCGAATTCCAATCCATTAGCTCCTCTACATACCATTACGTCAAGGAATGGTAGCCGCCCCTCCGACTCCAGCTCGTGGGTGAAACTGATGTTGTTGTGTATTGAGTTGATCGCCGTGAGAATTTGCTG
Organism: Odontomyia ornata; assembly: GCA_963969285.1. Classification (NCBI taxonomy): domain Eukaryota; kingdom Metazoa; phylum Arthropoda; class Insecta; order Diptera; family Stratiomyidae; genus Odontomyia; species Odontomyia ornata. The sequence goes on from OZ017741.1 coordinate 33,221,093, forward strand.
GACCTGATCCTCTTTGATGATCGTGAAGATATCGTCTACATAACGCACCCATCGATGTGGCAGTTTACCTTCTTGTGCTAACTTCTCCTCCAAAAATGCCATAAAAACTTCGCTTAGAAACGGGGAAAGAGGATTTCCCATTGGAGCACCACGTGTTTGCTTAAAAAATTCTCCCCTGAAGGTGAAATAGCTTTCACCCATGCAGAGTCTAGCCAGTTTCAAATACATTTTGGCTCGTGCTTTCCATCGTTCTCCTGATCCTTGTATCAGAATCCACTCCTCAAGTAACGTAAGTGCTTCTTTGACCGGAATACTGGGAAAAAGTGCCTTAACGTCAAATGACACCATCGTTATTTTTGCTTCACGGACTTCATTGTTCATTGTGTGGCAATTTGGAAATTTAAGAAGATCTCTTTCGAACAGATATCTCATAAATTTAAACTCAGTGTTGACGTTTTTCAAAGGATCAGAGCAATTACTGAATGCCTTCTCGAAGCTACAGGCAATAGCATCACTGGTCGGTTTGGAATGGAGAAGGGCTTTGAAAATATCGACAATTCTGGTCGAAATCTGTGAAACGCTTTTTAGGGTTTTGTAAAATAATTTTACAAAACCCTTCTAAAATTGCGTCCTGTCTGTCCGTCTGTCCGTCTGTCTGTCCGTCCGTCCGTCCGTCCGTCCGTCCGTCCGTCCGTCCGTGTGTCACAGCAGTTTTTCTCGGAAACTACTTAAGCTAGAAGCATCAAATTTTGTATGTAGGTGTAAAGTGGTGATCTCTTCAAAGTTCAACTACTAAAAAATTTTATAAGGTATTTAAGGGGGGTCTCCCCATGTAGGGGAGTGACCCCCCGAAAAAAAAATTTCATTGAAGGTAGCCGATATGGGTATCAAATGAAAGGTCTTGATGAGAACTTTTCAAAACAGGTCTTAGTTTGGCAAAGTTTGCTTCGTGGGGCGCACAGGGAGGGGAAATACACGAAAAATTTGTGTCCCCCCCCCCTCGCGATTGGACACCTGTGATCCGAAAAAACTGAAAAAAATCAAGCATGTAGGCCTTGATGAGTACAACAACAACAAATACGTGAGAAGTCGCAATTCACTCAACTTTGTTAGTAATAGTATGATTTATCGATTTTATATTTTCTTGAATAAAATCTTAACGGTACCCTTAAATTCAATGAAATTCAGTACACAGATGTTCGTTTATAAGATTAATTAACCCTGCAAGTTTCATAAAGATTGCATCATATTTAGCGAAGTTATAGCGGTTTGAATCTTCCTGTATTACTATGGAACAATATGCGCTGCATGTATTACTATGGCAACATATGGCTATGGAACAACATGCGCTTTTTACCGACTCAGACACTACAGTTTTGCTAGGATTTGCATGAAAATTTCAGGAATGATAGGTGTCATGAATAACTTTGAGAATCAGTTCAGCTATTGGTATCAGTAATCGTAAAACAAAATAGTGGCTGTTTTAAATGCGAAGATTGAATAATTTTGAGTTATTTTTTCCCAACTTCAACGTTTAAGGTGCATGCTTTGAACACTCGATTCAATTTAATGAATGACTGAAGCTAAGTACCAACAATTAATGCTCCATAGTGAAACAAGTCAAGGAGGCGGGAGAGAGCTCCTAGCAAAAGGGCTTTGTAACAACTCTAGGATTCGAAAAAAATTGCCATTATTCGATGATGACAGTACAGGAGAGTAGCCCCTGAAAAAAAATTCATCAAACATAGTCGATATGAGTATGAAATGAACGTTTTCATGGGAGCGTTTCAAAACAGTTCTTAAACTGTCAGTTTTTGCTTCAGTCGGGGCACAGGGGGGAAATACATGAAAAATGTGTTTCCTTCAGCGCGAATGGACATCTGAAATAATTATCAAGGGAGATATTTATGAGTATAACAATAACAAAAACCTCAGAAGTCTAAATTCTTTCAACTTTGTTAATAATAGTATGATCTTCGAATTTCTTAAATTCTCCAATAAAATCGTCATTGACATGATTCTTGACTTTATTCAATCTGGTGACTGCATTTTGAAAATTGAATACAAAACCCTCCTGACATGAGCGTAGGTCTGTTTACCCAACTTGTTTGAATTTGGATTGCATCTTTTCTGCTAAAGTTTGGTTTTGAAAGAAGCTCGGATGAAAATTGTAGGGCCGTTTGAGAAAGGCTTTCGTAAAGTTCAGTTATATCTGAGCTTGTTTCTGCCGAATCCACTTGTGTTACATTATTACTACTACAATAATTAGAAGTGGGTTTCAAATGACAATTGCCATCATTTCGATCAAAATGATTTACATTGAAAAATTCTTTATTAACTGCAAAGTCAGAAAAGGTGTTATGGCTCCTCACTAAATGTTTTTTAAATGCTTTTCTAGAAGAAAACGTTTGAGAGCCTTTCGATTGAGCGCATTTGTACGTACCATATGTAGCAATTTCGTGCCTAGTTTTCAAGTGGCTTATAAGCTCAGAAGCATTTGAATAACTCAACTTACACATCGAACAAAAGTACATCGTTACATCGTTAATTAAACTTATGATAATAATATAAAATATTCAAAAACGAATTAATGAGTTATTGAGAGCCCCTTAAATAGGATACTAATCCTGAAACTTTAGGTATAATTTTCATATTATTACTAGATATTTCAAAAAAATATGTCTCTAAAAAATTCCATACATTTATGCAATGCGGCGGGTATTCTAGGTTTAAAGTATGAAATACCTTAAAACTTATGTCTAAACAAGAAAGAAATGAGGAAAATTTAAATTTAACTCCGTCAAAGTATAAATAAAACTCTCTCAATGTTGTTATTGTCGATCCCACGACGATAATTAATGGCTGGATTTTTTCTCTCGATGCATAAAATCTCGTTTTTAAATCCTCTAAAGCAAGCTGAAGCTCCGATATGTCCTTTAAATGTAGGACAAGAGAGTCCTTCCCTTCTTTTATGGTAACTTTCTTTTTTCGCTTGCTACATCCTTCTTCATGCATCAAACGTGTTGGCGGTGCAAGTACAGCATTCAACAAAATAGTTGCAGCGCAATCACGAGAATCTATGGATATAAAAACCAGATGAACAAGATAATTAATACAAAATTTGATTATTTACCGTCTTCGTGACTCTCTCTTTGAATTTGTTCCAAATGGATTTTTGATTCAACGTCTTTGATATGCTCTTTGAAGAACGGAAAAATTTTTTCAATGAAACCGTTCCACTTCTGCAGCAAAAGTTGAGATTTGGACGGGTGAATCAACTTAAAATCTTCATCTATCTGTAATTAAAAGAAGTTATTATCGAGAACTATATTCGCTTGAATATAAAATGGAACTTACAAGCAAAGGACCAAGTACTCCATTTTTGAACAAAGGCCAGTCTTTAAAAATATTCATTAGGTTGTCATCCTGTGCTAAAATATGACAACGGCGTAATCTAAAAGTTTTCTTCCACTTATCCAAGACTTCTTCATGTGGTTGGCTCTTGTATTTTAACCACAACTTGATACTTTGCTACAAGTTTTCATCGATTTCCAGTGAAGGTTCTTCCAGAGCAGTACTTTGCTGTCCATCAGTCGCCTTTGGTTTGGAACGTCTAAGTTTGGATTTGATGTTGAAAAACCGATCGTGCAATTTTCCCTTAGGATGCTTTCTCACTCGATTCCGTTCAACGTAATAAGTATTCTAAGGAAAATTATTTTAAATTAAAAAAATAATAAAACTGAAGTCTGACATACTGCATTTTCAGTTGGAAAAGCTTCAACAATCTTCTCAGTTAACACTTTAAAATGGAATGGTTGTAAATTTGGGTGCTTTGATGCGATCAAATCTATAATGGAGTTAGCTAGAAACTGCTGATAAGTCGGAGATAGGTTGGAGTTATTTTTGTAGTAATCCAATACAGCTTGACCTTTAATACTTTGCTCTAATATTTCATTGATGTCAATCTGGATAAAATATATTATATCATCATTTTTAAAGTAAATATATTATCTCAAAAAAGTGTCTTACATTTTCAAGTGAGTAGCTTGGACTTCCTGACTTAAGAGATGAAGACGGACTGCAATGTTTCTGACTTTCATTGACCCATTTCATAAGGTCAGATCCTACAGACTGGGTTTCAACATCAATACAACACTATAAAGGAATGAGAAATACAGTATGGAGGCTTTTAATAGCGAAATTCCAGTTACCTGTTTGTTTTTCCAATATTTTAACTTTTCCCGAAATTTAGCTTTTACCCCGATAAGTTGAAATGAGGGGAATAGTTGATTAATATCCTCGTTGTTAAGGAAACGAAGCTCATCAATGCCAACTGCAGCATCTTACATAAAAATATATGAAGGAATGAATTATATGGATTGAAACATAATTTCATGCTTCATAACACAATTTTCTCTCATCTATCAAAAGAGTTGCATTTCAATTTCAAACAAATTTTGCTCACACTTGACAAATTTATGTAGAAGAATCTGTAGTTACCTTTGAGATGAGAATAATATGCTTCAAGTTCCCATGATTTTAATAATTCAAAAAGTTGAAGATCCTTCTCATTATTTATATGTTTTTCAATTAAGACTATCTCGACATTGTTTTGTATTTCCTCACCCATATCTGCTTGAAATGCGATTAAAATAAAGTTTGTAGGTTTTACAACAAAGCTGGAATGACAAAGTGGAAACAATCTTCTCAGCATATTCTTTACTGAATAGTCTTCTTTCTGATCTTTTCTCAAAGAATCATGATTGTAGCCTCTAAAGTGACTTAAATGAGAAAATTTGCTGTAACGCACTGACAGACAGACAGACAGACTGCTACCGATTTTAATAGGGTTTTGTAAATTTTTTGTTACAATACCCTGTAAAAAAGGATTTCTGAATCACTACTTATATGCGGGAGTGCAGTTTGAACTCAGACACTGCTAAACTAAACAAGTATAATTTTCAAATGGATTTGTCGTCATATGCGTACTTACATGTATGCCAATTTGATGTTAAAAATAAAAACGTAGAAATAAATTTCACAAGTTGCAAACTAAAGCAACAATTTATACATCTACACTTCACCACGTTTAGAAAGAACTGACAGACAAGTTAACTTCCACTAACTGAATGAAAAGCCGGCTGAAATGAAACGCGTCTGCTTCAAATTGTTTACAGGTTCAAAGTGTAATGTTATAAGGAATGTGCGAGGAAAAATATATGAGTGGATGATCAAGTTTTCATTCGATTTAAAAATAGACACGTTTGGTTGAAATGCAAACATGGTTAAATATTGTTTATAAACGCGTATGCGTTTAAGTTGAACGCGACATTAGTTAAATATACCGACCATACATTTAAATATTCATTGTTTAAATTAAACGCGTTTTTTAAACATGCACGTGCTTGCCCATTCAAGACAATATTGTTGACTCAAGTGTTTTTTCTTTTAGTTCAACAAGAAATTTTCAAATTAAACGTAAAATTTTCAAACATACTTTTAAAAGCGCTGCATGTTTAGTTTGAACATGCCGATTTCTCTCAGTGTAGTCCAATCATAAATCAATTAATTAGACAACTCTAAATACAGAATTATTCATTTTTCAAAGTAGGGAAGAAATTCAAAGAAAGAAGTTACAATGCAATTACAAACAGCATCGCAATATAAACGAGACTGACCTAAAATAGAAACGACAGGAGCTTTGTTCTAATAAATTCGAGTTTATTCATTCAAAATAGTCTCCTCCGGCCTCGATACACTGTTTTGCGTGATCCAAAAGCTTTTCGAAAGAGTGTTTCAGGTCATTGTCCGGAATGTCCTTCAGGATGTCGGTACAAGCCTTTTGGAAGCCCTCTACGGACGCAAAGCGTTTTCCTTTTATGGCAAAATGCAATTTTCCGAATAAGTACAAGCTATATCAGGCGAATACGGTGCGTGATTGATGGTTAAAATGCGATTTCTAGTCAAAAAATCAGTCACAAGAGTGGAAAAGTCTCGTTTATTTAGCAAAAAAAAAAACGTTCAGAGACCTTTCGTAAGCCCAAATGATCGGTTTTTTTTGTGGTAGGGAGGTGAAGGCATTTACGCCCGCCGAGTCTGGCAGTGTGGGACTCCCATGGAGGATACCCTTGGACTACCCACTAAACATCTCCCCTGTCAATCTGAGAACCTAGCCTGGAACCGTTTGACACATTACTTCGAGCCAGGTCTCGTTTTGTTACGCCGTGGGGCGCCTTCAAGCTGGGGAGTCCCTTTCTTAGCGGGAGGGGAGAGGGGAAGAGGAAATGCCAGAAGAGTGATCCCCCAGCCCCAGCACCTCCGGCTGCTGCGAGTCTCTTTTATCTTTTAGGACTGCCCGAGCATAATGTGCCACCTGGTTCCATTTGTCAACTGATTCGAGCATCACCGCAACTATATTATCCGGGGTGAGCTCTCCCGTCTCCCTGTAGAGTTCCCTTCGCAGCCTGGCCCATTTGGTACACGCAAAAAGTGTGTGACAGGCATTGTCCTCCTCTCCTGGGCAAAACCGACAATCGGGAGACCGTGACTTACCAATCTTGTGCAGGTAAGACTGAAAACACCCGTGCTCGCTCAAAAGCTGGGTCAGATAGAAGTCAGTCTCACCATGCCTTCGATTTAGCTACGGTCTCACATCCGGGATGAGGCGCGCAGTCCACCTTCCCTTCGTGCAATTCACCCAAGACTGCTGCCAATCGTTGAGCGAGCGTTGTCTCTCCTCGCGGACAACCATCTCCCTCGCATCCTCGTTTCGGCGCAGGTAAATAGCACGGCGCTCTCTAGCAAGGAGGGCGACAGGTATCACGCCTGCAATCACTCTCACCGCCGAGTCGGAGACTGTTGGATACGAAGATGCAATTCTCAGTGCTCCTCTTCTCTGTACCTGTGCCAATCGTTTTCGGTATACCTCCTTGCTGAGAGCGTCGCCCCATACCTCTGCTCCGTACAGTAGCACTGACCCTACAGCACTCATCAAGAGGCGTCTTCTTGATGGGCTGGGTCCCCCTACGTTGGCCATAAGTCGACTCAGGGCCGATATTCCCGAAGCAGCCTTCTCAGCCGTTGCCCTGATTTGCTCAGAGAAACTCATCTTCGAGTCGATCAGTAGCCCCAGGTACTTCACCGCTGGCTTCGATTCGATTTGTATATCTCCAATACTGATCATCCTTACTCTAGGGATTCTCTTTTTTGTCAAGATGACCACTTCGGTTTTCTCCAGTGCTAAACTGAGCCCGCGAGCGGTCATCCAGTCCCTCACTCGGCGCATTAGCATACCTAGCCTAAGCTGCGCTTGTTCAACGGTGCGTCCGGCGACCAGAGCCGCAACATCATCCGCATAGCCGACCAAGCGCGACTCATCTGGCATCTCCAGTCTCAGTAGCCCGTCGTAAGACACGTTCCACAGGTCCGGACCAAGGATAGATCCCTGGGCAACACCCGATGTAATTTCCATCCTTCGTTGGCCCTGTGTCGTGTCGTAGAGCAGGCTTCGGTCCTTTAGGTAGTTCCTCAAAAGCCGCATTAGATATTCTGGAACTTGAAAAGAGTTTTCCAGCGTGTCCAGAATATCCACCCATCTAGCGGAGTTGAAGGCATTCCTGACGTCGAGTGTCACCAACAGGACGATCCGTCGCTTGGTGCGACTATATGCCTCTGCCTTTTGGACCGCGTTCACCACCTCTACAATCGCATCAATGGTAGAACGTCCTGCTCTAAAGCCGTACTGCCGAGGAGATAGGTCCCCAGCAGCACGAATCGCGTCAGTGAGTCTTCTCTTGATGAGTTTCTCTGGCACTTTCCCAGCCGTGTCTAGCATGCATAACGGGCGGTATGCAGACGGCGATTCGGGATTTCCCTTCCCCTTGCTGACCAGCACGAGCCTCGCCACCTTCCATCGTACGGGGAAAACCCCGTCCCGTAGGCAAGCCTTGAATGTGCTGAGCAGCAAGTCAGGACAATGGTGATAGACGAGCTGCAAAACCTCAGCTGGAACACCATCTGGACCTGGAGCCTTCCTCGCTTTCAGGGAGAGGACTGCCTCCTCCAGTTCCAGCTGTGTGAAGAGTGGGCACTCGACTGCTGTTTCACCATGGACAGCGTCAACACGGACGGGATGGGCGGGGAAGAGTCCCCGCACTATCGCGTCCATCTTTTCCGCATCATGTATACAAGGCTTCCGTAGGGCACCAAGTTTCCCCATGACCAGCTTGTAGCCAAGGCCCCACGGATCCCTATTTACATCGTCCACAAGGTCTTGCCAGCATCGGGCCTTGCTCTTGTTAATAAGCCTGCGAAGATATTTCCTGCCGGACCTGTATGCTGCTAGCCTAGTGTCTGCCTCCTCCCGTGTTCGCCCCCCGCTGGGCCTCTCGCCGAAGTTTGTGACACTCGTTTCTTTGTTCGGCGATCTCGTTTGACCACCAGTATACTGGAGGCTTACCGTGTCGGCGTCTCCGACGGGACATGGAAGACTCGCAAGCAGCTATGATGGTACTCATAGTTGAGTTCACCAAGTCCTTGGCTGTAGGCCCTCCACTCCCTGGCGGAGCTCCCAGCAACGGTGCGCCTGCCGTAAGCGCGTCAGCAAACCTCTCAACGTCCATCCTCCCAGTCCTCCATCCGAGGATTGAAGTTTGGGCATATGCACGCAGAGTGGCACTGTCGTGAATCTCAACCGCTATATACTGGTGATCACTAGCCGAGTAGTCCTCTAGTACTCGCCAGTTGTGTACTCTAGGTACCAGGGACTCCGAAGCGAGTGTCACATCGGGTATGGTTCCTACGCAACCCCAGCGGCGGAAAGTAGGGGTGTTACCAGTATTTAGGACAAAAAGCGCTGTTCTGGCCGCCATGTCCAAGATTTGCTGTCCCCTTGGGTCGGATTGTGGCATACCCCATTCAATGGCTCTAGCGTTGAAGTCTCCCCCGACCAGCATGTGGCCCTCTGTGTTCGAGACATCGTCCTCCAGGGCATCGAGTTTGGTTCGAAAAGATGGCATTGCCTCGTTAGACGTCAGATAAACACTGAAATATGTTATCCCTGAACACCGCACCCACACAAAACCATCCCCGCGTCCATGGCCCTGCACCTGAAGGCGGGCGCTGTCTCGAACCCAGATGGCCGAGGTACTAGATTTGTCAGGGTACCACGCTTGCGAGTTCTTGATATGATGTTGCTCGCTCAGCAACAGGAGGTCAGCTTTCTTATCCCTCGCAAACTGCTCAAGTAGGTCCTGGGCGTTTGTGCTTCGGTGTAAATTGACCTGCAGGATACGGATCATTTGAGTATCGATTTGGCTTTAGTTAGGGCCTCCTTGAAAACCCAGCATCTCCCTGTCCCCGGCTCATGTTTGAGGTCGCCGGGTGCTAGCTTAACATCCTTGCAAAGAATGCATTTTGCCTCGTTCGTGCACTCCTTCTTTTTGTGCCCCGTTTCACCACATTTGTAGCACAGAGATCTCCTGTCGGGTCCCCTACAGTCATACGCGGTGTGTCCGTATTCGAAAAATCTGAAGCAGCGGATAGGGATCGCTCTTCTCCGTATCCTGCAGATCACCCAACCTATCTTAATTTTGCCCTTCGCCAGGATTTGCTGGGCGTCTTTATCAGCTAGTTCGACAATAGCCATGCGTTGCCCCCTTGTGTTTTCACGTGTCAATCTTGCCTTGACTTCACTTAAGCTGGGGAACTCCCTCCTAATGGCATCCTCTACTTCAGCTTTGTCCGTGACGCAGTCGAGGTCCCTGATTTCCAGGGTGGCCATTGGTTCGAGCGAGGCAACCGTTGCCGCATCTCCAAGAACCTTTTGAACCGCGTCACGGGATGCATCTTTGTTTGTGGCCTCTGGCCCGAATTCCACCAGCAGGCCACCGGTCCGGGTTGGTCGAACTGCTTTGATGGCAGTCTTGGTGTCGTCTGGCTTGACCGCTCTTTTAATTTCACGGAGGACATCTGCGTAGGTTCGGCCCTTAGTGGGTTTAATAAGCAGTGCCTCTCGCAAGGGTTTGCTCCGCGGTTTGCTTTTTGTTTTCTGCGGTATATCGGGGGGTTCTTTGTTCTTTTCGTTGTTGAGCTCTTTGTCTGTTTTTTCTAGGAGTAGCTTTTTGGCCACTTTTTTCGCTGCTTTGTTTCGCACCACATGAAACTCCTCGCCTGGAGTGTCAACTTCGTTTATGGTCTCGTCCTTCCTCCTTTTCTCACGGTCGCCTTCAGTTGGGCTACGGGCCATTCTTTTGCTGCTGCTAGGACCCACTGATGCCTCGAGGGAGAGCGTGTCTTTTTGGTGCTTTTCGGTTGCAAGCCACCTCCGCCTGTAGTGCGTTATGCGGCCAAAAAGCTCCTCCAGTTCAAGAATGCCATTCTTGACACTCTTGCCTATGTTTTTCTGCACTTCGCAGGCAGCCCTCAGTTGTTTGACGATAGTCCCCGCTTTCCGAGTAAGCCGCTCCTCTTCGGCGCGGTCAAGGGCGATTGTGTTATTTGGCGCCACCTCTTGGGAGAGGCCCCCGTTTCCTAGCCCTTTTGCTTCTATCGCTTGGGTCGCGTTTGAAGTGGCGTCGGCCAACGGCAAAACTTCTCCCTCCCCCAGTCTTACACTGGCCTCTGTTGGTGTCGCAGCTTGATCCGGATTGTGTACGTCTTGCACTGGACGCTCCGGGGTGCGCATAGTCCTTCTACTGCGCCCAAAGGCCGCAATGATGCCAGGTTGCACAACGCACTCTGCCTTCTTTCGTTCGTTAGTCCGTCTGTGGTCTGTCTCCGATGATTTAACCTGTGATGTTGTATTTGACAGTGTTTCTGGGGTTTGATGCCTCCCCCCGCAATCGGTGACTTGTTTTATCGGTGTTCTTGCCAACAGCGGTTTTTGCCGTGCAAGCGTCCTGTTTGCTTGTAGTTATATCTGTTACAGAAGCCAAGTTCACCACTTCTATAACATTGCAGTCGCTGGATGACGACGGCCGGGAGCCTGCTCGCTCACTATCCTCTGCCGCCGGTACTGGGGATCCGACCCCCTGCACCGTAATTTGGTTCCCTTTGTGAACCTGCATGATTTGGTTTTCTGTCTGGGTTTCCGTTCCCATAGCATTTAACTACTGCCAGGATATATGAATAATTGATGACGCCATATATTTCGTCATGTCATGATCAGTTAAAATGCGATAAATCGATGTTTTGGAGATATTCAACTCCGATTCCATGAATTTCAACGATGATTTCGGCTCATTTTTCATAAATTCACACACAATTTCGATGGAGTTTTCGGTGATCACTGATTTTGGACGGCCCGTATTTTCATCGTCATTTATGTCCTCACCAGCATCTCTGAAACGTGTAAACCACTCATGAACTCTGGCATCAATTCAAATGTTTCGATAAACATTTTACCGATTTTAAAACAAAATTTGATATTAGCTCTTTGTTCGAAACTCATTTTTGTAACGATGACACAAACATACTATCACTTTAGACGCAATAACTTCGCTTCCACTGAACCCAATGTCACCAAACATTCACTGGAAGTCAGGGAGGGATGTACCTTTCCAACGCACTATCTCATTAACAGATGGCGCCACCAAAAAAAATTGTATGACAAAAGTCGCGTTTATTTTGGAACATATCTTGTATATATTCTGGAAGTTGAAAAGAGTTTTCCAGTGTATCCAGAATATCCATCCATCTAGCGGAGTTGAAGACGTTCCTAACGTCGAGTGTCACCAACAGGACGATGCAGCTATATGCCTCTTCCATTTGGACCACGGTCACCACCTCTGCAATCGCATCACTGATGGACCGTCCTACTCTAACGCCGTACTGCCAAGGAGGTAAGTCCCCAGCAGCACGTATCGCGTCAGTGAGTCTTCCCTTGATGCGTTTCTCTAGCACTTTCCCAGCAGTGTCTAGCAAACATAACGGGCGGTATGCAGACGGCGATCCGGGCTTTCCCTTCTCCTTGCTGATCAGCTTGAGCCTCGCCACCCTCCATCGTACCGAAAAAACCTCGTCTCGTAGGCAAGCATTGAGTAGGGTTGAGCAGCAAGTCAGGACAATGGTGATGGACAAGTTGCAATACCCCAGCTGGAACACCATCTGCACCTGGAGCCTTCCTCGTTTTTAGTGAAAGGACTGCCTCTTCCACTTCCGGCTGTGAACGGGTGGACACTCGACTGCTGTTTCACCATGGACAGCGTCAGCGCGAACGGGATGGACGGGGAAGAGTGCTTGTGCTACCTTGTCCATCCTTCCCGCATCTTGTATACACGGTTTCCGTAGGGCACCAAGCTTCCGCATAACTAGCTTGTAGCCAGACCCCAAGGACCCTTGTTCACATTGTCCACTAGATCTTGCCAGCAGCGAGCCTTGCTGAAAGAGCCGAAGCCTTGAATGTAACGTCGGGTTTGGGCTTCTATATGCATACCATGCATTCCCATATACAGATTGCATCAGATCCTATATTGGTTCGATTCAATAACACCACCAAATTGATAGTGATCCTGGTTTTCCCTATCCGGTGTATGTTGACAGTGACTTCTGAGATCTTTTCAGATTGCATCAATCCACGTCCATTCTATCGAAGCAGCTGCAGAGTATCTTAGCCTTGAGTTCCATCGGTTGTTTCCTAAAGCAACGGCTTGACTCTTCGTATTACGAGAAAGGCGTGGGGCGGAGTTCTCCGGTGATCCTTGTCAGAAAACCCGACACGGTACAATTATTTCCCGATGCCTAGACGCCTTCATGAGATGACCGTTAAGGGCACCTATCCTTTGCCACTAATTAAAGATTCATTTGCGTGGTTGCAGTGCATCAGAATGTATTTTGGCGAATTCCATTCGGCGCTGCAAAGTGAGGAAAATACGGGTCTTACTGTTCTTGGTGGGCCCTTATACGACTCTACGATTATGCCGTTCAGACCATGTAATACTCCCTGAACGATGTGTCGGTTGATTATAAAATCTTACCACACAAACTCCAGGACAAGGTATTTGTTTACCTGGATGACCTGCTTACTACATTTGGTGAACACTCTGAGCTCCTAATCACTGTTACGAAATTACTGAGGGACGCCCTCTCGACCATCAGCTGAAAAGAGCGTTCACAAAGGAGATTGAATACCATGGGTTTATATTAAGTGATGGTTTTCTGCGCGCCGACCCGGAAAAGGTCATAGCTCCCTATTCTATTTAATGTGATGCAAGTACAGTGGATATTGGAAGTGTCTGGTTTCAGAAATGCGATGTGAGTTAACTTCATCCAATCGCGCCTATGTAGATTGAGGGTGAGTGCTGCGCAATGCAACTATAGCTTTACTGAATTGAAATGCATGGTTCAAAGCTTTACTAGCTTCAGGGCATACCTATATACGAGTGTTAATGGGTGACGTTCACCATAATTACCGACCGTGCTAGGTCCTTTAGGTGGCTTTAATTTTCTGCCCGACGCGTTAACATCTCGCAGGACGAGCGGGTGGCCTCAGTCGTTACTTGTCTCTCGGAGCGCAAACATATTTATGGTGTGATTCCGGAGTCTGCGTTTCAGTAGCCTGAATACGAAAGCAACCAGAGAAGTTTCAGGATTTGAACCTTGCAGATATTCGTATTTACATAAACACTAATTCTCCTGTAACGCACGCTTCGAATACTCTCCGAACTAAATTATGGGTCCCTGAGGGCTACTAGCAAACTTAATGATCACCAGCGCTCCCACTGTTAAATTCACAGACTATAGAAGTCTTGCAACACTACCACTACTGGCTTTGTTTGCGTCAAGGTGTGATTCAGCAATCCACAATTGCACGATATTCAGACAGGGCAAGTCCTTAAATTCTGCAATTTGAGAGACTCTAGAAGACCTATATAATGCATGTCTGTGAAATTCAGGAGCCCATATCTCCGTTCGGGGATAGAAAATACGCAATTTTTGTCGTCCTGGACAATTACACAAAGTTCGCACGGCTCAAACTCACAGCACAAAGCCACTAAGGAGTCAGTTACCTATTATTTAAAGCGTGATATCTTTCAAAATTTCGTTGTAAGTAATGCAGTAGATCGTTTTGTTGCAATTCTGCTCCACGATTCACTCCTGCCATATAGGGCAGGTGTCATATCAGCTGGCGGATGAATCTTTTAAACTACTTGGGACGATCTATGCCAAAGACTTACGAGAGGGCTCCCGAGTGTTTGCTTTATTGCCTGGTATTAGAATCCTTATGATGTGGGTCGTCCCCACGATTGTTGCGAACAACATGTGTCGCATATTGGAAATTATTCATTGAAAATGGAAAGGTTTGATCGCGAACATACAAAGGTGAATTTTTAAGCAACCCAAAGATGCTTGCGATGGTTTTTTTCAACTCAGGAATGACCAATTTCACATAACAAATGCAGGAAATATGCATTTCCTCGATCATACAATTCTTACTTCCTTAAAGAATCTTAGCGTGCTTTTCGATTGGAAACTCGTTTAACAGGATTTGTTTTACGATCCGCTTCGTCAATCCAATATATCACCTTCTTTATCTGTCTTTATTTCTCACTAGTCCGTAGTAATTTGGAACAGCAGGAAAGGAGTACTTCACAGCATTTGGTGTGCCCCTTATACCGATGCTTTAGCATTGCCTGGAGGCACACGTAGGAATTGACGACGTGTGACGAGCGTTGTGCGACGTTGAAAGAGTGATGGAGAGAGTGGTAGGGAATGGAGGTATTAAAAAAAAAACGCTGCTCCCAAATTCTTGAATTGGTTCAACGCAAATTCACACAGTCGATTCTTCAAATTCAACCTTCCCTACTCCCTTTATGATGACCGTCTACATATTAAGAATCTTTGTACCATCAAACCCAGACGATCTATTCTTGGTGAATGTCTTTTGTTCAAGCTGAATTACAGGTATTTATATCAAAATTTGTATAAGCAAATTAGTACATTCGACACGCCTCGCCCTAATAGATCTTCGTGATAATATGTCCTTCGCAGAAACATGGAATTTTATAAATATAATTCTTAATTTTCGATACACAAGGAGCGTTCGAAAATAAACGAGACTTTTGTCATAAAAACGTTTTTGGTGGCGCCATCTGTGAATCAGTGCGTTGGAAAGGTACATCCCTCCCTGACTTCCAGTGAAAGTTTGGTGACATTCGATTCAGTGGAAGCGAAGTTATTGCGTCTAAAGTGACATTATGTTTGTGTCATCGGTACAAAAATGAGTTTCGAACAAAGAGCTAATATCAAATTTTGTTTTAAAATCGGTAAAATGTTTACCGAAACAATTTTAATTGATGTCAGAGTTCATGAGTGCTTTACACGTTTCAGAGATGGTCTTGAGGACATAAATGACATCAATTAAAATTGTTTCGGTAAACATCTTACCGATTTTAAAACAAAATCAGGGATCATCGAAAACTCCATCGAAATTGTGCGCGAATTTATCAAAAATGAGCCGAAATCATCATTGAAATTCATGGAATCGGTATTGAATATCTCCAAAACATCGATTTATTGCATTTTAACCGATCATTTGGGCTTACGAAAGGTCTATGCACGTTTTGTTCCGCACAAGTTAACTGCTTTCCAAAATAAACGAGATTTTTGTCATAAATTTTTTTTTGATTTTTTGACTAGAAATCGCATTTTAACCATCAATTATTTACCGTATTCGCCTGATATGGCTCCCACAGTGTATCGAAGCCGGAGGAGACTATTTTGAATAAATAAACTCGAATTTATCAGGACAAAACTCCTGTCGTTTCTATTTTAGCTCAGTCTCGTTAATTTGAAGCGCACCTTGTAATGCGGCTTTTGACGAACTACCTGAAGGACCGAAGCCTGCTTTACGTCACGACTCAGGGACAACGAAAGATGGAAGTTACATCGGGTGTTGCCCAGGGACCTTTCCCTGGTGCAGACCTGTGGAACGTGTCTTACGACGGTCTACTCAGATTAGAGACGCCAGATGACGCGCTTGACCGGCTATGCGGGTGATGTTGCGGCTCTGGTCGCTGGACGCACTGTTGAACAAGTGGTAATGCGCCGAGTGAGAGACTGGATGACTGCTCGCAGGTTCAATTTAGCACTGGAGAAAACCGAAGTGGCCATCTTGACAAAAAAGAGAATCCCCAGAGTAAGGATGATCAGTATTGGAGACATACTAATCGAATCGAAGCCAGCGGTGAAGTACTTGAGGCTACTGATCGACTCGAAGATGAGTTTCTCTGAGCAAATCAGGGCAACGGCTGAGAAAAGTGCTTCGGGAGTATCGGCTCTAAATCGACTTATGGCCAACGTAGGGGGATCCAGCCCATCAAGAAGACGCCTCTTGATGAGTGCTGTAGGCTCGGTGCTACTGTACGGACCAGAAATATTGGGCGACGCTCTCAGTAAGGAGGTATACCGAAAACGCTTGGCACAGGTACAGAAAAGTAGAGCACTGAGGATTGCATCTTCGTATCGACAGTTTCTGATTCGGCGGTGAGAGTTATTACAGGCGTGATACCTGTCATTCTCTTTGCTAGATAGCGCCGCTCTATTTACCTGGATCGAAGCGAGGACGCGAGGAAGACGGTAGCCCACGAGGAGAGACAGCGCTCACTTAACGATGCGTGTATAACACAAAGGGAAGGTGGACTGCGTATTGCACAAAGGGAAGATGGAGTGCGCGCCTCATCCCAGATGTGAGACCGTGGCTAAATCGAAGGCATGGTGAGACTGATTTCTATCTGACCCAGCTTTTGAGCGGGCATGGGTGTTTTCAGTCCTACGATTGGTAAGTCACGGTCCCCCGATTGTCGATCTTGCCCAAGAGAGGAAGACAATGCCTGCCACACATTTTTTGCGTGCACAAAATGGGTCAGGCTGCGAAGGGATCACTACAGGTAGACGGGAGAGCTCATCCCGGATGGTATAATCGCGGCGATGCTCAAATCGGTTGACAAATGGAACCGGTTGGCACATTACAGAATGCGTCAGAAAAATCTGGAGAAACCGCAGTAATTTGTCGCTGTAGTGGATCTCAACGACAGCAGTCATTTGTTGTCATCTCAAGTGAGTATACGTGCATGTATGCGTGCGTGAATTCTTAATGGCGAATTTTATGCAATCGAGTGCGGAATACAATCGAAGAGCGTCGGTCATTGAAAGTCCTCGCGCTGGACGGTCGGCAAGGTATCCGAAATCCACAATTTACGATATTGTTCAGAAGTATGCTGCTGCGGAAAATTGTGAGCAAGGCTTTCCTAGTTCCAGGAAGGAAAGCTCGTGCGAAGGAGAAGACGGCAAGGACCCCGTAAGTTGTTCGAAGGGTCCAAGACCTTATTTCGGAGGATCCTGGGAGTTCGTCAGAGAAATGGTGGCCATCTTGGGTGTAAGTGAGGCCTCAATGCGTCGAATCGCTGAAGAGAACCTGAGGTACACGCCCTACACGATAAATGTGCGACAAATGCTGCCCGAGGCTGCTGAAACAAAAAGAATTGCCCGCTTTCATTTGCTTCTGTGCTCACTGAAGAACGAAGCTGCGGGCCGCATCCGATTTTCCCTCCCAACTCCCTGATTTAAACCCCTCTGAGCTACTACGTGCGGAGTGTTATTGAGCGGGTTACTAACAAGTCCAAACATGGCATCCCTACAGGCCGCCGTTGGTGAATGCTGCATTCACCAATTTACAATGAGAGGAGTCAAACAAGGCGATTCAAGCAAGCAGGGGTTGCATTGAGCTATAAATTTAAGAAGAATACCTAGAGTTAAGATATAATAACTTTATGAATAATTATTATTATAAACTGCGTGTTTTTGTATGTTTGGACAGTCCTAAAAGATAAAAGGGATTCACAGCAGCCGGGGGTGTTGGGGCTGGGGGATCGCTTGTCTGGTAGTTCCTTTTCCCCTTACCCCTCCCGCTAGAAGAGGGATACCCCAGCTTGAAGGCGCCTCACGAAGTAATGTGTCAAACGGTGCCAGACTGGGTTCTCGTGTCGATAGGGGAGGTGTTTAGTGGGTAGTCCAGTCGCCTGCGAACATGGGAGTCCCACACTCTGTGCTTAATTGACCTTCACCTCCTAACCACAATATACAAATTTTTCCTGTATTTCCCCTCCCTGTGCGCTCCTCGGAGCAAAAAATGTCAAGTTAAGACCTGTTTTGAAAAGTTCTTATCAAGACCTTTCATTTGATACCCATATCGGCTACCTTTGGTGAAATTTTTTTTCGGGGCCACTCCCCTATATGGGGAGACTCCTCTTATGCAATTTTTTTGTAGTTGAACTTTGAAGAGAGCATCACTTCACACCTGCATACAAAATTTGATGTTTCTAGCTTAAGTATTTTGCGAGAAAAAGTGCTGTAACACACGGACGGACGGACAGATGGGATGCGATTTTAGTAAGCGTTTTGTAAAATTATTTTACAAAACCCTAACTAGTTTGAAACAAAAAAGAAGGATTCCCTTCATCTACCTACCTCATTGATCCTAAGTTATTAATCCCCCCTTTCCAAAGTAAGCTGATGTGCGATCCGTTCCAAGTGGCTTATTTGCTGGCTGGAGGTAAAGTTGTATAAAATAAACGGAGCCTCAACGGAGCCTCAATCTTTAGAGATAAACTAAAACCTGTTAAACTGGATTTCACTACTTCAGGCTTTTTAATATAGGAAATAACAATATCCTATGAGCAAAAGCAAAATGAAACCCATGCAGGATGTTACCGCAACCCAATTTTCAAATGAATCCAAGCGAAATTTTCTTGGAGACATAAGATCACTTTTTAAAGATGCCTCTACAACTAGTAAACAGCCCGAATCAGAACATGGACTCTTGCTCGTCATGGTAAAAGAAAGCATGAGCAACGTTAACGAGCGATGTCCTTCTTTGTCTATAATACCAGCTAGTGTGGCGGAGATTGAAAATATAGCGGAAAACACTTTCACATCATCGCAAGTTTGCCAAATAAAATCTTCGAGATATACCAGCAAAACCTAAAGGACGGGATCACGCACTTCGGGAATCAGCAGACTTAAACGTGGTTCCTAGCGAAACCTAGCGAAGAAAATTTCTTCCCAACTCGGCTGACCAAACGAAAAACGAGCAAGGGGTTGGTTACTCGCCATGGTCAGTAGAAACGAATGCGGAAGGCCGTATAAGTTAACAATGCGACTGAGTTTCTTACTCATAGTAATAGATCAGTGAGCGTACCAAATAGAGAATGCGTAGCAGTGGTCGAAAAAGGGTTTCCACGTTAACCACCGCAGTTTGCTGGCAATTATATGACAGAAGGTCCTAAACTCTCACAGTTGTTTTTGATAGCATTTAATTGGCTGATCATATAAAAACAACTTTCTAGCAAGTATTGGCTTTCTCCACAGTCCAGAAATTGATTTTTCAGTAATGAGAAAGAAAAATGTTCCAAACTCGAGAACACTGTTCGCCAACTTGAATCTTCTTGTAATAAAAATTCTCTGGTCATCATAACAAATATTGTATGGCAACTTCTATACCGATGGGACCCTCAGCGGAGTCATCTAGATCAGCAGCGTTGCACTTGAACTTGAAACTTTGAATCAGATGCAAAGTGCAGCGAAAAGTACATACCGGGTGGGCCATATATGTAGTAATTTCTTTTTAAATCACATCTTTCCCGCTCAAAATTATGTTAGTGTGTCAGTATTAACCTTCCGCGGAACGAAATGAATCGATTTATGCTTGAATAACGTTGGGAAATATTGAAATCTTATTTCCAAAGTAAGTGCTGTGTTGCTCGAATAGTGCGTTTTTTGAAAATAATTTTTGACCGGAATGAGACTTATACTGCATCTACTGTACGCAAATTTGTGAAGAAAGATCGTGAGGCAGGCAAGCTAGTGGACAATACTCACGGTCCCCGTACTCGCACGGTGCGCACCCCGGAGAATGTAGCTGCTGTAGCCGAGAGTGTGCAACTCAATCTGAGAACATCAACTCCCCATCGATCGTAGCAACTCAACATTAGTTGCACGAGCCTGAGAAGAATTTCGCACAAAGACCTCGGATTAATTGCTTACACGATCCAAAGGACCCAGGAATTGAACCCAATGACCACCCGCTTCGTTATCGCATAGCAGCTTGATCATTAGAGCAGCTCGAATTAGATGCTGATTTTTCCCAAAAAATCATCTTTTCTGATGAGGCACATTTTTATCTCGGTGGCTATGTGAACAAACAAATCTCCCGCTCGGAAAACTCACTCGTGATTGTCGAGAAGCTAATGCAACCTCAGCGAGTGACAGTGTGGTGTGGATTCTGGAGTGGTGGCATAATTGGACCGTTTTTCTTTGAACATGAGGCTGGAAATGCTGTCTCGGTCAACGGGGAGCGCTACATAGGTATGGTGACCGACTTTTTGGACTTGACTGAGCTTTGGTTTCGCCATGTCATACAGCTCATCAAACAATCGATCTTTTGCGCACAAAATTCAGAAATCATGCAATCAACCGCCTTGGCGATGTAAATTGGCCGTCTTGAAGCTACAATTTGACACCGTTGGACTTCCTTTTATGGGTCGCTGTGGAAGATCGATGTTATGCGGTAAATCTACAAACGATTCAACCGCTGAAATTGAATATTCAACAAACTATTGCTCACGCAGTGCCCAAAACCATCAATAATGTCTTGGAAAACCCGGCTGAGAGATGGCCTACTGTCACGCCAGTCGTGGCAGCCATATGAATGAAGTTGTATTTCACAACTAATGGGAAGGTTTGTTTTTGCGAATGAAGCCAAAATATAAGAAAAAATTTGATTTTTGTTTTTTTTATTGCATTTTTAAAAAGAAACATATATTTGCTCCACCCTATACCTGCCCATCTGATCATACTGTTGGTGCTAACAGTTAAAAAATTCCCATGCGATTAAAATCGAGTAGAAACATTTTAACATTTTGGGTGAATGCTGTTTGCTATTTCATGTATGAAAAATTATTTTAAAGCTAAATCTTTATTCGCAGGCATCTTTGATTTGATTCAAAAACTATCCCCTTGATGCTGAGATGAATTGGCCTTGGGAAATGATGAGTCTTCAGATTTAATAGCCCCACGGTCGCAACATCTTACGAGCTGAGAACATTTTTTCATCAAGTCATCGTGGGTGTCAAAATGGTTTAGCAAGAGTTTACAATCTGTGAAAAGAGAGCATTTTTGTAAAAATTGATGGTTTTGGTATAAAACTTGTTGTATTTACGAATTTAAAATTAGTTGAGCAGAAAATTTGTTTATTGCCCTCTAGTCTCAAATTCTATGAAAACCAGAATCTATTGAGATAAAAACAAGATTAAAATTATAGAGCTCTATTATCAAAAAGATTCCAAATGGAGTTTGTATACGGCTCAAAATCACCAAGGTGGCAAATTTGGTTCCGACACCATTTTCACCTATAAAATTTTGAAATAGTTGGGTCATAATCATCTTTAACTACTAGATTTAGTTAATTTTATCTAAACCCTTCATTTTTATTTGCAAAAAGATGTTAAGATTCTTTTTTCTCTCATGAAACTGGGGAAAAAGTCATTTTGGGAACGCGTCCCAATACCCATTTCCGTATATGACATGTTCATGAAACAATGAAATACTAACTGAAAAATTAAATTTTCCAGCACGTTTGATACATTTAGTAGAATATCATAATCACAATAATTTATAAAGATAATGTGACCAACTTCAGATTTTATCTTACACGCAACTTTGCCCGGTAGTCTGTAGGTGACTTCGTGCACGCACTCTATTCTGTCAAAAAAGGAGTGTCCAATTATGGCATACCTAGCGCGGCTGTGCGGTCGCGAGCTGAAATATATCAATAGCCCAGTCATATTAGGGCTTTCACCTCGGAATGAAAGATAATAAGCTGCAAATTGGTATGAACCTTTGTTTTGTCATTCTAAATGTTGTCTCAAAAGTCTAAATCGTTATCGTGTTCGCGTCTCAAGATATTCAAGGTCAAAGGTCACAAAAATCGGTTTTTCGCGAATATCTGGCTTCCTATCGGTTAAATGAGATTTGCATTTATTATAAAAGTTGTAGGCTATAAAATTCCCTACAACTTTTGTTTAAACTTTTTTTTCATACGACCAACCGTTTTGAAGGTAGAGCGCGAAGAGTGCACATCGTACAGTCATATACGGCCTAATGCAAGGTCAAGCGTGAGTTATGGTTATCAGTACGTTATAAAGTCAATTATTTACTTGGAAATTATAATTATTAAACAATGCCTATTATTTATGTACTAACTATTAATTATTTATATTTAATTAAAGTAAGTAACTTGATTATTTATATATAATTATTCATATTTAACTATTTGACAAAACAAAGGTTCATACCAATTTGCAGCTTATTATCTTTCATTCCGAGGTTGACCCCTTTTTTTACCTAATATGACTGGGCTATACAACTTTTCAAAAACTTTGGTGAAAGTTGGAGCCGAATTGCGACCTCTAACGTGGTCAACAATCTCGTTATATACATACACACATATACAGATATATCCATATATATGCATATATATATACATATGTGTATATATATATATATATATATATATATATATATATATATATATATATATATATATATATCTATATATATACACATATGTATATATATATGCATATATATATGGATATATCTGTATATGTGTGTATGTATATAACGAGATTGTTGACCACGTTAGAGGTCGCAATTCGGCTCCAACTTTCACCAAAGTTTTTGAAAAGTTGTATAGCCCAGTCATATTAGGTAAAAAAAGGGGTCAACCTCGGAATGAAAGATAATAAGCTGCAAATTGGTATGAACCTTTGTTTTGTCAAATAGTTAAATATGAATAATTATATATAAATAATCAAGTTACTTACTTTAATTAAATATAAATAATTAATAGTTAGTACATAAATAATAGGCATTGTTTAATAATTATAATTTCCAAGTAAATAATTGACTTTATAACGTACTGATAACCATAACTCACGCTTGACCTTGCATTAGGCCGTATATGACTGTACGATGTGCACTCTTCGCGCTCTACCTTCAAAACGGTTGGTCGTATGAAAAAAAAGTTTAAACAAAAGTTGTAGGGAATTTTATAGCCTACAACTTTTATAATAAATGCAAATCTCATTTAACCGATAGGAAGCCAGATATTCGCGAAAAACCGATTTTTGTGACCTTTGACCTTGAATATCTTGAGACGCGAACACGATAACGATTTAGACTTTTGAGACAACATTTAGAATGACAAAACAAAGGTTCATACCAATTTGCAGCTTATTATCTTTCATTCCGAGGTTGACCCCTTTTTTTACCTAATATGACTGGGCTACAAGTGAGATAGCGTTCGATTGTTTTGTGGTGATTTTCAAATAATTTTCAAGGTAAGATTATTTCAGTTGTTTATTTTGGTATCGTACATCAATAGTGCATCATAACGGGAACGCTACTAAGTCATTAACATACCAATAAATGAAGATAATTAGTCGTAATACCATTGAATAATACTGATCGTTTTCCGCCGGTGTGATAAAGTGACATACAAGATGGCCGATGACTATTTAAAACATTACGAAGCGTTGAAAAATCATTTTGGCAACGATCATTTCGAGAACGTTGTCGAACATGACATGTGTTCCCGTAATGACAACTATGTTCTCATAATTATATTTTTATTAAGATTTAACCTGTAATTGCTTTTTTTGTGAATTTGTGTTATTAAATGATCATATTCATTTTATGAATTATAGTAGTGATTGAAGTGACTTTAAATTTACTGCTTTGGTTGTAGAAACGTAATCTAAGCCGAATTTCAAAATTTTCGTTTTTGCTGGTTTTTCGTCTGGAACAAAAGTCAATAGTAGTTGTTTAGTATAGTACGACCTTCGAAGAGCAGCTGTAAGTTTTATTTAAAATAAAGAGTTTGACTTGCTGTTACAGTTAATTTTACATTTGTTTTAGATTTAGCCTAGGAACATGGAGACCGAAGAACTCAGAAAGAAAAAGATTTCCAAAAAAAATATCAATAAAAATAGCGCCGCTTACGTAAAACAACGCCAAAAAGCGAATGCAAGAAAACGTAAATTTTTAAATAATTTAACTGCAGAACAGAGAGAGTTGAAAAAAGTGAAGGATAGAGAATATTATCAAAAAAAGAAGGCTGCAAATAAAATAAAATCTATAAATGCGATGACAGAGAGAGAGAAGCGTAAGCAAAGAGCTCTGTGGAAAAGAAACTCTAGAAAATATAGGCAGAAGAAAAAGGACTTAGCCAACATAGTAGATAATACTCCACCACTTTCAGAAGAAGAAAACATAAACAATGAAACTCCACGTTCAACAAAACGTAAACACCAAGGCAGGAAAGTGGTCAGAAAAGAAAGAGCCAAAGCTTATCGCACTATAGCTAAGCAAAATTCTAAAATAAAGAAGATGCAAAATAAAATCGATTCATTGAAGAAAAAAATTCAACGCCAGAAAAGACGAGAAGCAATGTTGAAAACAACTTCCCAAAATGAGACATCACCAAACACCAAAGTTGACCATTTAATCAGAGACTGTAATGTGACTGCTGACGTACGAAAAAAGCTTTTATTTGCAGAGGTTATGACCTCACAATTACAGGTAACTGCTGATAGTTTATCTAAGAATTCTAAAGAACGAGAAGCATTCCAAAAAAGTGTGAGTGGTACAATCGTTAAAAAATACCGTATGTTGAATATGACCAAAAAATGTTTACCTAAAAATAGAGATAATAAAAATATTCTTAAGGCTGATGCAAAACGAAGAGTGTGTGTTGTAACAGCAGAAATCCGATCTGAAATAGTCAACTTTTTTGAAAAAGATGAAATAAGCAGAATGTGTCCTGGAAAAAGAGATCTCATTAGGAGAGGTGCAACTAAAAAGCAGAAACGTTTTCTCTTAAATACAATTAAAGATTTGCATTCAAAGTTTATGAAAGCCACAGGGATTCAATTATCTTATAATACATTTCTGAGTGAAAAACCATTTTGGGTTGTTAATCCAACGGCAAAAGATCGGAATACCTGTTTGTGCGTGCGACATGAAAATTTCGAATTCATGATCAAAAAATTATACAGAGTAAATGAATTAAACTATGGAAAAGTTTCAAAACTAATCAAGGACGTCAGTTGTGATGAGACATCTTATGACAGCATGTTTTCCCGATGTGATAAATGTAAAGAAATACCAATGACCGCTAGTGAGAGTGATGAAGATTCAATTAATTATTTTCAACGGAAATCTACGAAAGAGGAAAGATTAATAAGGGGTGAAAAGAAGATCGTGAAAATTGTGGAGAAAGTTCTTGCTACCAGCACCATTAAAGAATTAAAATTCAAACTAGCAGAGGAGATTCCAGTTATGAAAAAACATATTTATGGTATTTATTATCACAACAAAGTTGAAGAAGGAGTGAGAAAGAATTTAAAGAACAATGAACTTATGTTGCAAATAGATTTCTCAGAAAATTATGTCACAAAATATGACAGAGAAATTCAATCAATACATTTTGGTGCATCTAAAATGCAGATAACAATTCATACTGGCGTCTATCATCATAAAGATGATAAGAACAATTTGCAGACATCCTCATTTGCCACTGTTAGCGACTGTCTAGACCATCAAGTCCATGCAGTATGGGGTCACTTGAAACCAATATTAAGAAAAATTCTTGTGGATAAACAACACATTGATACGCTTTTCTTTTTCTCAGATGGGCCTACGTCGCAATATAGAAATCGCACCAACGTTTATTTGTGGCTGAGGACCTTAGTAGAGTGCTGTGAACAAATAACCAAAGCTGCTTGATTTTATAGCGAGCCAGGACATGGAAAAGGTCCGATGGACGGAATAGGAGGATATTTGAAGAGGACTGCAGACAAGCATGTACTAATGGGGAAAGATGTCAAAAATGCAGATGATTTCATTGAAATTTTCAAAGATTCAGCTGTCATGTTGCGTAAAATAACGAATGAGGAAATCATTAGCATCAAAAATACAGTTCCCGAAAAAAATTGATCCAGTTCCTGGAATTTTGAATATCACAAAAATTACATGGGAAAAAGCATTAGGGAATGTGATTAAACTAGACCAGCACGGTCAAAACCAAAGAGCAGTTAAATTAAATATATTATCAAATACTCATTTAGAAAACATACATCAAATGGAAAAACAACCCATTAGAAATACATCCACCACACTGAGAAAACAACATGTTGATACAGAGACGGAAGCTTCTAAATATATGACACCCCTAGACTTCAAGCTAATAGATAATTTGAAACCTAGAAAAAGCATATATGATGAGGTGTACAGTTCATCCGCTTCTGAGGATGAAGATCTTATGACAGTGCGTCGTAAAAAAGAACAAGAACGAGACATGGGTGCTAATACGTCTTACGCAGATGAACATATCCATCCTAACAAAATAATACCCGGAACATTTTTATTGATTAATGTTCCAACGAAAAGTAGGAATCTGTTTTACAAATATGTTGCGATTGCTGGAACTAGTGTAGACGATGAGGGAGAAATCATGGTCGCATTCCTAAAGTCAGTTCGTAACAGTGCCAGAGACTTTAAAATTGACTACAAGGATGTATCCTACGTTACATACGAGCAAGTTTTAAAAATTATTCCTAAGCCTCAGTCAATAAAGGGAGCAAGTCACAATCCATACTATCATTTTGAAAATGAGATGGATATTTATGAGAAACTTTAGCTGATTTTAAATACATGAACTAATGTGTGCTCTACTATTTGTTTAATTTTAGATTTTGCTCTATTCCTTACTTTAAAGTTTTTGAAGTGGCTGTTTAAGTTTGTTATACAAGTATTAATTTCATTTTGTTTTATTTAAAGTTCTCAAGTAATCTTTAGATCAATGATTGCATCATCTAAAAGTTTTAAACGTAAGGTTCTTGCAATACTTTTCATTAAAACTATTCACAGCAAAAGTTTACTTTTAGCATAGTTTATACTTCTTTACAAAGTCTAACAGTTTGAATTCTTAAAAATAAAGTTCCTTCTTTAACATTTGTCATTTCTTTAATACTGAAATTAGTTACCGAAGTCATTTCCGAAATTCTATTTTCATTTCGTGAACGTCGCGATCATTCAGTGAACGTTTCGTCATTTATGGGAACATAGTAAATATATAATTATTTAATTCAAGATAAAAATGTATCTTCTTCATTTGCAATTAAAATTAAGTACTACAATAAACAATTTTCTAGAAAAATAACAAAAAAACAATAAAACCTAAACCATTGTAAATAAACAGAACTTTCGTTGAAGAATATTTAACATGTGCTTCATAAATGTTACTTTTTATTAAAAAAAGCTAACAGAAGACCATGTTGAGTACAACTTAAAATAATTTTATTCAACATTTATTGAAATATCGTGCTTTCAAAATAAGTTTTATGAAATTTATATTTTTAACAAAAATATCCAGGTTTTAAAATACGTTCCCTGAATGATGTTAGGATACACCCAGTCTCTTTGAAAACCCGGATAAATAATGAAAATGTGAGTAGCCAGTTATTTTCTGGACTCCCATCACGTTATATTTTTTACAAAATTTCATATTTCCGAATTCGTCACCTTGGTGATTTTGACCCATACAAACATTTAATCACGAACTCAACTGTTGAGATATGTAGTAGACAAAATTATCTGAAGAATTATCATGAGTTCTCTCAACTCATTAACAATTCCGCTATGATAAATCATCACACTCGTATGTTAGTAGAAATTCAATATTGGTTCACCAACTTTTGAAATAGTGACTGTCAGATAGTGAAATAAAATCAACTAAATAATTACCATTGCATTATAAGCTCTTCAAGATAAGTAATAATAATACATTAGTAGATAATTTCACTTATTTCCTAGAACGTACTGAAATTATTATTGCATCCTACACATAATGGTATATGTTAACTTTATTTAATTTAGCTTGAGATTAAATTTCTAAGAAATCATTGAACAATTATCCCGCATGAAAATTTCCAGAAGAGATGGAAAAATATAATTCCCTGGAAAAGTCTCAAGCTTCCCGAATAATGTTGACGTTGTTCTGAGGGGGAAGCAAAGAGAGAGAGATATATATACGACTATATATCAACATTATCACGCAACAACAGCAAAGATGTAAAAGAAGCAAATAATCGAGATGAAATTTTGTGGAAATGAAATTTTCTTAGAAATAACTATACTCCGTACGCTGCGCCACGCTACGACATCACACCGACAAGGACAAAGATGCTGTCGTCTTTCTACAGATTCATGGTTTAATTTTGAGTTTTAAAGGAACGACACAATATTTGAAATCGGATAAAATTCTGAAAATTAATGAAAATTGAAGATTTGGTCTTCTAGAGAAATGTTTTAACTCAAAATGCGTTCTACTCTCTTTTTGTTGATATCATCATAAAATAATATTTTCTTGGATTAAATGAGATCGAAAAATTTTACAGAGAATTGTTGATTATTTTGCACTTAACAGGGACATACATACATATATATGTTGAATCTTTTTTTACAGTGAAATATTAGTTTCAATTGATTTTCCGAGAAAGATGACAAGGAAATTTCAATTCCAGATAGGGTTAATTGTCCTTCAAATCTTAAGTTTGTCTGCATATTCATAAAATCTCTTTCAGTCGAAACATATTGCACCCATAATTACTGTTTATAAATATAATTTGTAATTCAAAGCCTTATAAAAAAATTTAATTAACTTACATATATGAAGTAGTTAAAATACAACAATTTTTTGCTAATTGTGTGCTCATTAAATTTAAATATAGCTCACACCATGGGTCTAATGCATTTCCTATTCAAAAAGTCACATGGTACAATGATTTAAAAATAAATTCCAAGAAGAAAAAAACTGTTTAGCTCCTGGGGAGCATCCTCAAAACTATACGTCGCATCTCCATGTTCATTTTATGTCTTCATTCTGTTGTCTTGTAGTAAATCTAGAATATGATCAATTTTAAATAATGTTTACAAGGTTCTTGTAAACAATTTCTCTTTGGGCCACCTATCGCTTGATCCTTCAATTTTAGAATGGTCGATTTTTTATATTTTTTTAAATATTTTATTGCTCATCAATTTTAATTTTTTTCAAATTATTCATTGTGTATAGACGCAAAAAATACGAAGAGTTGCAAAGGAGATTTTTTTTAATGATTTAAAAGAATGTTTTAAGTTTAAATTGATTTTTTGATCGTAAATTGCGATTACGGATCCTTTAATAGTGTTTTCGATTGAATTATCTCAAACTTTATTCAAAGTTTTCATAAATGAGCAAATAAACACATGCCCTGGCGAATTGAAAATCAGCAGTTGCTACCACCTATCTTTTGGCCGCAACCTAGCCTCATAGATTTTAGCTAGTTATAAGTAGAAAGTTAAGTTATGTTAAGCTAATATAAGTTCAGTAGAGGTTTTTGCCTAAATTTTCCTCTAGCTAATTGTAATAATCTCATAGAAATACGATAATATGCATAGTTTTAAGTAATGTTCAAACGATGGTGAGATGACTTTGTCAGAACACCTACTATATTATAAGGCCTCTGTACCGCATACATTCCAATAAAGAAATTATATATAAAAAGCAATCACCGATGACCCTCCTGTACAGATCCTATAGTGCATTCATAAATTTCACCGCAGGTGATTCCAGATCTCAACTGTTGACTGTGCAGGCAGTCAGTTAAATCTTCCCAACTAGACTTCTGACTCCACTGCAGTGACCCAAGCCCGTAATCCTTACCACGAGGACGATAGGCAGTCTGAACCTGCTCAACACCGTTTGAGCTCAGTCATGTACTACATACTTCTGCAAACCAGCTGAGGACGAGTCTCTTCTTACCGATAAAACCCATAGCTCCACCCACCTTCATTCCGTGCAAGGTTGCAACTTGCACTTTTCTCGGGCGCGCAAGACGTCTCGACTAAGCACCTCGCCCGTAAACCTAAGGACCTAACCTGGAAGGAACGGCTTAACGCAGTATTTCTAGCTCAGCTTTGTTTTGCTACGCCGTGAGGCGACTTCAAATTTGGGTATCCTTCCATTGGAAGGACAAGGAAGAAGAATGGCTAAAATATTGATCGTCCCTGGCTGCTGTGAGCCCTTTTTCATCTTCAAAGACTGCCCAAATATAATGTGACCATGGTTCCATTTGTTAACCGATCTAAGCAATTCCCCGATAAGACTTTCCGGGGAGAGCTCTCTTGTTTCCTTGCAAATGTCCCGATGCAGCCTGTTGCATCTTTTGCATACAACCAATATGTATCAGGTATCGTCTTCCTCTTTGGTGCAAAACCTGGAGGGTGGGGATCTTGTAAAAGTAAGACTGAAAAGTTAGATAGAAGTCAGTATCACCGTGTCTTCAATTGAGCCACGGTCTTAGATCAAGAATGAGGTACGCAATTTTGTCTTCCTTTCGTGCTGTTCACCCAGGGCGTCTGTGAATTATGGGGTGAGGACTGTCTCTCGTCGCGGGCAACTGTCGCCCTCATATCTTCGTTTCGATGCAGGTAGATTTTACGAAGCACTCTAGCAAGGAAGGAGATGAGTATCACGCCTGCCATTCCTTCTTCTTCGTACTAAAGTCCCTCTCGGGCCATCGCTTCCTACAAATAGTGCCTCCAACTGTCTTGGTCCATTAACCGCGTCCTAGAATTTCAAAATCCGAGCAGCGATTAACTGTCTTTGTCGACCGCGTCAGACCAGCGTTTTCTCGGTTTCGACACTGACCTTCGTCCTTTAGTTCTTCCAACGAATACCTTTTCGGGTCGCCGTTGTTCGTTCATACGATTCATGTGGCCACACCATTGCAGTTTCCGCAGTCTTACAATCGTTGAGATCGTCAAAAATTTCATACAACTCATGGTTGATTGAATTCGCCATTGGTCCCCGTCTAGCTTCGTTCCGCTTATTAACCTCCGGACTTGCATCTCGAAGGCGTTGAACATGTTTGGGATATTTGGCCTTCTTGATGGGTTGGGTCCTCCTACGTTGGCCATTAGTCGCTTCACAGCCAATAAGCATGAAGCAGCCTTATCAACAGTTGCCCTGATTTGCTCATAGAAACTCATCTTGGAGTCGATCAGCAAGCTCAAGTATTTAATTCTTGGTTTCGATTCGATCAGCACTTCCGCAATACTGACAGTCCTTACTATGAGGTTTCGCTTCTTTGTTAGAATAATTACTTCGGTCTTCGCCAATGCTAGGCTGAGCCCACGAATTTATTGGGTTTATAACTTAATTCGTGCGGTTTTTTTTCAAAATTTGAACGTTTATATAAGAAAAAAATTGTCCAATAGTATTATTCAAACTATTGCCCATCTGAAGCTATGACCTTTTCCCATCTTTCTGGCAATTCGTGGATCCCATCCCAAAAGAACTGCGCCGGCTTGGCAGCCGAGAATGAATCAAGCCAATTTTTGATATCCTGCTCTGATGTGAACCGTATTCCAGTGAGGGGGTTCTGTATCGATCGGAACAAATGGTAGTCAGAATGGGCAAGGTCTGGGCTATAAGGCGGGTGGGGTAAAACTTCCCATCCACTGTTTTCCAAATAGTTCTTAACCGGAAAAGCAGCGTTTTTCGGCTACTGCTCTCTTCAAATGGATTAATTGTGTTCTGTAGCGTCCTCCATTGATGGTTTCACCTGGTTTAGTAGCTCATAACACAGCACACCCTTCTGATCCCACCAAATACAGAGCATTACCTTCGTGCCATGGATATTCGGCTTTGCCGTTAATTTGGCTGGTTGGCCGGATTTCACATATGATTTTTTGTGCTTGGGGTTGTCGTAATGGATCCATTTTTCATCACCAGTAACAATCCGATGCAAAAATGACTTCCTCTTGTTGCGTTCCAGCAGCATTTCGGACATGCAAAACCGCCTTTCGACGTCTCTCGGCATGAGTTCATGTGGAACCCAATTTCCTTGCTTTTGAATAATCCAGCTGCTTTTAAACGTTTTGAAATGGCTGCTTGAGTGACACCTAAAGATTCTGCGAGCTCTTCTTGTGTTTGGCAACAATCTTCACCGAGTAATGCTTCCAGTTCTTCATCTTCAAACTTTTTTGGCTGCCCAGGACGTTCATCGTCTTCCAACCTAAAATCACCACTTTTAAATCATGCAAACCACTTTTGGCAAGTTCGCTCAGCTATAGCATGTTCACCATAAACTTTCACTAAAATACGATGACTTCCGGCAGCAGTTTTCTTCATATTAATGTAATGAAGAAGAATTCCCCGCAAAAACACTTTTTCAGGAACAAAGTTCGACATATTTGAGTGAAAAAAAATTATTGTTGTTAACGCTTCAAATGAATGGCATTCACTGGAAAGACGTACAATGACAGTAGCTTTCCAACGCAGGTTCGGAATATTGGAACGATGTAATATTATACAAGTTACACCATCTCTTAGCAAACCGCACGGATTAAGTTATAGACCCAATAGCATTAGCATACCTAGTCTAAATTGCTTAAGTTGCGCCGCAACATCATCTGCGTAGCCAGCCAGGCGTGGCGCATCCCACCTTGTTTCAACTAAATATATCAAACTTAATAAAATTTTATTTCAGAAACACTCACCAATACTTTAGGAAAACGGATTTGAATGATATTTCGCCTAGAAGCATTAGTTCATGTCGGCATACTAGCCATATAATATTTCCGTTAAATGCACAGTAGAAGCGGAGATAAACGCACCTATAGTTCACCCACACATACGAGTACGTATATGTTTTTTTTTGCTTTAGCGCTACAGCCCGTTTCGGGCCTTCGCTTAGAGATAGAGTATCTCATTATCTTGATAGAATTTGTTGGCACTCGAGAAGGGGATATTGTCAGTACTACGCTTTGGCCGTGTGTCCGTCCACCCAGCTGCGACACGTCCTGATTTTAAACCAGTACGCATCGTAACTGAACATTTCGGCTGAACTCGGCATCAGTATTGGTAGTGTAGAGTCTATCATCCACGAACACCTTCAATATCGCAAAATAACGGCGTGATGGGTTTCTAAACTGTTGAACTTCGAGCAAATATTCACGCGGTTGGAAGTTTGTCGCTGCTTGCTGACGCGATACGAGGTGGAGTGGGACGGTTTTTTAACGCGAATCTTCACTACAGACAAGACATGGGTTCACTATTACAATCCCGAAAGCAAGGTGTCGTCTAAAAAGTGGAGGAAGAAAGAGGAAGGGGCGCCAATACAAGCGAAGAGAACCAGGTCCGGTAAGGTTATGTGAACTGTGTTCTGGGACCGGCGGGGCGTGCTGTGTGTCGATTTCCTGCGGATCCAACGTTCCATCAATGCTGCATACTACCCTAACCTTCTGAAAACATACGAATAACCCGCTTATCGCTCGAAACGGATGAGCATTCCAGCACGAAGTGCGATTCTTCTCCAGGATAACGCGTTCCCTCATACCGTGCATCTCACGCTCGGAATCGTGGTAGGAGGTACTCGAACCTCCCCCTACAGTCCGGCTTTATCAACCTGCGACTACCACTACCGAACTAATTTCGCAAACGCAGAAAAATGTCCGCGTTTTTAACGCCTTTCCACACTAAAAAACGAATGACAATACGTTGCGCAACGGCGGTCGGCACTTGACGTTCACTCATGGTTGTAGCACGCGCGTGAAATATGCACTCCCGACGAAAACTATGCCACACTGTTCGTAAGGGACCCAGCTATCACATACTCAAGCCACGACCTTTAGCGTTTGTCTCCATCGTATTTGAACCTCCCTCGTATATTTTAACATCTCCCCTCAAGTCGAACTCCGATCGAGTGTCATGTCAGCAACTCCGAGTCCCAAAATGCATTTTTGAAGCTTCGATGGCGCTAAAGATGTTCCAAAGATGTCAGCTATCATCTCGTTGGTTGGGGTGTAACGGACTTCGATTGGATGTAGTTGTAGAGCCTGCCAGATGAAGTGATGTCGGATATCTATGTGTTTGGATCGAGCGTGGAATCTTGGCTTGAGAGCGAATTTCACGGTACCTTAATTACATCGGAGAGTTTGCTGAATTCAAGTTCTTTTAAGAACCCGATGAGGTGAACTGCTTCCTTTGCTGCGTCTGTGAGACCCATGTACTCAGCTTCTGTGGATAATAGCGCAACCGTCCGTTGCTTTCGCGATTCCCAAGAAATAGACGAGCTAGCAAGTATAAACACTGAACCCGTGTACGAGCGCCTGTGTTTTGTGCATCCTCCTCAGTCAGAGTGCACGTAACCGAAGAGCTTTTGGTTAGTCCTTTTAAAACATAGCCCGTGATTCGTTGTTCCAGCGAGATATCTTAGAATACGTTTACCAGCGGTCCGTATATTGGCTCAATTTGCGTAATGCATTTGAAATACCTGGACGAGTTCCCATGGGCAGATATATGAGCGCACCGATAAGTTCCCGAAAAGGGACTGCTTCTTCTGTGTTCACATTGTCCTCGTTGCGAGCGAGGCACGTGCGGGTTTGCAATCAGTCATTTCAAAAAGGTCGAGAATATTTCGAATATAGCCAGATTGCGATAAATATGTTGAGTCCTTTTGGCGATTGATTTCGATACCGATACAATATTTTGCCTCTCCAAGGTTCTTGATCTAAAATTCTCCTTGCAGTCCGTCTATGATTTTGTGAACTTTCGTGTCATCTTTAGTGGTGGTCAAAAAATCTTCGACGTAAACTAAAATGAACATTTCTTTTTGTTTGTTGTCGTATATACACTACCGGTCAAATGTTTGAGACCACTAATAAAAACTTTTGTTATTAGTAAATATTTTAGAAAATATTGGTGATAAATAGTAATCTGCACACCTGCATATTCTATTGTTCATAAAGATTGCCTAAAAGCTAATTCTTTTGTATAGAAGCCAAGGAAAGGGCAATAAACAAGCATTGTATCCAAACATCAATGTTAGCCGCGGAAGAGGTAGGCCGACAGATCAATTGTTAAAAATTTATTACCTCATTACCGCAGCTGGCGCTTCTTTTTTTTTACATCAACTTGCAATACAATTGTTCTAAATTCTCAAAATATTTTTAATTATTATTTTAACCTTGCATTTGTCTGGTTATTTACAGTTATCCACAGTTAGTCTGATCTTGTGGTTCCTACAGTCAAGACATCTCTAAAACGGGAAAAGTTCCGGAAATTAGTGTTGAAACGCGATCTGCCATCGTTGTCCTCCACAACTAAGGCAAATCTGAGCGTCAGATAGCGAGTCAACTCAAGTTATCGAAGACTTGTGTTCATCGCACTATTGTGCGCTACAAACAAACCGGCAGTAATCAAGATCTTCCGCGCTCTGGGAGACCAAGAGCTACAACTTCTAGTGAAGACAAATTTATTGTGGTGACCAGCAAGCGGAATAGACGTCTGACAGCCCCAGAAATTCGTGTAGATGTCAACAAATCTCGGGAACAACCTGTGTCAGTGTCTACAGTGCAAAGATAATTGCGAGACGCCAAGTTGTTTGGTCGCGTTGCTGTGCGTAAACCTCTGTTAAAACCGCAGAATAAAAAGAAACGGATGCAATGGGCCCTAACCCATCGAGACTGGACCGAAGAAGACTTCAGAAAAGTTCTTTGGAGTGACGAATCAAAATTTGAAGTGTTCGGGTCAAAAAGAAGAATTTTCGTCCGACGCTCCGCCGAAGAAAAGATGATGCCGCAGTGTGTAGTGCCGACTGTCAAGCATGGTGGCGGATCTGTTATAGTCTGGGGTTGTTTCTCTGGCTATGGGATTGGAAATCTAGTCCAAATCAAAGGCATAATGAAAAAGGAGCGATATAAAGAAATTTTAGAGAAAAACGCCATTCCCTCCGGAATAAAGTTAATCGGCCGTGGATTTATTTTCCAACAGGACAATGATCCAAAACATAGTTCGAAATTATGTAGAAGCTATTTAGACAAAAAACAGTCGGAAAAAGTATTAGAAAACATGACCTGGCCACCTCAAAGCCCCGATCTTAATCCCATTGAACTTTTGTGGGAAGAGCTCGATCGAAACGTTCGGGAACAGTGTCCATCTTCACAGCAGGCCATGTGGAATGCATTGGAGGAAAGCTGGAATAATATCTCGCAAGAGACTATAGTTAAATTTATTGCTCGCATGCCTAGATTAGTAAAAGAAGTCATAAAGTGCAAAGGAGGATATTTCGACGAAAAATCTGTTTAAACTCTCTTGTGTGTATTTTGTTAAGAACACTGTATTCGTCAAGACTTCTTCTTTTTTTTAGTTTTAAATCTTGTGTGTAAAATGATAATAAATCCAGTTTTCCATAAAGTTTTAAATATCTTGACTTTTATTTGTTTTCTCATATTTTTTCATAGTGGTCTCAAACTTTTGACCGGTAGTGTACATGCGTCTGTATTTCTGGGAGACGAAGCCGAGGTCTTAGAAAATTTCGCTGAGTTTTTTTGCCATTGCCTGCCAGACTGGCGCAAGCCGTAAAGAGCCTTCTTTAGTTTGCAGACCTTGCCGCCATTTTCTAACTGGTCTAGCATTAAATTAGACTTTTCAAAGAGGTCTCGGTCCTTTTCCCTGACGACTATCGATTCGAGCATCTTTTCCAAGAGTTCACGTGGATCCATTTATGTTTCGGTGTCGATGCTACCATTTAGGTAAGCCGCAGTTACATCAGGTTGCAATATCTTCATGTCGAATTCTGTTGTCAGTGCGGTAAATAATCGAAGGGAGCAACTGGTGAATGTATTGTGAAAGTCGATATCCGGACGTTGAGAGAATCCTTCTGTGACTACTCTGGCCTTTCTCCGTTCTAGTGTACCATCAGCGTTCAATTTGTTCCTTAGAACGGTTCGACATCGGATGATTTTTCCGGTTATGGAACGATCGACAATTCACCATATATCATTGATGATAAGTTGTTTTATCTCAGCGAGTATGGCGTCCTCCCATGCCTGCCTATCTGGTCCTAAAATGGTATAGCCAACTGGTATTTCGGATGCAAACATTGCGATTTGCGCGTCGTACCATTCTTCGTAGATCTGGTCTTCTTGATTTTCTTCCATGTCAGAGGTTTCCGTAGAGTTATTTAGAATTTCTGAAACAATCGCATTCTGGTTGGCCGGAACCATGTTGTAAATTACGGTGGGACGGCTATGACCCTTAGTTTTGATAATTCTTGGCCTTCCTGGACTACGTTTCATTGGTGTATTTAGTGTCGTCTCGTTGTCATAATGAGGTTCGGAACTTGAACTGGTTTCACTTTATGGAATTTCCGGTGATGATGTGCTCGGTATGAAAATGTGCTCGATGAGATTCGTATTGGAAACTATTTTGTTTTGAACATCTTCAATTTGAACACCATTTGGAAATATTGATTCCTGGATGAGTTTATCGTCGGAAATCTTCATATTTATTTTTGGTTCCAAATTCGTCAAAAAATTTGACATCTCTGGTAAACCGGATCTTTTATTCAATGGGAATCCAAACGCGATATGCTTTTGATGTATTTGAACATCCCACGAATGTTCCTTAGACACCTTTTGCATCGAATTTTCTTTTTCCTGGAGATTTATCGAGCATATAAACTTTGGTTCCGAATGTTCTGAAGTATTTGATGTCCGGTTTTCTTCCTGTCCAATTTGCGAATGGGATACCTTTTTCGAAGCTTTGTGTGGCGCATCGATTCCTGACGTGGTTAGCCATAGGGATTGCTTCAGCTTAAAAGAATGGTGGAAATCCGGATTGGATCAGAATGCAATGGGCAGATTCTACAAGTGCGGTTTTTGCGTTCCGCAACGCCGTTCTACTGTGGCTTACTTAGAGTTGATAATCGTTGTATTTCAGCGTCCTTGAAAATCGAATCGGTCATTGAATTTCAAAATTCCTTTCCGTTGTCCGATTAAACAGTTTGAATTTTTCGACCTGTTTTAGTCTCCACGTAGTTTTTATTCTGGATGAACTTTGAAGAAGAAAGTAGACTTTTATCGTCCGTTAATGTCATAAACTATCGCGCTCTGCCAATGGAAGTTGAGCGCATAGGACCGCATAGATCTGTGTACGATTCCAAGAATGTCTGGCGATATATGAATGCGAGTTGGAAATGAATTCCTTGTAAGTTTACCAGCGGCACATACTTTACAATTTCGTAGCTGGTTCGCATTTCCCGTTAAAGTGCATCCAATCGTCATTTTTGGCATTTTCTTTAGATCGTATAGATTCATGTGGCCGAGTCGCTTATACCAAATTTCCAGATTGGACTTCACTGCTTCGATGTCTGCCACACAAGCCTGGTGGTCCGCGTTACGAAGTTTAACAAATTTCCTTCGCGATCGGCGAACATTTTCTTGATGCCTTGCTCATCTCTGACTATTGCACAGTCTTGACGAAATAACGTTTCGTGCCCTTTGTCGACGAATTTCGCGATTGAAATTAAATTAGCGCGGGATTCAGGAACGTAAAGCGTGTCTTCAAGCTTTATATTTCGAGTTTTCTCGTCGTCTGCCGTAGGGATTATGATGTTTCCTTGTGCTTTTGCTTGAGCTGTAGCATTGGTAGCCAACCTAATTCCACTATTGACTATTTTCACGCTTGTAAACATTGACTTGTTGTTGCATATGTGTGTCGTGCAACCGCTGTCTAAACACCATTTGGTTTTGGATGCGTGTTTAGCATTCTTGTCGGCGTGTAAAGAATACTTCGTCAACGTATTCCGCTTCTTCCGTGTTTCTCTTGTGAACCAGCACGACGAAGTGGTGTGCTCTTTCTTTTTGCAATATTCGCAATTGGGTATGGAACCCTGCTCTGAGTGTTTTTTGTGTTGTTGAGTGTTTCCTTTTCTCACATTCTTTTTTTTTGCTGTTGTTCGCGTAGTGCATTATGAACATTGCAGCTGTCTCGCTTTCGTGAGAATAGTTTGTCGCACTATTCTCTTCGATTATTTTAATTTTCAGAGATACGATATCTGGGAGAGTATCTCGAGTCTCGATCACACATCGGAAATTTTGAAGCTATTTGGCAAGCTGTAAAGCAACATGATTATGAGCAGGTCACCATTGATTTCCACCTCCATTGACTACAATTTATCCACAATGTCAAAAAATTTCGCGAGGTGTTCCTTCACATCTCCCCTATCTGCCATTTTATGCTGCGTGAATTGTTTCAACAATGTTGCTTTGCGAGCCAGGCCTTTTGAGGCGTAAATTGACTCGAAATTGCCCCAAACTTCCTTTGATTTGACACAGAAACGAATTTGTTTTAACTCCGAAGGAGAAATAGTGAGGATGATGCCCGATTTCGCTTTTCTGTCTTGCGCGAGCCAGACCGCATGTGCCTTGTATTGGTGGTTCCGGGTTCTCGCCATTTACGTAGCCCCAGGTGTCGTTTTTCACCAGAATGGCCTCTGGCTGGATTTTCCAGGTATCGTAGTTATCATGACATAGAATTTCCAGGCGAGCGGAGTTGACGAAATTTTGGGCCATTTCGAAGAAATTACCTCAACGCGACGGAATCACAAATCTACTACCAGGGTATCAAATTTTCTTTATACTATTCCACCGGTAGGCATTTGTTGTGCCTAGGCCCATAACCT
The DNA here is from genome assembly GCA_963969285.1 of Odontomyia ornata. Lineage (NCBI taxonomy): Eukaryota > Metazoa > Arthropoda > Insecta > Diptera > Stratiomyidae > Odontomyia > Odontomyia ornata. Next base: position 33,260,719 of record OZ017741.1, read on the forward strand.
GTTAACGCAGAAGCCCAAAAATTAAGGCGAGGAATAAACGAGCCGAGCGAAAAAATTAGCGAAGTAAAAATTATACACGCCCGATGTGGTTTACTACAGTGAAAAAAAATTAATAAATATGTCCACTGCCTTTTCGGGTTCGCTCATCAGGGCGCATGTTTCACTTCTACATAACAGCATGTCCTTCATCTCATTCAATCCAGACCCTAATTCAATGATATTGTATAGAGCAAACATAGGGTTGAAATTAAATTATTTCGAAGCTTTAAAAATTAATAAATTCAAAAACTTTGATCGATTATCAAACGACCAAAGGGATTTAAATGACCCCCCGTTATTGAACTTATTTAAATGTATTCGATTGTTTTCTTTTATTTAGTTAATATTTTATTATAAATTATGTTATTTATGTACCTTTGAATTTGTAATTGCTTGTTCATTAATTTCTTTTCGTGATTAATCAGTTAGTGAATTATGTAACGTCCAAAGTACATGTAACAGTAAACTGCTTTTATCTGTTTAAATTTTTAAATATAAATGATTTTTTTATAAATTGATAACGGTAGTTTATTGAATAAATTAACACTGGCAATGATTGCTTCGTAACATCATTAGAGGATCTAATGAAGACTGGATTACTCGAAACGGTTTTCGTGCTCATTAAAAATTCCTGGAAATCAAAATAAAAAATTTTGTTACTATTTTTTGCAAGTTTTTCGGTTTGGAAGAATCAATGGATTAAATCAGATGCATATCATTGTGTTATTAATGGAATGTTCTATCGATTTATTGTTAAAATCGATGTTGTCCAATTCTTTTCAAAAGAATTTTATTAAAATTTTAAATATTGTCCTACCCCCAACATCGCTCTTAATGCAATTAGGGCTATGGGCCACAAGCGAGAAAAAAAGTCAAGTGTGATGCTCAATAAAAGACAATGATGCATGCATCTTGCCACACCATGGGTACACGCTACGACATGTCTTTTGCAAGAATTAAATGGGTTCACACTTTATTGCTTCATACAGAGTACTAAATTTTATTTTTAACATGACTGTTGCCGGACGAATGTGGAGGATCAGATCAGTACTATGTATGAATATGAATGAATAATTTCATCTCGTCTAGCACAAGAATGAAATACATTAAACATACATACTGGGTATAACATCCACATGTGGACATTTACTTAAAACAGGGAAATTGCTAAGTTGGCCCCACTTGAACTCGCTGCTGTTGCATGTCACCAAAGAGATACATACATTGCGGGGGTACATTCATTTCGGAATTCTTAGATGTGTGGTATGTGCCATGATATCCGTTTGCATGTTTTCAAGAAGAATAAACATTAAGTAAGATTCATTATGATGACACATGAGTCATTATTGAAGAAGTCGTTGCCCACTGACATATCCTTGGTTGGTATCATTTTTTTAACGAGAATAACGAATTGGAAATAATTAAAATGAGTCAGTTTTATGGTCGCAGACATGAAACACTTTCTGACTGTTCCTTTTTATGTGGTTAGGGTATCTCATTTTGGGATGTGCCATTAATAGGAGGTCCAAAACTTACATATGGGATAGGAAAAAATGGAGAAAATTGTTTCGTTTAAATTCCAAATTAAGGAAGAAATTAGACAGTTTCAGAGAAATTTTGTTCGAGTCAACTTTAAAAATCAATTTTAATAATTAAATTTTCCTGGAAGGCAGTGGGAAATACAATCGAATTGTTTCAAGTCAATCTACGGCGAAGAGCAACGCCGCTTCAATGTTTCAAATGCCTTGGCTATGATCACATCGCACAAGTTTGCAAAGGACCCTATAGGAATTCCCTATGTTACAAATGCGGTGAAATGGGAGATAAAAGAAAAGAGTGTACGAAGGAGGCACACAAACTTGATTTTGGAGACGTCTTGGGATCAGGAAAATGCCGGGTTTTCCAGGAAGCCCTAGCCAAGGCAAAATCAGAACTTAATGACCCACATCCTCCAGCTAAACCTACACCGCAGTTCAACCGCCCAAAATCTGCTTGAGTAATTTGCAAGGGACATGAAAGCCGACTTCTTGCTGCTGAGTGAGCAACACCATGATATAAGTCCTGCATTATGGTATTCTGACGAAACTGGTACTGCCGCCATCTGGGTTCGGAACAGTGATTTCCAAGCGGGTAGTTGTGGAAGGGGGGGGGGGGGGGACCACCTTCTTTAGTCTGTACCTAACGTCGAACGAATCGATATCATCTTTCCAAGCCAAGCTTAATGCTTCCTGAGGGCGCTGTCTGGAACGCAGAGGGCAACGTGCTCGTTGGGAGAGACTTCAACGCTAAAGCAATCGAATGGGGCATACCTCAAACAGATTCGCGGGGAAAACGAATCCTGAAAATGGCGGTCAAGATGGCAATCGTCGTACTAAACACCGGAAATACGCCGACTTTCCGCCGTATTGGCTGTGAGGGAACCATACCAGACGTGACATTTGCCTCAGAGTCCTTAGTACGGAGGATACACAATTGGAAAGTATTAGACGACTACTCAGCCAGTGAACATCAGTGCATTCTGCTTGAGATAAGTGATGTTGTCTCCTGACGTCCGTGCTCTCGGCTTTCTACAACTGGATGGAACATCGGAAGGATGGAAGCCGAGAGGTTCGTCGAGGTTCTCATAGCAGGTGAGCCGCTGCAAGGAGCTTCGGAGGGGACGGAAGAACTGGCAGTTCAAGACGTAGTGAACTCAACTATGAGCATCATCACGACTGCTTGCAAAGTTTCTATGCCCCGTCGAAAACCCCGGCACGGCAAACCCCCAGTGTACTGGTGGTCAACTGAAATCGCTGAAAAGCGAAAGGAGTGTCATGAGCTTCGAAGTGAGGCTCAACGGGCGCGAAACCGTGACGAGGCATGCAACCGGGTGGCAGCATATAAGTTGGCCAGGAAATTACAAATTGATTAACAATAGCAAGGCTCGCTGCTGGCAAGACCTGGTGGACAATGTGAACAAGGATCCGTGGGGCCTTGGCTACAAGCTAGTTATTCGGAAGCTTGGCGCCCTACGGTAGCCTTGCATACATGATGCGGAAAAGATAAATGAGATAGTGTGGGGGCCCCATCCCGTCCGTGTTGACGCTGTCCATGCTGGAACAGTAGGTCCAATCTTCATACAGCCGTGATTGGAGCAGGCAGTCCTTTCATTGAAAGCGAGGAAGGGTGCAGGTCCAGATGGTGTTTCGGCTGAGGTGCTGCGGCTTGTCTATCACCATTGTACTGACTTGCTGCTCAGCACATTCAACGCTTGCCTACCGGGCGGGGTTTTCCCGGTACGATGGAAGGTGGCGAGGCTCGTGCTGATCAGCAAGGGGAAGGGAAATCCCGAATCGCCGTCTGCATATCGCCTGTTATGCATGCTAGACACGGCTGGGAAAATACTAAAGAAACATCAACGGAAGACTCACTGACGCGATTCGTGCTGCTGGCGACCTACCTCCTTGGCAGTACGGCTTTAGAGCAGGACGTTCTACTATTGATGCGATTGCAGAGGTGGTGAGCGCGGTCCAAAAGGCAGAGGCACATAGTCGCACCAAGCGACGGATCGTCCTGTTGGTGACACTCGACGTCAGGAATGCCTTCAACTCCGCTAGATGGATGGATATTCTGGAAAACCCTTTTCAAGGCGACCTTTGAGGGACTACCTGAAAGACCGAAGCCTGCTCTACGACACGACACAGGGCCAACGAAGGATGGCGGTTACATCGGGTGTTGCCCAGGGATCTATCCTTGATCCAGACCTGTGAAACGTGTCTTAAAACGGGCTACTGAGACTTGAGATGCCAGATGAGTCGCGCTTGATCGGCTATGCGGATGATGTTGCGGCTCTGGTCGCTGGACGCACCGTTGAACAAGCGCAAGTTAGGCTAGGTATGCTAATGTGCTGAATGAGTGACGGGGCTCAGTTTAGCACTGGAGAAAACCGAAGTGGTCATCTTGACAAAAAAGAGAATCCCTTAAAATGAGGATGATCAATATTGCAGACATACAAATCGCATCTAAACCAGCGGTGAAGTACCTGGGGCTACTGATCGATTCGCAGATGACGCTCTCAGTAAGGAGGTTTACCGAAAACGCGTGGCACAGGTAGAGAGAAGAGGAGTGCTGAGGATTGCATATTCGGACCCGACAATCTCTGATTCGGGGGTGAAAGTCATTGCAGGCGTGATATCTGTTGGCCTCCTTGCTAAAGAGCGCCGCTCTATTTATCCGCGTCGAAACGAGCATGCGAGGGAGATGGTTGTCCGCGAAGAGAGACAGCGCTCACTCAACGATTGGCAGCAGTCTTGGGTGAATTGCACGAAGGTAGACTGCGCGCCTCATCCCGGATGTGAGACCTTGGCGAAATCGAAGGCATGGTGAGACTGACTTCTATCTCACCCAGCTTTTGAGCGGGCATGGGTGTTTTTAGTCTTACCTGCACAAGATTGGTAAGTCACGGTCGCCCGATTGTCAATATTGCCCAGGAGAGGAAGACAATGCCTGCCACACATTTTTTGGGTGTACAGCATGGGACAGGCTGCGAAGGGCCCTCTACAGGTAGACGGGAGAGCTCACCCCGCATAAAATAGTCGTTTTGATGCTCGAATCGGTTGGTAAATGGAACCAGGTGGCACATTATGTTCGGGCAATCCTAAAAGATAAAAGGGAATCACAATAGCCTATAATACTTCGTGACTTTCTAATTCTTTCACTTCTTCTGTACTGACATTTAGATTAAAATTTATTATTTTGACTTGGTAAATATCAGTACACTCACTGAACCAAACGGCTAGGCCACAGAGAAATATGGCGAGGAATCTTAAAAACCACAAACGCCATGGTATCTAAGAAATAATTTTATGGTCGCTATAATTATTAGCAAGTCCTAGTAAAATTTAAAATCGATACGATTCGCAGCGGTTCCGCAGTAAAACTCTTGTGTTACGCGTCGAGGGAAAACTGGTTATATTTTCATATCTTCCATTGGTATTTATACCTTTCATATCCTACAAGCTAATCATAAAATACAAAAATTTATAGGTCATAAATTACACTTGCATTGACTTTCAAAATGACCCAATTCTTAATTTATTATTACTGCAATCAAAACACTTGACCACAGAAAATGTCACACGTGAACCCACATGAATCATTCCTACATACCGTTATACGGCCAATATTGACTCATGTATTAAATCCCAAGGATAGTCCGCATGGTGTAGTGGTTTGAGCCTAAGCCCGTAAGCCGGAGGGGTCTGGTTTGAGTTTCGTTGGCGTCAACGAGATTCAGTTCGAGTGATTTTTCGGACGGACTATAAGCCCGTTCAGTTATGATACGTGCTGGTTTAAAATCAGAACGTATCGCAGCTGGGTGGACGGACACACGGCCAAAGCGTGGTAATGATCATATCACCTTGTGGAGTGCCGCGATACATTCGATCATGACAATGAGATACTCTAACTATCTCTAAGCGAAGGCTCGAAAGGGGCTGTAGTGCTACGGAAAAAAAAATCAAATCTCAAGTGTCGCGTGCCATTCGTAATGCAAAAGGGAAAATGAGATTTCAGTTCACACATTAAGTGTGAATGAATTTCCATACCGAGTCTTCGTATGAGATTCATGTTACATTTTAAGGTGTGAATGAAATGGGTTTCAAGTTTAAAAATATTTATGTTCATTGGATACTTGATATATTCTTTGAACTCAAGTTAAAATTTATTTCTAATGTTTTTATTGCTATTGCAGTAAATTAGTTCCGGGTGATAAACATTAGATTGATTGAGTCTTAAAGCAATGATTATCACCAGATTTGCTATAAAAATGGATATCATTACAAGCCGGGGGTATCGGGGTTGGGGGATCGCTTTTCTGGCATTTCCTCTTCCCCTCTCTCCTCCCGCTAGAAGAGGGATCCCCTAGCTTGAAGGCGCCTCACGACGTAACAAAACGAGATCTGGCCCGAAGTAATATGTCAGACGGTTCCAGGCTAGGTTCTCAGGTTGACAGGGGAGGTGTTTAGTGGGTAGTCCAGTCTTCTTGCGAGCATGGGAGTCCTACACTCTGTGCGTAAATGGGCATTCACCTCCCTGCCACAATAAAAAACCTATATTAGACAAAATTTCTCATAGGTACCTTCATCTGCGATTCAAATTCATCCAATAGCTGGTCGATGGTCGCGGTTAAGACAATGTTGTCCATGTGATTCGAAACATAAGTCATTTTATTTCCATCTTTCTTCCAATACAAACAAAGATCATTTTTACTCTGTACGAGTATGTATCCGCTTTTCTGCATGATTTGGTCAAATTTGGAGTTCCACTCCCTCGCTCCCTGCTTGAGACCATGTAAATTCTTTCTCAATCTGCATACCTTATTTGGTCCTCCTTCGTAGACTTTGGGTTAGCTCATATAAACATCATGAGACAAATCGCCATTCAAATATGCTGTCTGGATATCATAATGACGAACTGGCATTTTTCTAGCACCAGCCACTGTCAACAAAATTTTCAAAGTGGTCGGATTAGCAACAGGTGCGAATACCTCACCGTAGTCCAGTCCATAGTATACTCAAATAGTAGCCACACCTTTCATTTACCCTGTGTTGCACACTTTTTGAATTTTCCCAGGGGCACGTCAGCTGATCCGGGGCATGGCAGCTGATCCCATGTTTGGCGCGCTCAAGAAACAAAGCAAAATGCAAATAAAATTTCCGACGCACGTGTTCTTTTACGCATTTCAGAACATAGGAGTGCTGCCAAATCCTAATAAAAAACTAAAAATTGCATGGAACGAATTTGTTTTTCTGCAATGTTATTGATTTTTTAGCTCTGGTAGCCCTGAAATCTCTCGTCGTAGCATATGTTTATATTCGCGCCATTCCTCGCATCAGCGTTTACCATATACCTGCTACCGAAGATTTATGGCTCGCTGTTCGGCTTGTGTTCGAATTTTTCCGGAGGGTTGATGGAGTGTGGTTACTAGTTGAGTATACTATGGTCCAGTCCGAACTTTTGCGAGAATCCCTGTGCAACCAATCTAGCCTTGAATTTCACTAGATTTTTGGTCTGGTCAGTCTTTGTCTTGAATACTAATTTTTTTAGATCCGGGTGGTAAATCAGTAATTTCCCAGGTGCCGAAATTCTTCAATGAATTCATTTCTTCGTCCAGGGCTGCTTTCCATTAGGCTGCTCTGGAACTATTCAAAGCCTCATCGTAAGTAAATGAATCAATAGTACTTACATCTTCGTTCGTGACCTTGTTTACAACCCTATCGCCATACCAATCTGGATTTACTCCAAAATTAGGTCTCATTGAGCGTCTCGGTCGTTGATAACTCACCTGCTCTTCGATCTCGTTCTGTTCAGCTTCGATATCTTCATCGCCGTAGTCATTTTCGTTGTCAATCGCCATCAACTCGTCCTCGTGCGGCTCATATATTTGTTCCTCCAGCTGATGCTTGGAATCTGGCAAAATTTCTGAAATTCCACCAGCCTCATTCGTAAAAACATCGTCTCGACTGATCTTTGTTCGATGAGTATCGGGATACAGTAGCCTGTATCCCTTCGTTCCGATTTCATAGCCGACAAAAATCAGCTTCTCCGATGTATGATCCAGCTTCTCCCTTTGATCTTTCGGAATATGAGCATACATTTCAGCTCCGAATTGATGAAAATATCCCAAATCCGGTTTTCGTCCATGCCACAGCTCATACGGAGTGGCCGATCTATTCTTCACCGGCAAACGATTCAAAATATGATTTGCTGTATTAATCGCCTCTCCTTAATATTGTTTGTGAGGTTTGTGAGGTAGAACTGTCCAATAGACATCTGGTCATCTCAATCAACGAACGATTTTTGCGTTCAGCACGGCCATTCTGTTGAGCTGTTTTCGGAACTACAAGTTGGGTAAGCATTCCATTGGCTTTAATAAATTTCTGCAATTTCCCACCTATATACTTATCGCCGCAATCCGATCTAATAACCTTTGGTGTCTTGCCCTATTGCGTTTGCATCAACTGAGCGAATTAATTTCTCAGTCACATCTGATTTCAGCTTCAGCAAAAAATATATATAAATTTGCTGCAATTGTGAATCAGGGTTAGCACGTCTTCATTTCCTCGTGGTGTAGGTAACAGGAGCTTGCCACAAACGTCCGTATGTATTTGATCGAGTCTCTCCTTTGCGACTGTAGATGAATGCTGCGGAAATGGTTTTCTAGCCGATTTATTTTTGAAACAATATCGGTGTGCTGGCATTTCTTGATGATAATTCCAGTAGCCAAACACTACATTTTTCGTACGTCGCCCAAATGTCTGTGGCCGAAGATTTTAACCCACTCATGAATACACTTTGATTTGGAGAATCAGCGACAGTGAATGCATTGTTTTCTAATTCCATTTTATAAACATCACCGCAACCCTTTACTGTGAATGGCATACATCCATCCAGCTTAACTTCGCACACATATGCATTGAAAGAAACTTGGCAACCCTTCTTCATCAATTTGCTCACCGAAATAAGATTACATTGCAAAACCGGAACGAAAAAAAAGTCGCTTAACTGTATTTGGTGCACGCCGCTAATGCTGATATCGTTTGGCCGAATTTTAATTGTTCCTTCACCTTTAACATCCAAACGGCGGCCGTCTGCTACAGTGACCGTACACTCGTCCAAATATCTTGTCAGAAAAATGTTCGATATTTCCGCAGTAATGCGATGAGGCACCACTCTCGGTTATGAATTCTGAATGTGTCGACTGTATCGTATTTAAACAAACCAAACTTATGTTTTCGTTCATCTCAGACTTCTCCGTATTTGATATTTCTGAATGTTTTTCGACTGCGTTCGCCTGTTGGGCTCCGCCATTTTTCCTTAGCCAAGCCGAATATTTATGGCAATCTTTCTTCAAATGCCCTGGCTTGTTACAAAAGAAACAGAAAATTCTCTCCTTCTTGCTATTTCCCGATACTTTGAATGCTGTCTCTCCACCACTTGACTTTTCATTGGCCATTTCATAACATCGCCTGTATTCGTCGATTAATATCCGTTTGACAAGATCGCGAGTAAGATCACCTTCAGGCCTGGTTTCAAGCGCTGTTATGAGAGTACCGTAACTCTCCGGCAAACTGCTCAAATAGAATGACATAGCAAGCTCATCTGCAAGATAGGCATCCGTCGTTGTTAATTCGTCCATAATTTGTTCCATTTTTGCCAAATGCGTCTCCATATTATCACGTTCTGACAGTGTAAGCCGACATAATCGGCGCAACAGACTAACCTTATTCGACAACGTAGACTTTTCATGATACGATTTCAATGCCGTCCACATTTCCTTAGTTTTCGTGCGTTTGATATGAATTAGCTGATTATCCTCCACTAGTATTCCAATACTCGAAAGTGTGAAGTCTATTGTGAAAGTTAAAGTAAACGGACAAAGTAATTACGAGGTGTGACAATTAAGTAATGAGATTGATTCCATGAAAACCGTATATTTAAAAATTATTCTACAACTCTGCCATCCCCTTCAAAGTAGTCCCCTTGGGGAACTATACAATGATTCCAGCGCGTTTACCATGCTTCGTAACATTTCTAGAACGCTTCGACTGGGATGTTTGCGAGTACCCTCGTCACGGCCACCTGGATGTCCGTAATCGACTCAAAATGCGTTCTTGTGACCACCGATTTTGTTCTAGGGAACAAAAAAGTCACAGGGTGACATATCGGGCGAATAAGGCGGCTGTTGCAACACGACGATCCTTTTGAAGGCCAAATACTGGGACATGCTGAGGGCTCCCCAGAAAGGTTCGTTGGAACCATCTTCGCGCACAACTTTTTCATCCCAAAATCGTCAGTTAAAATTTGTCTGACTGTTTCACGGTTCATACCCAGTTCCGAGGCCAACATTCGAACTGTTAAACGCCGATCTTCACAGAGTAGGGCGCCCAAACGCTGCGCATTTGCGTCAGTCCGCACCTCGACTGGTCTCCCGCTCCGCGCCTCGTCTTCCACGCTTTCACACCCCTCCTTAAACTCTTTATGCCATCGAAACGCCTGGGCACGACCAAGAGCACTGTCACCATGCACTTTTGCAATTTTAGCGGATGTTTCCGAAGCCCAATCTGGCGCAAAATGTTATCGCGACGCGTTACTCTTGATTTCGTTTCTCGATTTTCGTGACGAGCACCACCAACACACGTCTACTCAACACGACACAGCAGACAAACTAAACAAGCTAGGAGATGGTAAATATATCAATGGAGAGGGGGAGGATGCCGGGGAAGGGGAAGGGAATTTTAAGGTCGGAAGTTTACCACAAGCGCGGCAATCAAATCGACCTCATCACTTAATTGTCACACCTCGTAAATATAACATATACCTATCCTATTCCCAATTTTTAACATAAATAAACAACAACACTAAATGTAGCAATAATGAGCTGAAACTCAAAAACTAACCAACGAAAAACACAAAAACTGAAAATAAACACGAATAATTTAGACATTGTCATTCAGCCATCAATACCTAGATTGCCGCGTTTCAGCTCCATCAGTTTCAACGAATCTAGCAAATGAGTATCTCCATTGGAATTGTTGGTCTCGTGAACTCAAATTCGGAGGATATTTTATCTTCTTATCGGTGGCCCGTCTATATATGTGCGTCAGAATCAAAAACATATCGATTCATGTCCAAATACACGAATGCTTCTGGAGAAACGAAATCAGTAGCGAGGCAAGTCGCAATATACCCGTGTGTAGGGTGGAACGGCAGTGAAATCTAAGGGTTTTCACTCACAGTTATAGATCTTGCGATATAATTCCGAAGAAGTTTCCTATGAAGATATCGACTCTTGTTACTTCAGCAGTTTGATGAATTCTTCTATTCGATATATAATGTTTCCAATCCGTCTCAGGCTGTCAGTTTGAACCAATACATGCACGAAGACATTTCCTTTCCAAAACTCTTAATTTTCCCATAGTACTAGCACTCTGGGTGTACCAGATCTGACATCCATATTTCAAAACTGGTCTAACCAGAGTCTTGTAACAGATAATTTTGACCTTTTGATCAATGTATTTGGAATGAAAGAGTCTTCGTAGAGCCATGACTACTTTTAGTGCCTTACTGAGCATGATTTTGACATGTTCAGTATAGTACAGATACTGATCGAGATAAACACCGAGGTATCGACCACAGGATTTATGTGGAACCCGTTCTGAACTACCCTTGCCAGCCATGATGTGTAAACCCTTCCAATTACGTTTCAGGCTTTGACTGACCCCCTGCAGTGTTGTCCGAAACAAGATTGTTTTGCACTTCTGTGCATTGATTTTCATTCGCCAAATGTCAGTGTACAACTGCACATCATTGAACATTTTTTTGGAGATTACTCTGAACTATTGTAGCTTTTCGGTCTGCCGTATAGATGAGCAGATCATCAGCAAACGCTACCAATGATCGCGTTGGCGGGACGTTAAAATCAAAGCCGTTCAATAGCTTGCAAATGAATGTTTAGAAGAGCAGAGGTGCAGTAACTCTTCCCTGCTGTAGACAATTCAAGACCTTGAATTCGCGCATTGTCGTCCGATTTCCGTCAATTACAACAAATGATTTCCCGTATAACATTTTACATATCATGGCAACAAGGTGTCTGGGGAATCTGTCCTGAAGGAGTTTGAAAATTATTCCATCCAACCACACCCTATCGAAGGCTTTCTCCATACCATTGAGACACGCTCCAACACATTCTCTGTTTAGTTTCCCCCAGATGTCTGAGGTTACTTTCGTTATCGTACGTATGGTTGAATGCCTGGCATGAAAAGCAAATTGGCAATTCGGTATCAGCTCATATTTTTCAATTTCCTTTCTTCAAGATCGGCAATACCTTAGCCTTTTTCCACTCATTTGTCATGGAGTGCCATGAATTGAGGTGGGTTTCAGTGAGAAGTATGATGTCAGGCTTTTGCTTGACAAGGAACTCCAAGAGAGTCAGGTCGATGTAGACTCACAATGGAGTTGACGTTGATCGAGATGAGACGAATCCGATCCATGGAAATGTGACTGGATGACAAACTATTTTGAAGGATGTTGGCCTAAACGTTGGAAAAAGAAATTGATTTGTTGGTCATGTTTATTTATTCTTTGTGAAAGATATTGAAGCTGTTGGTAAATTTTGAGAAGCATCTCATTATTGCCACTTACATTATTTATTTTATTTACATTGTTGTCTGCTGGTCGTCTTGCAGCAAGTCCGGGTTTGACGAAGTTGGGAGGTAACAAATTGCGATGTACTTGGGTTTGATTGGGAAAATTTAACTCTTGCATCCTGATACCGGGGGCATCCTCGATATGATGCTGGATGAACAAATATACCGCAGTTACCACAATATCATTTTTCTTTTGGCTTCATCTGAGCTAATTTGCATTCACTGGGGGCGTGAATATCATTGCATTTAACACAGCGATAGTGCATGGCATAATTGGCAGCCGAATGACGAATCTTTGGCACCTGTAACACTGGTAGATTTCTCGTTTTTGGAGGCGTTCCCACCTCACAACTCTAAAATTTAAGTACCTTACCTGTTGGAGGGCACTCGGACTGCTATCGTTAGAAATTTCGACCAAATAAAATGGTAATTTTTTGCCTTCAACGGTTGATCTTCTTGTAGCAAAATTTTTCACACTGATGAACTTAACAGCTGGTGCTGCTTCCTGTAACATTTCAAGGAGATCAACTGTATTCTCCCCACAGTCCAAGCCCTCCAACAGGAAGGTCTGATTTTTTTCCGCCTTTGGCGCGTATGTGAAGTGGGGAGCTTGGACACTATTAAGAGCATCTTTCGCTGGCTTGAAATCAGCCAATGTTTTTGTCTTAATTGTGAGTTTATCAGCGGCCACTCTCTTACCTTCGAAATTGTTGATCTTATGTTCGGCTGCCAATAGCCGAACCATATTCCCTCCACACTGCCCAAAAACATTAATCAGAACTTTCTCAGTCATCTTAATATTGTCGCGTGTTTTTGGTTCGCGGCCAATAATTTTAATGTTCCGGGAAAGTGAAAACGCAATGTCTTTTGATTTAAGTTGAGTTTATTTGATTACAAAAATGGACAATAATCAGTTTGACACTTTCACTAATTTTAATTTTCACTATTAAAAATCTAACACTTGTCCATAAATTTCTTATCGCAATTGTCTTCTAAATCACTTCACCATTACGAAAATCACTTTTCTATTACTCGAACAATATCGCTTCCCACAGACTATCGCAGTTCTTATCGCGGTCGAATGAATGATTCCCCCCATTCATTCAGCTCGCCTTTATATAGGGTCTCTAATCATTCAACTCAGTTCTCGTACATTGATGAATTAGCGGGAACATTCCAGCAGCGTCATGAATGGAGCAGTGACTCTTTCAGATGTTGATCATGCTTGTTGGGTTCTCGTGGTTTCGAGTAAATTCGTTTTGTTGATGTTCTTAATTGTTGTGAAAACAATTGCGACAGTAGCTCGCAGAATTATTTGTACATGTAACACTGCCCCCACCTCAGTTCTTTTCGCCCCGAAAAGATGTGTCGCCAGTTGTAGTCAATTCTCCCTGGGTGTAATATGGAGCAAGACGGTCCAGATGCACGATTTTCATTTTGGCTCTCGGCTAACGGTGCTCCTGTATGCGATATACGACGTCGTTGATTCGCTTTGTAACTCGGTATGGTCCCTCCCGATTATGCTGCAACTTTGGAGACCTACCCTTCCGTCGCTGTGGGTTATATAGCCAGACCAAGTCATCTTGCTGGAAGCCAGTAGAATTTGCCTTTAGATCATACCTGGTCTTCATGCGGTCAGTAGCCGATTCGAGGTGTTTTCGCACTGTCCGATGTATCTGGTTCAACCGTTGTCTTCGCTCACTTGCGTACTCCGAGATCGTTTGGGGTTTCTCAGGGGGTGTTCCGAACTTTATATCAGCTGGCAGACGAATAGTCTTTCCAAAAATGACTTTGGCTGGGGCTTGGCCCGTCGATGCATGTTCGGCAGCTCTGTACGCCATCAAAAATAGTGGGATATGTCGGTCCCAGTCCCTTTGGTTCTCGTCAACCATCTTGGCCAGGTGTTTATTGAGAGTGCCGTTGAAACGGTCGACCATTCCATCGGATTGGGGATGCAGCGGTGTTGTCCTCGTTTTCCGTACTCCCAGCAGCCCGCACATTTCGCTATAAACTAGTGACTCAAAGTTTCGGCCTTGATCCGAATGTAGTTCGCAAAGTACGCCGTACCTACTGACCCTAACACTAGCTGTTCGGCTACAGTAGTTGCTTCCTGGTTGGGAATGGGGTAGACCTCGGGCCACTTGCTGAAATAATCGGCTGCAACCAGCGTGTATCGATTTCCCCATTCAGATTCAGGAAAGGATCGTGCGATGTCAACAGCAATCCTTTCAAACGGTACCCCCACGTTATAGGTTTGCATTTGTCCTCTCAGTTGTCGCTTTGGTCCTGTGACGGAAGCGCAAATTGTGCATCTGCAACACCAGTCCTCTACGTCTTTTCGAGCGTGGAGCCAGTAGAACCTTTCCCGTAATTTCGCTAAGGTCTTGTTAACACCAAGGTGGCCTCCCGAGGATCCTTCATGCATTTCCTTAATCACATCGTGGATTCGGCTTTTGGGTAGTATAGTTTGCATCCTATAGGAGCTGCCATCCGCCGTTTCCCATTTCCGCTTGAGTACGCCACCCTACACCTCGAGGGAGTTCCATTAGCTTTTCAGGGTTGCGCCATGCATTGAAACGTCTTTCAACTCAGGTCGCCCAGTCGTCTCCTTCCATACGAGCAATGGTCCGATGTCTTCATCGGCTAACTGGCCGTTTCGAATCTCCTCCAATGACCAACCTTCATCGAATTCGGCCGTTATCAATCGCAGATCAACGGGCGGTTCCTTTTCCTCAATCCGTCGGCAATGCCTGCAGTTAGCTGGACATGGACGGCGGGATAGGGCGTCAGCATCTCCATGAACTCCGCCCTTCCGATGAACAATTTCGTAGTCGTATGACTGCAATCTTTCGATCCATCTCGCAACTTGTCCCTCGGGGTTTTTGAAGTTGAGCAGCCATCTCAGTGATGCATGGTCCGTTCGAAGAACAAATTTCTGGCCATGTAGGAACTTGTGGAACTGCTTGGTGGCCTCTATTATAGCCAATAGCTCCTTCCTGGTCACGTAGTAGTTCCTCTCACTTTTTGAAAGAACTCGACTGTAATACGAGAGGACTCTTTCTTCGCCATCGATCTGCTGGGAGAGTACAGTTCCAATACCGCCGTTGCTCGCATCGGTGTCAACTACAAACATTTTTCCGGGTTTCGGATATGCCAGCACGGGTGATTCACACAGCTTCTCCTTCAAGGTCTCAAAGGCTACCTGGCATTGTTCGTTCCAGATATACGCACGATTTTTCTCGGTTAACTGATGGAGACACTTAGCTATTTTGGCAAAGTCTTTGACGAATCTTCGATAGTAGGTTGCCAGACCCAGAAAACTTCGTAGTTGGCGCTTGTTGTTTGGTGTTGGCCAGCTTTTCACGGCTTCAATTTTCTCAGGGTCTGTTTTGACCGCTTCTGTTGATACGTTGTGTCCCAGGTATTTTACTTCAGCTGCGAAAAGGGTACACTTGTCGGGACTAAGTTTCAAATTCGCCAGTCGCAATCGGGAGAAATCGTCTTCTAAGTTCCGCACATGCTCTTCGAACGTTCTCCCGATGACAATGATCTCATCTAGGTACACCAAGCAGGTTTTCCAGGAGAATGCGGTCTTCTCTCGGTCCTTCTTGTCGATTTCTACCTGCCAGTAGCCACTCTTGAGATCGAGTGTAGAAAACCATTTTGCGTCGGCTAAAGTGTCCATGATGTCATCGATGCGTGGGAGCGGGTAACTATCTTTCTTAGTGACGTCGTTAAGCTGCCTATAGTCGACACAAAAACGAGTGCTACCATCATTTTTCTTTACTAGAACTACAGGTGCGGCCCATGGACTGACAGAAGGTTCAATAACGCCTTGTCCGAGATCAGCGCGCTCACTTCTCCTTGTTTGGCTATAGGGAGACGTCTCGGTGCTTGTCGAATCGGCTTGGATCCCTGTGTATCTATGACGTGAGTTACGAGACTCGTTCGGCCTTGGTCATCCGGGCTTGTTGAGAATATGTCACTGTACTTGGTGACCAGATCAGAGGCCCGTTTGAAAAGCTGCACTGGCAATTTGACCTGCTTCAATATTGCAGACGTGGATTCCCGGGCTTTGTCTGTGTCTTGCCTCCTTTTCCAATGATGGTCGTGAGTAGCTTCCAAAGAGGTGATGGTGGAAACAGGCTGGCAGCTGCCGATGACTTCTCCCGCTTTGACACTCGTGGTTGTCTGCGGTGTTAAGGACTCTAACCGGCACATATCCGTTCCTTAAAGATCTTACAAGGCTTCGTCCTACAATCAAACTGCGCAATGCGGACGTCTTCGTTGGCTCTATCAGATAAGATCGGTGGTCTCCAGAATCACCATCAAGCTTGGCCCATACAATGCTTTCGGAAGATTTCGGTACATCAGTATCAGTACATACCACTACATTCATCTTGGGAATTTGGACGCTGGCATCCTCCATCAGTACTTCGACATTCTGCCATTTCAATACGCGTTTGCCCAAATCCAACGTGATTCCATGTGGTCGCAGAAAATCCATTCCGAGAATGCAGTCATCCATAATGTTTGCGACCAGAAAATTATGTCGGAACACAAGGTCTCCCAACTATATCTGGAGGTTGACCTCTCCATGAACAGGTGCAGTTTCTCCCGTAGCTGTCCGTAGTGAGAAAATTCTGCCCTTGTGAAGTTGTTGCTGTCTAACTAGGTCTGGTCGGATAATCGATCGGGTTGCACCAGTGTCGATTGTTATGGTGCAGTGTTCTCCGTCAACTTGACCCGGAAGGCATAAGTCCGCTTTTCCACGATGTAGTCTTGACACGGTGATGGTGGTGCTGGGGACGTCGATCCTCCTAGCCAACCTCTGTCACACGAAGTTGGCTCTTACATGTTTCCCGACCCCTCTGTTTGAAGGGCTTCCATTCTGGGCTCCTGACTCGGTCTGGATCTCCTCCTAGCTGCACACCCAGGACAATAGCTCGGTTTTCTTCGCTTCTTGCAGTCTCTTTGCGGGTGCCCCTTCGCTCCGCAATTCCAGCATCTAGGCGCACCATTTACCTGCGGGTCTCGCTCAATTTCCACGCGCTCACACCTGCACTCGTCTGTCACTACGTCAAGAACCCGGGCAATGGTACGAGTCACATTTTTCGCCGCCTCAACGTTCAGGCTGTAAGCCAATGCGTCCTTAACCGTTTGCTTTTGAGCTAAACGCACGGCTTGTTGCAATTCCGGGTCCTTTAGTGCGCTGATGAATGCTTCTGTCGCTGCATCATCTCGATGTTCTGGGTCGTAGGCTGGGTAAGCCAAAAGTGCTAGTCGCTCAATGTCTTGAGCTAGCTGCTGTAGGGTTTCACCAGACTTCTGCACCCGATGCCTTAGCTATGAATGATAAATCTGCTTTAGATGATCGTCTCCATAACGCATGTCGAGCGCATTCATTATAGCATTCGGGTTTGAGTGCAGTTCAACGGGGATCGTCTGCAACAGCTCGGCAGCTGGGCCTCTTAGAGCAAGAATCAATGCAGTTGCTCGTTCCTGCTCATTCCAGTGATTTATGCGAGCGGCTGCTTCAAACTGAGTTTTGTAAATAGTCGACACCGTTTGCCCGTCTAATATTGGTGCTTTCACATTTCTGGATGAGTTACGCGCTGCGGTTGTTAGCGGGACTGGTGAGGTAGTTACTACTGCCTTTGCTGCTTCCAATTCCTTCTTCATGTTTTCCATATCATGGTTGATTCTCTCCTCGACCTGGCTGACCTTATATTTGATTCTCTCCTCAACTTGGCTGACCTTCTCCTCGACCTGGTAAACCTTTTCCTCAACGAATTTCATTTGGTTGTTCAGACTACCGAGCTCCGCTTTTATTTCGGTTGACTGTTTTTGCACTTCCTTGATTTCGATCGCTTGTTGGTCCAGCTTCGCAGCTAAATTGGATGACTGTTCATTTAGCTTCGCTGATTGTTCATCTAGCTTCGCAGTTAGACTGGATGACTGTTCATTTAACTTCACTGATTGTTCATCTAGCTTCTTAGTTAAACTGGATGACATCAGCATCAACATTTGCATTAGCGCATTTTCTGGCTCCTTTGATTTTGGTGTTTCTTCTTCTCCACCTTTAGCGCCTTTTTCCGCATCTGAGGGCTCACCCGAATCCAGATTCACGCCTTCCGACTCGATCGCGTCACGCAAGGGTGCAATCAGTATGGCCTTTGTACCTTGTGTGGCCAGATTTCGCTGTTCCAACTCCTCCTTGAGCTCCGATATGGTCAATTGATCGATTTTTAGATGAAAGTTTCCTGGCATTTTTATTGTTTCAGCTACTTTTCCACCAATTCTACGTTAAATTACACTATTGTGCACTTTAAAAATGTTTAAAAGTTTTAACTTCCAAAATTTTCTTTCTCACTTCTCGACACCACTGTCGCGCGTTTTTGGTTCGCGCCCAATAATTTTAATGTTCCGGGAAAGTAAAAACGCAATGTCTTTTGATTTAATTTAAAAGAGTTTATTTGATTACAAAAATGCACAATAATCAGTTTGACACTTTCACTAATTTTAATTTTCACTATTAAAAATCTAACACTTGTCCATAAATTTCTTATCGCAATTGTCTTCTAAATCACTTCACCATTACGAAAATCACTTTTCTATTACTCGAACAATATCGCTTCCCACAGACTATCGCAGTTCTTATCGCGGTCGAATGAATGATTCCCCCCATTCATTCAGCTCGCCTTTATATAGGGTCTCTAATCATTCAACTCAGTTCTCGTACATTGATGAATTAGCGGGAACATTCCAGCAGCGTAATGAATGGAGCAGTGACTCACTTTCAGATGTTGATCATGCTTGTTGGATTCTCGTGGTTTCGAGTAAATTCGTTTTGTTGATGTTCTTAATTGTTGTGAAAACAATTGCGACAGTAGCTCGCAGAATTATTTGTACGTTTAACAATATTTATAATAGGAAGCGGGCTTCTTCTCCTTATTTTTCGCTTTTAAATATTCAATAAAATTATTACTACAATCATTAATATTACCTATGTTATCTTGGCACTCCATTTCGATGTACATTTCGTCATTCATCGCAGACAGTACCGCATAGTTTGCTACTCCTGCGCTTAGTATGTTTTCAGCATCATGGATTGATGTCTTGTTCGTATCTTATAATGTTGATTTATATGTTTGAGCCTTTTGCGTGGCCACTATTTTTTCGTTCGTCTTATTTTTTTGTCGCTTCTTTTTTTTTCTTTCTTCTTAATTGTTATCGCTTTTTCTTTGCTGGACCTATTCTATGGCATCATCACTTTTTTTTTGTTCACTTTTGTTAATTTCCGGATCATGTCCTCCAAACTTTGTATACGAAGTTTTACATCATCATTTTGTTAAGTAACCTTTTCGTTTTCTCTGGTTACTCTTTCGTAGTCTTCAGTTGAAATACGCTTGCCATGCTCACAGCTGTCTTGATCGTTTTTCCGTTTCATGATTTTTTCATTCGTCGTATTGGAAATGCCTGGCCCCGGGTCCCTCAGCGGTGGGAAGCCGTCGGGCTCCTCCATACTCCCGGTGAAAAAAGTTTATTTTTTTTTTATTTTTTTGGAACTTTCTCGCAAGTGAAATCCAGATACTCGATAAATTGTTCAAATTGTTCGACGATGGAATAAGTTTTCTTCTAAAATTACTTTCTAATTGACGTTTTAAAAAATATTTTAATTTTTAAAAATTCTTGACAGGGTCGAATTAAAAACACGTCTACACGCAACGAGTGCTAGACGTAGAATACTTTTTACACATCGATCCTTCTCAGGATCGACAGCGGTTTTGGGATTTTCTTCTTCCTCAAGTACACAATCAATTGTCGTTGTCCAAAAATTATCCAAATCTAAGAACGCTTGCGCAGCAATCTTTCGTGTCGGGTACCGAGCAGTCTATCAATTGAAATGCTGCTAGTACTGTTTTCGGGTACACATTTTTTAACTTTTATGAAAATTCAATAAAAAAGCGAAACGTTTTCATAACTTCTATTTTTTCGCGAAGGGCCCATAACCTATTAGCAGAGAAGAAGGAAAATACGTGTGGTCGGCTTGGTGACTATGACAGAAGTGACATTTTATTTTAAATAGGGTCTGAAGTACATAAAAGATAAATAACAGTGCGACAATGAACATTCGGATTGTAGGGTGACTCTAGCACGTACAAATGTCAATATTTATAACAAAATTAAGTAAACAGAAATGTTTGATTTTTGCATTTAAAAGAGCTAACTAGAAATAATAAAAACCCTAAAATAGTGTATGTATCAAACAATCAACACTTATTCACATCGAATTTTTGCGTTGAGTACAACTTCAAAACAAATGCTTTATAACAGTTAACTTATGCTTTAACAGCCTAAATTGAAAAAGGAAATATCCTTAAGAAAAAACTGTAGCATATTCAGAAACACTTTCTTAATAAAATTTGATCCAACTGATAAGACTAGGTCTCATTGTGAATGATTACTTTGTTTACTAAACTAATTTGAACGCTCCTTGCGATGATTCAATTTATTTAAATTGTCTTGTTTATTGGAGTCTTTGAATAAATTTATTGAATGAACTACATATCTACACATATGAGTATCTACGAGTACAAGATGATATGTTTTTAAAGTGCAAATTTTCGAAGCAAGACTAAATTTAGTATGATAACTTTAAGAGATAAAATGGTGGGATAATGTATTTACACACGGATTATATTTAAGCTTGCCCGTCTCAATGAAATGATTGATTCGAATGACGAAATAGTTTAAGTGGAAAAAAATATGTCTATTGGAACAAAGATTTAAAAGTCGTGTTAGAGCATGCCTGAGAAGATAAGAAATGTAAATAAGAAAACATGATGCATCAAGTTCAAACGCGACATGTATGATATGTATGTACGTAAGGGACGGGCCGTATGATTCACTAAACTAGTGAATCTTATCAGATTTGATTCTTCTTTATTGAAAATAAATGACACTCTTTACACAGATTAGTCTACTTTGCCTTTGTCATTAATTTTTTCCTCGTGATAACATGCAGCATTATTTATTTCGTGGAAAGAAATTATCAATTTTTGCACTGATTTGCGTGATAAGCACTATTAAAATAGCGAATTTACGTTGTTCATGTACATACTCGTACATATGTCGACAATTCCACGAAATTCGGGACTATTATCAAAAACGTCCATGTCGCTCTCTGAACTGAACACATTTCGTTAAGGTATAATAAAATAAAAAGTAAAAATGGTGCTTTCCGCGAAATTCATCATTATCTATCTCTAAAGCAAAGCACAAAGTATATTTCTCATACTGATCACTCCTAGATACAATGCTCGCACTCGTGTATTCCAGAAGCAACAAAAGAGCAACAACGGTAAAATCAATGGTAGCTACGAGTACCTATAGGAATTGAACGGATTCCCAGAATTGCTATCATCGATTGATAACAACTAATTTCGATAAGTTTATTAAGACACATTAATTGGCGCTTTCTCGGTTGATACGGTTTGACGCTAATTAAAATGACGCTAATGCTTTGGGGGTGTGTTGATTTTCTAAGCATGTGCTTTGGGACGTTACATTTGGGCGCGAGAGAAAGAATTTATGGTAATGATTCAGTGTAGCTACAATTTACAACTGATATAGTTTATCAATGTGTACATAGTCTGGAATTATTATCTTTTGGAATTTCCTTGCCAATTCAAATTGCGATGATTTGCACTTTATTTCCACACGATAAAAGAACAATCTTCGCTTTTCATTTTAAGATGTTGATGTAGAGCTGTGTAATAACTAGATTAAAAAGGTTATAAATATACTTTCCAACAACTTAACAACTTACAAAATTTCCAGGAAAAAAATAATCAATTTTTCTAACTAATGGAAAACAATCGACCTAGTTATTACCTGAAATTGAGAACATAATAACAGAAACGAGGTCAGATAAACACAGAAAATTGAAGTTCGTACTATCTTGATATATTTCTCAATAATTAACCCAATTTGAGGCATAGATACTAAAAGAACAACTCCTTCTATTGATTGTTTTGACGACGTTCTTTAAAGATGATAAATGGACGGTTGTTGATCAATTTCATATCTTAATGCGAGCATCTTGGTAACACCATTCATCATGACCGCATCCATCAGATATGATCATACATGAATTGAAACTACAAAATGTGCTCGCACACTTTTTACGACGTCTCAGAAATCGTTGCTGTGTTGAAGTACTCATTCAGTTTCTGACATACTCGTATCGTGATGTAGATGATGTAATTTAGCGGAAACGCCTCATAAATCGGTAGCTGAAAAACTTTTAGAAAAAATAAAAACCGACTTTGAAATACCCTTTATCGTTGCTAATACTGTAGTGTATTTTCAGACAACGATACTAGCTTAGCTTGTGTGTAGGATTCTAAATTCTTCAAGGATAGGTGTATGGCTATTCTTTGGGGATTCGTTATGCAGGTATCCCTCCTACAACACGGTAGATACGTTCCTGAAAAGTCTCGTGTTGTGCGAAACCGTGTTATGCGAGACTAGAAGCCAGCACAAAATAAGAGTAATGTTCTAGTAGGTTATAGAAAGATTCCTTTATTTTACTTCAAATTTCATATTTAAACTCCAAATAAATCACATAACAATGCAAACAAAAAAATATTAGCAAACAAAACAAAAACATTACTTGATTGACTAATCATCATCGATGCTCAGCACTATGGATCGAGACCGTTTGTTTGGCCAAGAAATATTTTCTGTTGTTTTACAGCTTTGCCCTTGATGTGGAGTAACTCCTGCCTTTTTAAAAAAGTCTGTAGCTTTGCTTTGTTTACTTGCCTTAACAAGGTCGTTGTAAATTGCGCTCTATGGTGATAAGCAATTTTGCAGCTCCTTTTGGAATTGTGAACTTCTTTCCGGAGAAGGTTTCCTGTAATTGTTTTATTGTAAAATTCATAATTTCACATTCTTCTTCAGAGTCAGAATCAATTGGTTTTACTTCGGATACCATTTGGACTATATCTGCTTCGGTAATTTCATCTTCGACTAACAATTCTTGAATATCTTCAACTGCCATATCCACAAATTCTTCTCCGATTGACCTAGCAAGTTCTCTCTTGCCGTCTATTTCACTTCTTTTCGATTCAATAACATTTTCCACTTCAACTGCAGCTGGCCACACATTTTTCCAGCACGCGTTCCATGTTGATGGTTTCAGTTCTTTTAACGACAAAGAAATTGTTTCTACACAGTTCTTAATCGAAAATTGCTTCCAAGCTTCCTTTACATCAATAGCATCTGAATTTGTTTGCTCTAAAATTCATTATAATGATCTTCTAATGTAATAAGTTAGAAAGGTATAAATTATGCCTTGATCGAATGGTTGTAGCAATGCAGTAGTTGTTGAGGAAGATAAGAATTTTTATTTTCCTATTTAAAACGACTGTTTAAATTTTTAAAATAAGATAAATGTTTTATTGGTTCAACTACTTCTGCGCACAGGTCGACAAAAAAAGAATAACTCAAGTATCGTGACTTTTACAATAACCAAATTAGAACCTATTTTGTAATACAATTTAACGAGTGAGAAATTTAAGTACTTCTAATTTACAATGTTGCCAGAGCATGAAACAGAGCAAGAACTGATTTTAATATGAATAGATAATACAAGCATTGCATATTCGTAATAATAATGAATTACAAAACTGCAGATCACCTACTTTACAAAATCAATAAATCTTTTACAATTCATTTACATTTCAATACATTGATCAATTCCTTTTAATTCATTGGCATCTGCCAGAACATGCCGCCGCCTTTGAAACGATCTGTTTCAACCACCCGAAGTGTCTTCATGCAGTAGAGCCACTTTCTGGATCGCTCGCTGGATTATTCCTTGGGGGGTTTTAATATCGACAACTCGAACTCTGCCATCGGGACCCGCCGTAGTTCTGAGTATTCGACCAAGCTTCCACTTGTAGGAGGGAAGGTCGTCTTGGTGGATTAAGACCATTGCGCCTGGTTTTATGTCCGCTTCTTTAGAAGTCCACTTGCTACGTTGCTGCAACTGGTGAATATACTCTTTTGCCCATCGTGTCCAGAAATGCTGGTGAAGAGCAGAGACACGCTGCCACCTGTGAAGATAGTTAATTTTTTCGAGAGGATAAGGAGGTTCTAGGATACATTGCATCGGGCCTTGGTTTATAAAATGTGCCGGCGTTAAAGCTTGGAGTTCATTGGGATCTGAGGACAGAGGAGTTATAGGTCGAGAATTCAGTATTCCTTCGATTTGCACCATGACCGTAGCTAGCTCCTCATATGTCAGTAAAGCTCCTCGGAACGTTCGAAACAGATGTGCCTTGGCTGCTTTTACGGCGGCCTCCCGTAGACCCCCAAAATGGGGGGCTCGAGGAGGAATATGATGGAATTCGATTGAGTTATTGGAATACCATGTAATGATTTCCTGATGAGTTTCCCTTTGTAAGAATGCGTGACGTAATTCGGCTAGTCTTCTACGAGCTCCCACAAAATTCGTTGCGTTATCCCAGTACAGATGCCTACATAAATTTCTACGCCCAGTGAATCTTTTTAGAGCTCCTATGAAAGCGTCCGCTGTAAGGTCCGACACGACCTCTAGGTGGACAGCTCGAGTAACAAAACATACAAATACTGCCACGTAGGTTTTGTATGATGATTTTCCTCGCATCCGGTAAGTGGTTGCAAATGGTCCACAAAAATCCACTCCACAATGCGTGAATGGCAAGGAGATGTTCACACGGCCTGCGGGTAGTACGCCCATCATCTGTTGAGTTAATTTTGGTCGATACCGTTGACAATGGATGCACCCTCGGACAACTTTCCTGGCGTAATCTCGAGCATTTATGACCCAGAATTTTTCTCGCAGGAGTGAGACAAGGGCTTGAGGGCCGGCGTGGAATGCTTTGATGTGAAGGTGTCGTATGTAGGTTTGAATGAAGGGATTCTTGGGAGGAAGTAATATAGGAACTCTCTGATCTATTGGCATTGTGGCAAGCTTTAGTCGGCCTCCTACTCTTTATAACGTGAGTTTTGTGATAGGACACTCTTCGATAAAAGCATTCAAATTCCGCAACGGGCTCTATAGAGGTAAGCTTTTCCCATTCTCTAGAGCGTTGATCTCTTCTGGAAATGACTTCTGTTGGATTGCCCACACTATATGTGTTGCAGCTTTTTCGATCTCTGGAAACGATCTTTAACTCGCAATAATTTGATAAATCGAAGCACATAAGCGAATCGACGACAAATTTGGATATAGCTGCTGCAGGAATATATGGTATTAAGGAATGAATCAGTAACAGAACAGGTCAATACTGATTTTTGGATTTTTCGCTCTGGTAATGTCTCCAAATTGGTGTGCCTATGTTTTGCGGGAGGCCACTTTTCCTTGGATAATTTTAAGAACTCCGGTCCGGAGAACCAAATTGACTTAACAAGTTCCTCACTTGTCATTCCTCGGGAAACGATGTCGGCAGGATTTGCCTTAGAGTTTACATGTCGCCATGGGATGGTTCGAGTAAGACATTGAATCTCGGAGACCCGGTTCGAAACGTAAGTTTTCCAATAGGACGGATGACATGATAGCCAATCCAGCACAATCTCTGAGTCCGTCCATAATACTTCATCCTCAATTTGTTTTGGGATATTCCCTCGAATTTTAACGTATAATTGTGCCAGTAGGAGCGCTGCACATAATTCTAAGCAGGGTAATGAGCGGCTGACTCGGATGGGGGCTACTTTGGACTTAGCCGCCAACAGCTGTACAGTTTTGGATCCCACGTCGTTTATGGATAGAGCGTAAATACAGCAACCAAGTGCTCGGCAGGATGCATCAGCAAAGCCGTGAAGAGCGATGTATTTCGTTTACCTATGCAAAGTACCAACCGCGGAATTCTAATGTTATTGGGTTGTAGCAATTGTTTTTTAAATTTTAACCACCGATGCTCGAGGTCTTGTGGAAGGGATTCATCCCAATGCAGTTTCAGAAGACACAGCACTTGTAAAAACATTTTTGCACGAACAACTATGGGATTAATAATGCCTAATGGATCGAATAATCGTGCCACCTCAGACATAACTGCTCTTTTAGTAACCTTGGATGATACAGGGATGCTAGATTGATAGCTGAAATGAAATTCATCTGCGATTGGTTCCCATATCAGGCCAAGAGTCTTGATCACATCCTTGTTATCAATTTTGAGAGTCTTGCCTCTTTCATTCTCTGGAATGTCAGACCAAAGCTTCTTATTGTTTGAGTACCATTTCCTGAGATGAAATTGACCGCTTTTTGTGATAGTATCTACTTGGTCACGGATTTTATACAATTCTTCGCAAGTATCGGCTCCCGTTAGAATGTCATCCATATAGAAATCCCTTTCGACTATGCGCGAAGCATCTGGGAGCCTTTCTCGAAACTCCTGGGCTAACTGTAATAGGCATCTAGTTGCCAAGTAGGGCGCTGACGCCGTGCCGTAGGTAACAGTCTTCAAGCGATAAATGCGAAGTTCGTCAGTGTTATTCTCGCGCCACAAAATTAGTTGGAAATTGCGGTCGCCAGGGTGAACCAGTACCTGTCTATACATGGCTGCTATATCTGCAGTTAGCCCAAACCTATGCCAACGAAATCTATTCAGAATAGCGAATAAGTCCAATTGAATAGTAGGCCCTACCATGAGCTGATCATTAAGGGAAGTGTTGGTGGCATCACGGCAGGATGCATCGAAAACCACTCGAAGTTTCGTAGTGGAACTTTCGGGTCGTATTACACAACTATGAGGCATAAAGTAATGATTTTTAGGCAATTCTTTGAATTGGATCTCCTCCATATGCCCTGACTCCAGATAATCTTGCAAAAATTGCGAATACTGTAATTTAAGCGCAAGGTCTCGAGCTAGTCTCCGTTCGAGTGAGTAAAACCGACGCTGAGCAATGTCGATGGATGCTAAGAAATTTTGAGGCGCCGAGGGCTTGAACGGAAGCTTCACAACGAAACGACCGTCGGCTAATCGGTAAGTGTTATCAAGGAAGCTTCTCTCACACTGGAGCTGTTCCGGCTTCTTCCTCCTTCCAGAAATTCTCGACCAATTTGTCTAGAGCTAATTCTTCCGGCCCAACACCTTCAGCATCTTCTTGTTCGGTTGTTGCCTTGCTGATGAGCGTTGAGCAAGCCGGAGGACCATTAGTGTATCGGCCTGCTACTATCCAACCTAACACTGTTTTTTGCAATTTTGGTAAGCTATCTTTTAGTCTGATTTGACCAACACACAACAAATCAAAGAAGGTGCCAGCACCGATGAGCAAATCAACCCCTTGTGCCTTAAAAAATTGCGGATCTGCAAGTGGGATATTCAGCGGGATCTCCCAATCTTCAGTCACTACGCTTTTTTCTGGCTGCAGTCCAGTTATATGGGGCAAACTATAACAGTACAACGTTTTTTGGAAATTGCTGGTTCTGGATTTAATGTGAACCTGAGTGGTCCACCGAACCTTTGAGCATCTGTCCCCTATACCGCTAATGGTTACGTTGGTGCGTTCTTTGGGCAACTGAAGCATTTGAGCGAGTCGTTCGGATATAAAATCCATCTGAGAAGCCGAATCTACCAATGCCCTCGCTAATATGTACTGACCCATAATATTCCTGACCTGGATTACCGCGGAAGCGAGGAAAACTTGACCTTGTATCTGCTCTTTAGCAACTAATGCTGCCGCTAATGGTTCTTCAATATTAGAAGCAGCGACGGGTGGGCCTCCTCCGTTTTTACTCTTTCCTTCCGCAGGAGGCATTGTGGGGTTATATCGATGAAGCAGTGTATTGTGACGCATGGAGCATACACGGCATCCAGTGGACTGGCAGTTTCTTACACTATGGTCCTTGGCAAGGCAGTTGATACACAAGGCCCTTTTCTTGAGCTCCAGGAATTTCGGGCATTGATGAATGAAATGAGTATCCTGGCTACAAAACCGACAGCCTATGGTACCAGCCGCTAATGATGTCGGATTGGGGCTAGGCTTCTTTCCCTTATTGGACATGGCAAGCCTGTGAGACGACGAGAAGTATTCCGATTTAGGTTCAGGCATGGTGTCCCTCGCCTCTAGAAATTGACACCGTTTGCCCAACACTGTTGCACAGTGTTCCCATGAAGGAATTTCAGCCTGATCTATGGCCTCTTCCCATTTACTTACTGATTCGGGGTCGAGTTTGTCACTAACTAAATGAATTATTAGTGCATTTAGGATATTCTCCGTTGATCCTAAGCTACGTAACGCGCTCAAGTGAGCGTTGACACTGTCTAGTGTGTTGCGAATCTGAGACGCTGTAGGTAAATTGCACAAGCTTATTATATGCTCTCGGAACGTAAGATATTTGTTATTGAATCTGTCCTTTAACTGTTCTAGCGCCTTTGCATAATTATTTTCACTCATTTCATATGCCTTGACTGTTCGTAGCGCAGCCCCATTCAAACAATTCAGCAAATGGTTGAATTTTTCAATAGAGGTCAGAGATCTGTCTGAATCAACCAATTTCGTGAAGGAACCAATAAAGTTAGGGAACTCGGAATACTTTCCCGAAAATGTTGGCAACTTAAGTTTTAGTAGATTATTGTTGTGCACGGATGGCTTTGAAAATGCGGTATCTATAATTGTAGAAGAACCACGCCGTTCCGTTATTGCGCATAGTATTCTTGACTTGACTGTGCAATACAAGTCTTCAAGGTCTCCTCTAACTTTCACTTCTTGAGCGTCATCAGGGCATAATCTTTCTATTGACGATTGGTAAGACAAAATTTGTTTAAAGTACGATTCGAGTATACCCAACCGACATTCTAACTCCGTAGCCGATAAAGTACCCACTTTTGTTTCGATAATATTTTCGATTCTTGATATGCATCCTTTGGTGGATGATCGTTGAGTTTTAAGTTCCGCTAATTCAGACATTTTGAAGGAGCTTAACAATTTCTTCGAAGATGTCCACCTTGCGATGACAATCGGATACAATTGTCTGTGACCAGAATTGACTCACATATGTTATTTGCATTCAACGCAATATAATTTATGCCGCTACTTGGGTATATAGAACCCGAAAGATAACCGTGAACAGTTAGGAAGATAGAAGGTTACAAGCAAAGGGCAACTATAACGGGAATTAAATTGCGCGCAACTACATATGCATGCGTAAAAGGCACTTCACAGTGGCATATGTCCCGCTATCTGTATAATGAATACTACCTGAACTGGAATAGTAAGTACTCCCTGAACCAACTACAAGAATCATACGGTTATATACGCACATGCAGTTATGAAAGCACTATTTGAGTGCCCTCGAAAACTTTCTGCTGTAAGCAAATTAAAACCTCACGACGAATTTCCACTTTCTGGTGACAACCGGAACACAATTCACTATTATCAGCGTGTGTATGTGTGCTCCATAAAATGCACTCCACGCACTGAAATATATACAGCCAATTAGGTATATAGAGTCCGAAAGAAATTCTTCGAAGATATCCACCTCTTGGTAACAATCACAATACAATCAGCTATCACCAAAATTGACTCGAGCATATAAAATGCACTCAACCCAATGTAATTAATGCCGCTACTTGGGTATATAGATGCGGAAAGATAACCGTGAACAGTTAAGAATTTGAATATATAGAAGGTTACAAGCAATAGGCAACTATCACAAGAATTTAATTGCGCGCAACTACAACAGTGGCATATGGCCCGCTATCTGTATGATGAATGCTGCCTGAACTGAAATAATAAGTATTCCCTAAACCAACTATAGAATCACACGGTTATATACATACATGCAGTAATGAAATCACTATTCGAGTGACTTCTGAAACTGATATGACCAAATTAAAAACTCACGACGAATGTTGGTATTTGCGCAGGTAAGTAGTCCACGGAACAATTTCTTCCCAATAGAATGATGATGGTGGTGAAAAATCTGCAATGATATGGCGACTGACGAACGCTGATTATTGGCGTTATGGTGGTCCAAATCTGCTTCAATGTCCCACGTGGATGAATGCACGGCTCTGGCGCAGACGACGACGACGACGAAAAATTTAACTTCAATTGTATTTTATTTTAAAGGTATTGACTGCAAAGCTTGAAATTGTCCCTGCTCGGGCGGCAAATGTTGAGGAAGATAAGAATTTTTATTTTCCTATTTAAAACGACTGTTTAAATTTTTAAAATAAGATTAATGTTTTATTGATTCAACTACTTCTGCGCACAGGTCGACAAAGAAAGAATAACTCAAGTAGCGTGACTTTTACAATAACCAAATTAGAACCTATTTTGTAATAGAATTTATCGAGTGAGAAATTTAAGTACTTCTAATTTACAATGTTGCCAGAGCATGAAACAGAGCAAGAACTGATTTTAATATGAATAGATAATACAAGCATTGCATATTCGTAATAATAATGAATTAGAAAACTGCAGATCACCTACTTTACAAAATCAATAAATCTTTTACAATTCATTTACATTTCAATACACTGATCAATTCCTTTTAATTCATTGGCATCTGCCAGAACAGTAGTGTTTGGAGGTAGAAACTCTACTCGCACATTAGAATGATGTACATCTTGTGGGCGACCTGGTGCATTATCGATTAATAAAAGCGCTTTGCAGTCCTTATTTTTTTGCTTCAAATAATTTCCAACCTCTGATACAAAAATATTTAGAAACCAATCTCGAAATAAATCTCCAGTTACCCAAGCTTTTGAATTTGATTTCCAATATAATAGCAGCGTATTTTTGTTTACACCTTTACAAGTGCACGGGGGCTTAATGATTTATAAATTAGCATGGGTTTTGTGACAAAGTCTCCTGGCGTATTGCTGCATAAAAGCAATGTAACTCGATCTTTTGAAACGTTGAATACAGGCGCAGTTTTTTCATGTTTTGAAATGAAAATTCTATACGGCATATTTTTTCGAATTCTATTCGGCATTTTTTTTCCAATAAGTATCCATGCTCCTGGATAATTTTTTTAAATTTCGCTCGATATAATTTTGCAGTTTCACCTTGTATTTTTATGTTGTGAAGTGAAAACCATTTCTTGAATTTCTCGAACCAACCCTTACTCGCAACGAAGTCTGTGTTGGGCGAGGGTTCTCCATTATCTTTCAGAAGTTGATATATAGTTAACGCTTTCTGTTAAATCATGTTACTACTCAATGGAATCTTTTTGACTAATCATCATCGTCAATCCAAATGTTTAAGGTATTTTCCATTTTCTCTATTATTGATGCACGTGGACGAGCTGCGTATTTCGCTGATATTGAAGATCCTTATGGTTTGAATGGTTACCTCATTTAAATTAAGTACTTTTGCGATGTGCGATGTTTTTTTCCCATTTTGAAAGACGGTCCGAAATTTGCACTTTCGCTTCTAGAGATATGAATCTCCTCTTCAGCATTGTTTTTTTATCTTTATCAGACATCACCCAGGACTGAAAGGTAATTTTCAAAATTAGGCCTACCGAAAACTCTTCACTCATTAACACTTACCAATAAATTGAAACAATCCTTATTGCAACACTATCAATATCATCACATTCAGAGTAATAAGAAAAACTGTTTGAAATGTTTTGCATGTAAAAATACTTCACAAACTTCCTCAAAAAACGTTTTCTATCAACTAAGTAAACTTCTACTGAACAAAACGCAAAATGAACCCAAGTTCAATAGGAAAAGCACATTTGTGATTTGTATATGCAGAAAAGCATAACACAAAAAAAAGGATAAGGAAATTTTCTATTATTCCCCAATATGGGCATGCAATTTGTTTTCCTGTACGCTCCCTAATACTAATTTCAAAGAAAATTGCTGCTATCTGTTGTTGAGGACATGGGTTCCACCGTTTGGTTTTTATCCGAAGTTTCTTGTCACTTTGCTGCTTTTTTCCATGCACGTTGTCCAAAAAAATGGAAACAATCGGGCTCTAACTTGGTTGGAAAATTTCCTGTTCAATGTAAACAAACAATAATATATATATTATTGACTGATATTTGTTGCTGAGCATGACTCTTAACACTTCATCTACGATATCTCAAACAAAAATTGCTTCTCGGACTGTTACTTTTGTCGATTCTTACTCTAAATCTGAAAAAGTGCAAATTTGTAATTCAATTTTGAAATTTTCTTCATAATCCATAATGCAATTCTCTAAAGTGATATCCCCTTATCGTGTTGTAGAAGTACCGTGCTATACGACGAAGGTATCAATTTTCATTTCGTGTAAGAGCGAAACCGTGTTGCAGGATACCGTGCTGTAGGAGGGATACCTACATAAATTTAGAGCGAATAAAATTTATCACTATATTGGAGAAACTGGCTCTCAGACGGTGTTATACGAGGGCGGTTCAAATATGATCGAGACAAATCTTCTGACATGTTTATTTACTATCGAAAAACTTTACAGTTTTTCTAGGTACTCCCCCTTACGAGTACAAGTTACGCATTTTGTCCACCTCTCCGGAAGCTTTTTAATGCCGGTATCGAAGAATTCCTTTGGCAACTCGGACAGCCATGTACGCACGAACTTTTCTACCTCGTCGTCGATGTTGAATGTTTGACTAACGAGGGCTTCTTTCAGTGGTCCAAACATGTGGTAGTCGCAGGGAGACAAATCCGGTCTGGTGGGGGGTGTTCCAGTACCTCCCACCCCAATACCGATATTGTATCGAGCGTGAGACGCGCGGTATGAGGGCGCGCGTTATCCTGGGGAAGTTATTAAAGGTGTTCATGGATGATAGACTCTACACTACCAATACTGATGCCGAGTTCAGCCGTAATGTCTCGAACATTCATCCTACGGTTCTCCGAAATGATTTGTTCTACGCGGCATATGTTGTCTGGTGTGATCTGGTTCGCGGTCGACGATCATGCGGCTCATTTTGTCACGGTCATTAACAACTGCCAAGGACTCTTCCTGAAACTCGACAGCGAAGCAAAACTAATAGAGCTACAAATCAATGAAAATAAAACAAAGCTCGTGACGCAGTCGAGGAAAAATACCTCAAGCACACAAAATATCACACTTGGCGAATAAAGTATCGAAAGTATGAGCGAATTTGTGTATCTAGGCCCGAAAGTAACGAAGACGGGTAATGAAAGAGACGAAATACGCCGAAGAATACACCACGCAAATAAAATATTTTATTCAGTTTTGACGATCTTGAACACCAGCTGCATACACAGGAAAACAAAGTTCCAATACCTGTGTTTTGCTATGGGTGTGAAACATGGACCCTAACCCAAGCATCCGCAAATATATTGAACGCCTTTGAGCGACGGGTCCTCAGGCGAATAATAGGAGCGAAGCTAGACGGAGACCAATAGCGAATTCGATACAACCATGAGCTGTATGAAATTTTTGACAAACCGAAGGTCTCAACGATTGTCAGACTGCGGAAGCTGCAATGGGTTGGCCACATGAATCATATAGACGAACAACGGATACTCAAGAAGGTAATCACGGTAGTAGTGAAGGCCGGAGACTAGTGGGGAAATTGAGGAAACGCTGGTCTGACTCGATCGACGAAGACACAGTGTATTTAATTCACCCTCTAGTCAAAAAGAATAATTGCAAATTGTTGTCACTCTAAATAATTTAATCATTGACCGCTAGCCACTTCAAGCTCAACAAGTCGTCATTCGTGTGACTTTACACAATCATAACAATTTTGCTATCCATATTTTTCTTCTCGAGTCGATGAGCTTCTCGATTCTATTTTCCACAGACTTAGTCGCTCACATGTTTTTGCTTCAGGGAGTTCTCATCTCGCTAATGTACCGCTGCTATCGCAACTATATCAGAGTATATAACCACATGTTACTGGCGGGCGAGCGTATCTTCATCTGTAGTACTTTTCAGCGAATCACTCTAGTGGCAACTAAGGAAATGCTTTCGTTCCAAAGCAGCGCTATCAGCAGAATGCCCGGTTTGACGCCGACCGGCTCAGTTGCTTTGATATAGTAAAAATGAAAATAAAAGTGAGGAAATTCTAACGGGGAAATGGCAGTTGTAGGCGGTAGAGTGGCGCACATCTGATTCAATTGCACAAAGCGACCGTTTTCGCAAGCCACTTTCTTTCAAATTTCAACCACTTTTTCACTTTTGCGGCTATGGCTCTTTCATCGTGAATGCTGGTTAATTTCACTGTCCAAGGGTCTCAACACAGGATATTAAAAAGATTTGACGACTCATGCATGCAACAGGCACCGGTCAATTCATGCAAGCGTGCAGCGTCACACACGCGTAAAATCTTTTCTTTTGTTTGAATCGCGTCGCTCAAGAATTTACATAAGAAGATACTTCCCACCTGTGCGATGCTGTCGGAATGAACTTAAACAAATCATTTTTAATGCGGAACGGACGTAACCAGTGGAGATACTTTGAGACGTTCGCTACATGTGGCGATTAGAAGCAGGCTTCTCGTTTTATTGCCATTCGTCGATTTGTCGCATCTGTCGCACCGGGAGCTCACGAGCACCATTCATCCGCCTTTATCAATTGCCTTTTGCAACGCAATATGTGGATGAGCTGCGTGAAAAGGTGTTGCCGTCGTCGCGGTGGTGCCATGGTGTGGCGTGAACTATGAACGCGAAACTTGAAAGCGAAAAGACTACTGCGAAGAGGGTGCTCCCGCCACTACTCTAGGCGTTTCTTATTCATTGCCAACATATAGTGTAGAATCGGTTCTATCTCCGTATCTTTGTAAAGGATAGAGTTCCTGTAGTACTTCTTTTGAGGCCGTCTGTATTTGGACAGGCATTTCCTAAGGATCTTCCTCTCGAAGATTTGGTTTTCTTTGGCAGCAGTAGGCGAGATTGTTAGGCATGCCGGAAACGCATAGGTAATGATCGGCCTAATAAGAGTTTTGTACATTAAGACCTTAACTTTTGGGCATACTGATTTCGAAGAAAAGAGAGACGAAATAATTGCGAACGCTACTTTCGTTTTATTGAGGATTTTCCTTGCGTGTCTATTCACCTTAAGTCGATTGTTAAAATGGACTCCAAGGTATTAAACTTTTTCCTTGAGAGGAATTTCACCAGTAATATGAGCTTGCACATTCCTACTTTTTCCTCTCCCGCTGGCAATTCTGAAGCAGATCAGCTCCGATTTGCTGGCATTTATTTCGAGCACTCAATCCTTTAGATATTGAAAGGCGAGGCTATGGGTAACAGTGAGGAGGATATCATCTGCATACATTGCTATATCCATAGTCGAGCAGTTTGGACGTGGGATACCATGAAGGAAAAAGTTGAACAGGGCGGGACCGAGGATAGATCCTTGTGGGACTCCCGATTTGATAGGGATAGAATTTGAAATGAGGTTCCCCAGTTTAATTTGGGATGTTCTATTCAAAAGGAAGCTGTATAGGATTCTGAGGATTGCGACCAGACAAGATGCCATTTTCACTTTGTATTTGAGACCGTTAATCCAAACTGAGTCGAACGCTTTTTTCGGGTCTATAGCACAAGCCACTGTGCACTCTTTCCGCCTAAGATTGCGGGTGACTCTATTGTGCAATAGCATTATTGCTTGCTCCGTAGATCGTTCGCGTTCAAATCCAAACTGATCATCGGAAATCAGGGGATCGTTCAAGTTTCGCAGAATAACCTTTTCAAGGGGTTTACCCATGTGAGGCAAAAGGGAAATTGGTTGAAAATTATTAATGCTACCTTCGCAGCCTGGTTTTGGTATTGGGATTAGTTTACTAACTTTCCAAGTTTTGGAAAATATCCAGTACAATTATTGTATAATATCGTCAAGGAGGAGGAGATGGTCTTTCTACACTTCTTGAGTATTCTGTTCGGGATACCATCAAGGCCGTGAGATAGCTTGCTATTTAAGGCATTTTGGAGATCTTCTACTTCCATTTTCGAGGTGAAAATTCCGGCGAAGACTGGATGTTGTGGAGAGGGTGCTCTATTATAACTGGAGAATATAGTTAAATAAGATCCCTCGTATCCTTCCGTCGTTAGTAGAACCTCTGCTTTAACGTTGTTGTTCAAAGCTATGTTGGATGACTCACGGCGACAATATAGTTGTTTGAAGTATTCCTCACAAGCAACGATCGTGTCAGATTGTGCAGTGAAGACTTCGTTCCCTCGCTTTATAGGGTCTTTCTCAATGTTGAATTTGGAACTTTTACGGCCCGTGAGTTGATTTATAGTTTTAAAAACATCTGAAGATGGTCGCAGTTATATCAGTTTGTTTTTATAGAAGTTTTTGACTTCTGATCTGATGCGTTTTTGGATTTCACGGGAAATGCTCGTTATTTGCGTTTTAAGTTCCAAATACTCATTGAACGGGTTAAAGCTTCGATGATAAATACGCTTAAGCCGTTGGAGCATATGCTTCCGAATTTTTATTAATTGAAGAGTCTCCTGAGTTAGACATCTATAAAGCGGGCATGCTGGTCTAGACACTCTATAATGGCAGATGTTAGTGCCGATATATGAGAGTCTATTTCTGTGTTCGAGAGTATGATATTTTCCGGTGGAAGATTCGGAAAGAGGTCTTTGAGGTATTTTCTGAAGTTTGGCCAGTCTAAAGAATTAAACGGTTTATAGTCAGGTGGGCATGTAGGAACTGGTATGTGTGATATAAGTGTTATATTGAGATGGAGGCCATGATGGTCCGATAACAAAGTAAACGTGGAGCAAGTAAAGGGAATTGTGGGATCGTGTGGGATCGTTGAGGTCAGAGGATATTATGAAGTTATCTTAAAAATGAATTCCCTCTGGGAAATGTTGGGACCCCAGCATTTGCTATGGATGCTGAGAGGAGGGCGTCCGCATGGAGCCATTCAAATAGATAGTTCCTATTGGTATTCCTTGTGGAGTCCCTCCAGTGTTCGTGTCTGGCATTAAGGTCTCCTCCTAGTATAAATGAGTCGCGGGACGAGGTTGTTACGAGGATTTGGTTAAGTGTAAATGGGATCTGGGGACCTAGATTGCACGGGAGATATAGAAGGTATATATAAGAATTTTGGCTGGGTTTCAATTGGGTCGCTTGGTGTTGAGTTGCTAGCGTACATGAGGAATTATTTTGTTCAAAAGGCATTTGATCGATATCTAAATCATCTCGAAACAGTATCGCAGTGCAGCTGCAACTGTCATTCCAAAGCGCATGGTAGTTCTCCAAACGGACTTTGTGTTGATGGTTAAGAACTGTCTCATTTAGAAGGAGGATGTCGGGTTGGGAGGATTTGACCAAATCAGCAATGTAGAGCCTCTTATGATGTGATGCCTCATTAAGATACTTGCCGAGAACAGACGAATAGGCACGAACACGAATATGTAATCGACTTTCTCGGGTGTATTCGGTATTCGCCGCAAATATTCGTCCGTTCTCCGTTCGGTGGCGGTTTTTTGGCACGAGTTAAAGGATTGTTCGTCGATATTCGCGAGCGGTGTTTACATATTCGTCATTATTCATTTTACTAGTGATCGTTGTCGCGAGTGGTTGTTTAGTGTTTGTAGAATGGATTTGTTTGCTATGGAGTGGACGAATGATAAGACGCTAACTTTCATAGAATATTACCAGGGAGAACCAGTGATATGGGATCCTAAGCATCGGTTACACAATGATAAGAAAGCGGTAAACGATGCTTGGATCCGTATCATGACAGCGATGAAGGTTCCAGCAATAGAATTGAAAAGGAAAAAGGACTCGCTCATGGCGTCCTTTAGGTTTTATTTGCGGAAGAAAAGCATCCATTCAATCTGGTGCAGGAGCAAAAGAACAATGTACGCCGATCTGGTTTGCATATGATGCAATGAAACAATTCCTATCGCCTGTGTACGAATGCATTCCGACCATGAACACGGAAGAGAGAAGTTGGAGGATAAGCAATGAAGATGTAAGTATTGAAATAGTTTATTTTTCATATTATATTCTATAACATGGGAACCCTATGACCGGGAAAAACAGAAGCAACCGCGAAATTTTGTTTGTGAGAAAAGGTGGTGTTTAAAAAATATAACGCAATAGTGTATTGTTATTCATTTTATTCTTATAGTTTTGTGTGAACATCAGTTTGTTAAATTTAGGATATAAATTACGTGCATATGTAGTATATCAATTTATGATAAATTTTGAAAATATGTTGCAAATTCGTCTCTTATTTGCATAACATTTTGAGCTGATCTGCGTAATATTTATGAAAGTGGTATAAGACTCAGTGTTTCTTCTTGCGTTTGCCTCCAAGATCCTTCTTGAATGATTACACCATTCTTAATAGTATCAAAAGTTCCCTGCGGTGCGTATATGTTTTGCGACATTTTACTTCCGCGTAAAAAATTATGTAATAGTATACAAGTCATTGTTACGACACGTTCATTTTCAACATCAATTGCAATAGGTTTTTTGAGCACTCTAAACACGGATGAAAGAATTCCGGATACATTTTCGACCACGACCCGAGCACTTGATAATTTTTGATTGAATTGACGTTTAATTGAATTTGGCTCTTAGTTTCCTGGATATGGTTTCATTAAATGATTGTAACGCAAAGGCACCGTCGCCTATAAAAACATAGGGAACATTTTTTTCTCTACCCGGTAGAGGACAATCTGGAGGCAAATTCAAGGACTTGTCTGTTATTCTTTTATACAAAATACTATTCCGAAAGACGCCACCGTCACTTATGCGCCCTTGACTACCAATATCAGCAAAAATAAACTTGAAATTACTATCTACTAATGCTAACAGTACTAAACTAAAAGTCTTTTTGTAATTCCAAAAATCTGATCCACTGTTTGCCAAGCATGTCATCGCCCCCACAATTACCGTACCGTCTGGCAACGCTGACCGTCTGTAAGGGTGTACCTATCCATGATACCTTTAAGCACCGTTGCTTTTAGATTTTCAATAAAAATTGGTGGGAACCACACCTTCTTTGCTCGATTGTTAGTCGCGTTTGATTTATTATTTTGACTATCGTTCGCCAGGCGCTGAAAGGATTAATGCTAGGTGTGGGTGGGATTGGCATAGGAACCGGGGTTTTACGTTTTGCCACTAATTTACCCTTTGCTAATATAAATTCATTTACCTAACAGTTAATGAGGTTAACATCTTGGTTAAAGCTTGAATCCTTTGCTGTTGTATCGTCCACATCCATCATGTCCGCAGGCATTTCACACGCGTGTTGACAGTTTCAACTTTCAAACGTCAATCAACTATCGATAGTTTATTGACAACTATCGAGCGCTATCGATAGTGCCGACTATCGATAGTTTTCCATCATTATTTTACAATTCATTTCATTATTCACGATGAAGTGACTGTCGACAACAGCATTACCAGCTATAAACAAAATAAAATACAGTGATTGCCAAAAATTAACCTACATATTATTATTTGACAATAAATTATAACCCTTTAGACTGAAAAGTAGGTCGTTAATGAGATCGAATTTAAAATTTGAATACCTACATTCTAATAAAAATGTCGATTTAACCGCCCTTTCACACTATTTTCTCTCTCATGCTTACACCTTTGAACGGTGCATACACATACTCGATGATTATTTTGCATTTTCCAACTACTACAACAACAGTAATATAAAATATATAGTAATGTATTATCTCCATCGTCTCTCGTAAAAGTATAGTCTGTACAGTGTGTTCATTATGATGTTAACGTTTCGCGCGAAAGGCACATTAAGTACGTACAAATATACAAAATCCTAAGAAAAAGATACGAAATTGCTCCGTTGAGAAAATTGTATAAGGAGGTCGACGTCGTCGTTGGTCGACGTCTTCGTCTTGTTCTTTGTTGTTGCTATTGCTGCTGCTATTGTCGACGACACATTTATGAGTCGCTCGGGACGGCGGAGTGAAAACGATGGCAGCAAAGTGAATCGAATTCAAGCGGAGTGTAGTGAATTTACAGTCAGTTTTTGGGATTTTGTTAGCCGAGAAAGACGTGGACGCGAAGAGAAGTTTCTTAGATTAATTCGAATTGAATTAGGAAAATTTGGTGTCTCCGCAGGTGAAGTTTTCTTCCTTGTAGTGTGGAAGTTTAGTGACTGAGCAATTGAGATCTAGGAAGGGTGCGCAATTGCTTTAGTTGTGCTGTAATCTGCGAGTAGTGCAAGTGAACGGATTGTGCATTCTGATCCACTATCCGAGATTGATTTATACTTGAATCTAGCCCACATAAATTTTTCCTGTTATTTTCTCGTGTTACTGGGAAAACGTTGCGAATTAGGTGAACAAGATCGTTATTACATATAACTGCTGTTGTTTTAAATAAAATAGTAGTTAAAATTTGTTGTAATGAAAAAAAGTGAATAACAGTGCACGAATTCATAGGAAATAAAAAATATCAGTTAAATCGTTTTTAAGGTGAATTGTAGTGAACATACATCTTTAAAGTGCTGTTGCATGGATATTCAAACATATCAGCAGTGGGAACACTAAAATAGTTACTGTGTTTAGCTATTCGCATCGGTACTCAGTTCCTCATTGCATACCCATACTTGGAGTCGGAGTCGGAATCAGTGAAGCATTCAATGTTTACTCGAATCTACTGGCCAAGCATCATAAGTAAGTTTCGTTAGTAACAGTTGATTGTATCGTTGATTTACGGCTGCTCGTCTCTGGCCATTCTTAATTACATATCCGGTAGAGACTCCTCATACGTTTACGTATTCATAGCGAGAAAACACTGCATCTGATTATTTTCTTGCCACTTGAATCAGGTTGATGTCTGTTCAGCAACCAAATAGCACAATACAATGAGGGTCAATATACCGTCACGACACCTTCCTTCCTTCCTCATTAATATAAATTATTTTAAGACACTCCTTTCTGGAAGACATTCTCTCGTACAAAGTGGCGATTAATCAAAAATTCAAATTCAGCGTGTGTGATTATCAAGTTGGGAGTATGTTTTAAAATATATAGTACGTCATGAAAGGAATTTGCATATTCTTAACTTTTGACTCATTGTCTTGAGTTTTGCTTCCCAGAGTCGTTGACGCGGTTGGGCTAGCGTACGGTTCGCCTTTGCCTCCTGTCTCTTGGGAATTCTTCACCTTCGCGCATATGAGTATGGGTTTCCGTTTAATGAATGACTAACCGTTCAACGTTCACAAGACCGCCGAAGCGGAATGTTACCCATGTTGCCATCCGAAAAATTTATGATTATTTCGAAAATGCTTTTGACCCTATTTGGTAACATACAAGTATATATTTAAATTTTGTGCATGCTAGCGGGTCATACGAGTATAGTGCATGCATGGGGCGTAATTTATTTATTTCATCACATATGTAAATTGAATCATTCAGATAGAATTAAATTTTTGTGTTTGGATAAAAGTTTTAATTGGGTTATATACGAAATTATTGTGTAAATTAAAGTCAATAATTTCTTAATGAAATCTGAATTTTATCTAAGGTAGATCTACGTCTTTCCTTAATTTTTTTTTTCCACTTTAAACAATCACGAAAACAATCTAAACCAATTTTCCTCGAAATTCTAAAACGTAAAAAACAGACAGCAAATAAATCAATAAAAACTATAAACAAAATCCGCGTAGGCGCGGTTTAATTCAAGGAAATCGCTGATAAGTGTTGTGTTACATAAATCATTTGTTCGCTTACGATAAGAAGGAAATTATTACGATTTTTCAATGAACTGAAACTACTTAGATCACAGATTCTTATCTTAGAGTTTCTTTGGGAGTGAAATGCCATTCATGGTTTTTCGGAAAAAGAACGTAAATTCGTTTATCGTCACTGTTACACTTTTATCAGTATATAGCTGAGCCACATCCAAATTAATAATTCGGATGAAAACATTTTTTGCTTTGATTAATTTCTAGCTAAAATTTAATTTAAACTTGATCTCGTTCCTATCTTTTACTTCGATAACGCTATAGTACAAATAGGACGTTGGCCTCCCGCTAACGTCGCGCCTAATATTCTCAATACATTAACCACGTCCTCCAGTCCGGAATTCTTTGGAGCGTTCTGCTATCTTTGTGAATCGAGTCCTCGCAGCGCCTAGTCCATCGCCCAATGGAAAAAAATCCAAATATTTTCTAATAGTCATTTACAAGGTGCGTTCCAAAATAAACGAGACTTTTGTCTTAAAATTTTGTAGCGGACCTGAAAGCGGCAAAGCGCCATCTCTCCGTGAATTAGGTCAAAGACGCCGATCAACTTTTTAATATGTTAGCTTAAATTATTGTGTCTATAACTTCTTCTGGTTTTACACTCCGAACGATAAAGTTCATTTCTGTGCGCTCAATAAATACTATTTTTGACTATACAAAATTAAGATGTTTCGTTAATATAGGAAACGACGCAAAGACAGGTTCCTATATTCGGTGACCCTTACGTTTTGTTGTTATCAATCAACAAGTGAAAAAACAAAAAATAAAAACAATCGCCCGAGGAGAGAAATATTACTACGGAAACTCCTAAAACTTCGCTAAATCTCACACCTAAATTGTGGCCCGGTAGTGAACCTGCTCGACTAGAAGCCGTGCGTGATGTAAAATTACCGCCATTTTGGGAGTCGCAAGTTGAACTTTGGTTCTCCCAGGTTGAATTCACCTTCGGACATTACAAAGTGTATTCAGATACGGCAAAATTTAACGCGGTAGTGATATCCCTGGATATTACCATCCTCAAGCAAGTTGCGGAGGTAGTTAAAATATGAGGAGCTAAAACCGCAATTGATTGCTCGATTTGCTGCGTCTCCTGAGCTGCAGCTAACGCAAGTGCTAACGGAGCTCGAATTGCGTGACCAAAAGCCATCACATCTATTTCGTCAGATGCAAAACATGGCAGGCTCACAACTGCCAGAAGATGCTCTACGTGCCTTATGGTTACGACGTTTACCAGTGCATGTACGCGCCATCATGTCCGTATCAACCGAAAGGGGTATCGCAAAACTGCTCGAAATGGCAGACAAAATTGTCGAGGAGTTCAACGCTGCCCCAGCTGTAATAGCATCCACATTAAAAACTCCTGCTCCGAGGTCAGAACCAGTTCTCGTGGAAATACTAAACCGACTTGACAGATTAGAAGTGAACGCAGGAAATCAACATCCACATTCTAAAAATCGATCTCGTTCACGTGCTCGCTGGCGCCCAAGGTCGCAAACCTACACACGTCAAGGTACAAACGAAAAAAATTGTTTTTATCACCGGAAACTCGGGGAAAAGGCGAATAAATGCCGTCCGCCATGCCAATTTTCCGAACTGGAAAACTAAAACCGTCATCGTCAAATGCGGTCAGCGCTGACAAAACAAGAGCCGCCTATTAGTAACCGACAGGACAAAACGCGTCAGGAAGAACGGAAATGGTACGCTGCAAATGGAACGACAATCAACACGTTCGGAGAACAAATCCTTTCGCTCGATTTTGGACTGCGGAGGGTTTTCAAATGGCGGTTTTGCATTGCCGCAGTGGATCATCCTATCGTCGGACCTGATTTTCTACAATATTTCAATTTGCTCGTTGATGTCAAGCGGAAGCGGTTGGTGGATGGTAAGACAAATCTTGAAGCTGTCGCAACACTTTCAGATAAACCAGCCGAAGCAATCACCACTGTGAATCGACAGATGCCATTTCACAACATCCTCGCCAAATTTCCCGAGCTAATGAGTTCTGTCACAACGCCGCAAACCAAAAAGGCAATACTCCAACACCACATATTGACGAAAGTCCCGCCAATTGCGGAACGAGTTCGCCGATTACCGCAGGACAAATATCAATCCGCAAAGGCTGAGTTTGAGTACATGGTGGAAAATGGAATATGTCGTCCTTCAAGTGGCCCATGGGCAAGTCCACTTCATTTGGTCCCGAAAAAGTCAGGAGAATCGAGACCCTGTGGCGACTACAGAAAACTAAACGCAGTTACGATACCAGATCGATATCCAGTGGCAGGAATGGAAGATTTTAACCATAATCTACACGGAAAGACAATCTTTTCGACCATAGGTTTAATCCGCGGCTATCATCAAGTGCCAATTGCAGATGAGGACATCGAAAAGACCTTTCAAACGTATATCGACATTGTTTTGGATACCTGGATGACATCCTTACCGCGTCCAGCTCGGAAGAGGAACATCGGATAGATTTACAGGAAGTGTTCACTCGATTGAAGGAACACGGCATCAAAATTAACGTCACCAAATGTAATTTTGGAAAACCCGAGGTACGTTATTTGGGATTTTTGGTAAGCAGCGAAGGAATCAAGCCGCTACCAGAAAAAGTTGATGCAATACTGGAATGTGAAAGGCCAAAAAGTATTCGAAGTCTACGGAGATATTTGGGCATGATAAATTTTTATCGGAAATTCCT
Source organism: Odontomyia ornata (assembly GCA_963969285.1). Taxonomy (NCBI): domain Eukaryota; kingdom Metazoa; phylum Arthropoda; class Insecta; order Diptera; family Stratiomyidae; genus Odontomyia; species Odontomyia ornata. Next base: position 33,305,327 of record OZ017741.1, read on the forward strand.
AAAAAATGCCGCAGAAGTACTTGCTCCGCTAAATGAATTGCTGCGCGATTCCCGTAAAAATGATAAAAGGCCTGTAAATTGGAAGTCAACAATAATTAATGCCTTTGAAGACAGTAAAAAATTGTTCAAACATCCAGTTAAAAACGCTCATCTGGCTATAACAACGGGCGCCTCAAATCTCGCAGTGGGAGCAGTACTGGAACAGTTTGTCGATGGAATTTGGCTGCCACAAAGATTTTATTCCAAAAAATTTAGCGACGCTCAACAAACTACAGCGTCTACGATGAAGAATTGTTGGTGACCTATTCGGCTATTAAATATTTTCGAGACAGAGTAGGACATCAATTCCTGATACGAACCGACCACAAGCCACTGTGCTACGCTTTCACACAGAAGTCATCAAAAGTATCACCACGCCAAATCCGACATCTGGAGTATATTCCCTAGTTCACGACGGACATACTCCACGTTAAAGGTGAAACAAATATTATGGCAGACACTCTATCTCGACTTGATGCAGTAACCGCTCTTAAAGCGCTCGATATGGCAGACGTAGCAGCGGAACAACAACATGATAGCGAATTTTAAAGTCTGTTACACTCGGAAACATCATTGGATTTGCAGAGAGTACAGAAGAGTGGAAAGCATTTGTACTGTGACTTATCAATAGGTATCACACGACCCTACATACCACAAGCACTTCGACGTCAAGCATTTGATTCTGTGCACCGCCTGTCGCACCCCAGTGGGAAGGTTACCGGTCGTTTACTACGAGAAAAATTCGTCTGGCCAAAAATGCACAAGGATATTGCGAATTGGGCAAAATCATGCATTCGGTGCCAACGCTCTAAAACTAGCTGAAAGCGGCAAAGCGCCATCTCTCCGTGAATTAGGTCAAAGATGCCGAACAACTTTTTAATATGTATAGCTTAAATTATTGTTTATATAATTTCTTTTGGTTTTATACTCCGAACGGTAAGGTTCATTTCTGTGCGTTCAATAAATACTATTTTTGACTATACAAAATTTAGATGTTTCGTTAATATAGGAAACGACGCGAAGACAAGTCCCTATAGTTTTTTTAAGGGCGCCATCTGTGAATGAGATAATGTGTTGCGAAGTTACATCCCTCCCTGATTTTCAGTGAAAGTTTGATGACATTCGGTTCAGTGGAAGCGAAGTCATTGCGTCTAACGTGACAGTATGTTTGTGTCATCGGTACAAAAATGAGTTTCGAGCAAAGAGCTAATATCAAATTTTGTTTTAAAATCGGTAAAACGTTTACCGAAACATTTGAATTGATGAAAAAAAAAAAAAAAGTTTATGGCAATGATTGTCTATCTCGTGCCGCAGTTCATGAGTCGTTTACACGTTTCATAGATGTTCGTGAGGACATAAATGACGATGAACATACGGGCCGCCCAAAATCAGTGATCACCGAAAACTCCATCGAAATTGTGCGTGAATTTATCAAAAATGAGCCGAAATCATAGTTAAAATTCGTGGAATCGGAATTGAATTATCGCATTTAATTAATTTATCGCATTTTAACCGATCATTTGCAGTTACGAAAGGTGTGTGCACGTTTTTTTCTGCACAAGTTAACTGATGACTAAAAATTGCTCCACTCTTGTGACTGAGTTTTTGACTAGAAATCGCATTTTAACCATCAATCACTCACCGTATTCGCCGGATATGGCTCCATGTGACTTCTAACGATTCGAAAAATTGCATTTGGCCGTGAAGGGAAAACGCTTTCCGTCCGTAGAGGGCATCCAAAAGGGTTGTACCGACATCCTGAATGACATTCCGGTCAACGACCTGAAACACTCATTTGAAAGACTTTTGGATCGCGCAAAACAGTGTATCGAGGCCGGAGGCGACTATTTTGAATAAATAAACTCGAATTCATCAGAACAAAGCTCCTGTCGTTTCTATTTTAGCTCAGTCTGGTTTATTTTGGAACGCACCTTGTATTCAATATTATCTCTCTCAAAGTCAACACACTTATTCCAACGATCCTTTTAGAATTTTATACCATCTTTGTAAGGATTTTTCGGAAGCTCTACAAAATACTGTTCTACGGCTGCAATGGCTTCTTCATTCAACGAAAAAGGCGTTCCACGAAGAAATTGTTTCAAATTGCTGAAGAGGCAATAGTCGAAGGGAACCAAATTTGGTAAATACGGTGGGTGTTTAAGCAATTCGCACTTTAATTCTTTCAATGTAGCCATCGTCAAAACACTTGTGTGAGGATGTGCATTGTCTTGATGAAAAATGATTTTTTTCTTCTCTAAGCCGGGTCTTTTTCAAGAACTTTTGATCCAACTTGTCCAAAAAGTTGCAATAATACTCAGAATTAATTGTTTTACCTTTTTCAAGATAATTAAATAACAAGTTCCCTTTTGAATCTCAAAAAACTGATGCCACAAGCTTTTTTGCCGATCGTTCTGACGACCTATTTTGAAGCTGAACAACCAGCGTTAGTCCCCTGTAAACGTGCTTGTTTCAGTTTAGGATCATGATGGTAAATCCAAGTCTCACCCACAGTTAGAAAACGACCCACGGAATCAGTTTCATTCCGCTTAAAACGCTCCAAATAACACTTACAGTTTTTGTTGAATTGTACACAAATGCGACACTATCTTTCCGAATAGCTTTTTCTTCTTCTTCGTTTGAAATATAGAGTATTCGTTCGTCCGAGATGCCTATGCTATCAGCAATTTTCCGCTTAGTCGCACTTGGATCTTAACAAAGGATATCATAGACTAGCTCAATGATTTCGAGTGGCTTTGCACTTTTTAGACTTCCACTACGTGGTTAATCTTTAACGCTTGTACGACCACGTTTAAACTCTAAAACACATCGATGCACAATTGGAAATAAAGGAGCAGATTCCTTTCACACTTCCACTATTTTTATATGAAGTTATGTTGTTGATAAACCTTCCAAAACAAAAAACGTTATCACTGCACTATATTCGGTTTTATCCATTGTTTCAAAATTCACTGAGACGTCAACTTCAAATGGCTTATAAACAAAGAATGAATTGACAGATAGAAATAAACTTTTGTGTGTGTTCATAAAGAAGATGAAATATTAAAATGGCGTATAAATTTTGATTCCTGTACTGTTTGATAGACGTCGTTTCCTAAACTTTTCAACCAACCTGTAATAAAAATTCAGAAATTCTTTACTTTGGTGATAATACCTTGGTCAGCTGGAATTTACTTCTCATTTGATCGAATACTTAAAGTTTATGATACATGAGGAAGAGTCAAACAAACTATACTGATGATTTTTTGCCTTTCTTTTTATAAAAAACAACTTGGGTAGACAGACCTACGGCGATCAAATGGTAGTTAATAACCTCGGGGTCGCACATTGGGTTTATTGATTCCCCAATGATGAGACATTAAATGCCGAGAAACACCAGTAACTGCAAATACACCTACAGTTCTGCTACCAAATCCTACTTACACGTCCTTTGTGGTGATTGCCGGTAACTTTAACTTTTTGTAGAAGGCTGACGGAAGAAGTAATACCCATGCCGCCGAAATGGAGGCAGGGCGACGGGCTAACTTCGCATTTCTGGAGAGCTCTACATTGTTTCGAAACCTGTAGAAGAGCAGATTTATATTTGGTTCATGGAAGTGGTGACGTAGAAAGAGGATTTTCTAGATCAGAAAATATTCTTGGGGATGATAAATCACATATAACAGAGAGGACTTTAAATGCTAGGTTCGCAATAATTGAGGGCATGAAGGATTTCGACTCTAGGCCTGAACAGGTACTTATAACCGATAAATTGATGAAGTAAGGGCAGAAAGCTTATTCACTACACGAAGCTTACCAAGTGAACAGAAGGAAAAAGACTGAAGAGAGAGAGAGAGAAAAAAAAGAATTGATTGCAGAATCAAGAGATAAATAAAATAAAGAAAAATTGAACCCGAGTCAAATACATTATTAAAAAATTGCAATCAGATTTAGTGTTTGCTCAAAAAGAATACAAAAATAAGTGGTTGATAGAGAAACGATAGCGAAACTTTTAAAACCGTTGAATAATTTATTGATACTCAAACTTTCAAGCAGTCATCACTTCTGATCCACCTAGAAAGTTTTGGTATCTGTAGCTCTTATAGTTTCGGAGGAAAATCGCTGAGACACACAGATGGACGGACAAACAAAACTGATTTTTATAGGGTTTTGTTAGTAGCGTAAAATCCCTCAAAATCGGTAATGTCTTTAGAAACTGTCAAAAATTTCATGATCGCTACCTGTCATGGCTTCAGCAGAATGGTCAATTAAAAGTTGTTCGTTTAGCTGCAAATGTTGCAGCCCAGACTATAGACCACATGGCACATTCGGAAAACCCAAACATCTTTCAAAACATTGTCGACAATAATAATATTTGTTTCGAGAAAATAGGATAAGATAAATTTCATCGCAGCGATGCCAAATCAATGTTCCCCCATTTCAAGATAAATATTGTCAAAATGTGGTGAGCACGGCAGGACCAATTTTCGGCAGTTATGAAAACACATGCAGAAGCATCGGCAGCAATTCTGGTATTTCTAAACACAAGCCATATTCTAAACACAAGAATTAAAGCTCCAGCAAATATTTAGGCTGTCTATTTACCATTAGCCATATCGACCGAGAGATCACAAAAAAGTGGTAATTTTAGACGACATCCCCTGATTTCTTTTCGATCAAAATATAGCTCCAGTTTTGCCAGGTCGGCCTTGTTTTCTCCCAGTGCAATCTTTTGGCAGTAGAACAATTACACTTGTGACGTGTGCCTTCTTACTGGAGTGGTCCCTAATTAACTTCGGACGATAGCTGTCAAAAAAGATGTCGATTCAAGCATATGGTCTTTTTATATGATCTATCCTGAAGACTACAGCAAGCTCTCCGAAAGTAATGCGATTTTCCAACGCTGTGATTGAGCGTCTATAATCAGTGGTGAATTGTTGCTGTTTGGGCACTCTACGCCTTTGGAAAATAATTTCACCACCAATGCCTCCTTCGATGGTTGGAGGGTGCCTGTCTCAACGGAAAAGGCACCGGAAAAAGTTCATGTTTCAAAATTGAGAGCAAGTCTTTTGTTTGGCTGCTTTAAGCTACAATTAGACAACGTAGATCATTCCTCTCAGCCTCCAAAACCATCCCCCGATCTTTAGTGTTCTTGATTATGAAGAGCTATGAACAAGAGCTTTTCGGTATTGTAGCATGATGGTTTTAAGCAGGCTTTCCAGATGACTCTTGAAAAATTCACAAGGTTGATAATCAGATCTGAGCGGTGCTTTTTTGTTCAAGGAGCGAGTGACATTACAGACCCTAAGCTAGGGTCATTACAGACCCTAAGCTAGGAGCCGTCGAATTTATTAAGTTGCGTCGTCCTCAGAGATATTTCTTTTTTTCTTCGATCGACCTGGATGTTTTTTTATAAAATTCCGTCCACGTATCGTCGTTTCGCGTGCACGAGACATCCCGAAGACTACATTTTGTAGTCGAGAATCTTGAATATATAGCGGCAAGTTTTAAATTTGCAAGTTTACGATATTGTGTCAGTATGTGTTTGTGTCAGCTTCTTGCCGCTTTTCACGGCACAGACTATATACTGGCCTAATGAATCCTTGTCGTTTTTACGTGATTGACTTTTTTGCTCATATTCTTAATTTCTGCCGTCTTCTTTGTTGCTTGATTTTCGTGGTGGTTATCGACAATATTGTCTCCACGCATTAGGAAGAAGGAACGCACGTAAAAACAACTAAGTATTGGCGGCTTCTTGTGCGGTATCGTCGAACCCATGCACTCCAAATTTGAGGTAAGAAAATTTTTGAGTGCTAGGCATCGAGAAATCTCCAAAGAAGGCGGTTAAATCATAATATTAAGCCAGCCGAAAAGAGAGATAAAGACCAAACGAGTTTTGGCCGCCATCTTGGATATCGGACATCCAGTCCGAATTCCACTTTTGGTAACAGGCAAATTTATATTCAGCGGGGTCAAATACATTAAAAACGTTACTTTTTCAATTTTAACATGAACTGCTTCCTGAATTTTACAAAGATGATTGTACTATTTATGAACTGGTCTATAAAGCATTTCAGAATAAAATAACGTATAATTAAATCTGAATTTTTGACAATGTAGACCCATGTCATCTCTTAATTTTTGTCACTATAAACGACATCAAAATACACAAGAAAAAGTAGGAATAAATTATTGCATATCGTTTGGATACCTTGAGATCGGTGAAATTTCATAGTTCCATACAAAAACTTGTTTTAAACGAAAACTAACCAAGCAAAGTAAGTAAATTCATAATATCCGAAGCTGCGTGGTTAATTTGAGCCAAATGTGAAGTTTACATTCTGGGTCTAATCATTCTGTGATCCAAACCATTCTTAAAAATTTCTTCGAAATTCCAAAACATAAAAACTAGGCAATAGCTGCCATAAATCTGCAAAAACTAAAAACGAATTACAAATTCAAGAAAAACGTTGATAACTGTTCTGTTACATAAATCATTTGTTCGTTTGAGATAACAAGGAAATTATTACGATTTTTCAATGAACTGAAACTACTTAGATCATATAGTAAATTCTCATCTTATCGTTTCATTGGACGTGAAATGCTATTCATGCTTCTTTCCAGAAAGAAAATTCTTTTATCATCATCGTAAAATTTTTATTGATTTACGAGTATAGCTGATACACATCTGATTGAATAATTCTTATTAGAATGCTTTTAGCCTTGATTAATTTCTAACTGAAAATATTTTCGGAATTTCCCTCTATTTCTTTCGTTTTTTATCTTTATTGTATAATTACTAAATTGCTGATTTTTTTTTGGATACTTAAAAACATTTTTAATTACGTTTACTAATCTGCATTCCTTGAAAATATTTCAAACGAAAATACTCTTAAAATACAAAATAAATAATTTTCACCCGAAAGATGAAAGATTAAGTCCAACTGTAATATTAGTAAGGATACACCGGATCTTGTCTCAATGTACTGAAAATCGTACTTTGTCCTTGTTTATACGAATATGTGTGTATCGTTGTATTCTCGCCGCCTGAACATGGTACGATTCATCCGACACAAGAAAAAAAGAAAAAGATAGATTTAACATCAGGCGTATAATCTTCATTGGAGGATTTCTGTTTTCCTAGAAGGTTTGTTACCTTTCATAGTAAATTTTAAATACAAATAGATGTTTCCCGTCATTTTCCCTTTTTTCTTCCTACATTCATCATCAAAAGATCTCTTCCACGAAGGATATTAGAGAAGAGAGTCTCCTTGAATTTCTTCTTTGGTCGTCGTCGTCTCCTTTTATCCGTTGTTTTTGCAGAATTCTAAATCATTGATTTTTATTTGGAAATATAATTTTTGGGAGAAGAGGAAAGTATCATTTAATCGAAAGGAAAATGGAAAATTTTTTTGTTGTTGTTGATAGTATATAAAATAATTTGTCAATATTTTTTTGATGATGAATTTAGGCTTGGGGTGTGAATATTAAAATGATTTTTACATTTTAAAGGAGCGTTGGAAATACAAAAAATTCTGATGAAATTACTATAGGGTATATTTCTTATGTAAAACCACACAATAATCGTGTAGAAACTGTACAATTTTTTAGACGTTTTCGGAACTGCGAAAACCTAGGTAAATCTGTCAAAAAATTTACATAAATTCACTCTATACTATAACCTCAAATAAATCACATAAATTCGTGATCAATCGCACATTTTGAAAAAATAAACAACCTTAAATTTATTATGAAGGCGTTCTACCAATTTTAATACTCACCCTCGCCCACCTCGGTACTCCGCGCTTATTGAATTTTTTTGGATCATTATGCACTGATTTCAATTAATTAAAAAGTTTATTCCTTGAAATGCATGTTTACTGGAGCTGAAATCGAACCTGCGTATCACGGATCACAACCTGAAGCGCGGCCATTAAACAGTCCATGATACAAATTATCTAACTCACGCTAAATTATCTACATGCGGCGAACCGAATGTGTGATTTGCATGCCGTTTATGGGTAGAGTTTGTTTCCTGATTAATATTCTTTTTTTTTTTGCCTAAATCGATCTCATGCCTAAACTTATGTATGGTTTCTTACAAGCTTTAATGAAATGAATTTGCTCAAATTAATTTACTTGATGTTCTTTCGATTCGGGTAGAGAATGTGCCTTAAATTCTAAAATTTCATTCGGTAATTGAGAGCATAGGGTTTTTGAAATGAATATTTGAATGTATTTTCATCGTCAATTTTTGAAGAACAACGCCAAACTATTCTAGTTTCTACTTAAGCTCAAGATGGCACCAATTTTCTGCTGCTTTTAGTTGAATGTCGTTTCAAGTTATTTTTTTAAGAGCTACATCAAGTAGATGTGTTAAGTGCCAGGCAGCCAGACAAAGTTTCACTTAGACACTCAGAACTCCATTGTTACACTAAAATTCATACAATCGCTGCCTTTTTCTAGTGAAACTGAATTGAGTGGGTCGTGTCATCAAGCATCAAGGTTTTTTCGGGATAGCCGATGATTTACCAACTGTCATGAATTTTTTGTCCTACAGCTCTTTTACGGCTCTTTACTCTTCTTTCAGCGAACTTTTTTTTATCAGCATCTTTAAGTACAGAATAAGTCCGGAGTTTAGAGTATGTTTTACTTCCCGAAAGTTGCTGGGCAAGAATCTGACCATGGAAAATTACTATAATGTAGCAACTACCTTTCCAGTGTATACAGGGGTGTAAGTTTTTTTTTCCTCTGCGTCATCAACCGTGCAGGATCTCCAGCTATGTTACATCTTCGCTGTTTGACGTGAAGCAAAACTTTTATCCACTTAACCTCGCCCATAGAATTGATGTCTGAATTTCATGAAGCAAGCAATATGGCACTTCTTTAGGGTCTCTAAACTGAGGCATGGCTTCATCACTAGTAAACGGCGAATCAAAATGCTCAGCTTCTTTACCCCTATTTGCCGGTGAAGTAAACCTTTCATTTGCTTCTCCATGGAGACTTTCATCTTGTGATTTTCACTCACCCCTAGCTTTTGTAAATTGGGAGATACTGCTCATAAATGTCGAAAAATTTTGGTTATGAACTAAGACAATACTATGTTTTTATGGCCAAGGGCGAGGTTTTATCTGATTTCCCCATCTGCATCGCATAGCTGGCAAACCATTATTGTTCGATGAAATCTGCTACTGTGAACCAACCAGTATGAAATTATGAAGAAATAGACGCCAAAGAGGCATAAAAAATGCTATTTTTTAACATTTTTAAATGATTATCATCTGAGATGTAACAAAGTTACTTTAAAGTTAACACATCATTGATTACTTTGAAGGTAGGCAAAAAGATAACGTAAACAAAAGAGGAGTAGTTAAAATGGTACCTAAATTTCATCAATTCTTCATTCTTTTTGGGCCTATCCAAAAATTAGGGCGTCTCCCCTGTATTCTATAGAATGTTTAATTTTTGCAGAGTTATGGCAATACGTCACTCGTTTGAGACATCTTAGTTCGTTTCATTTTGATTTTTGAGTATGCGGTTGGAATGGATAGTAGGAGTGTCAAACAGAGTTTGTAGCTTTGAAATATCTACGTTCATATCGTAGTTGTCAAAATTCTTCGATTTCTACGAAGAATACTAAAAATTTTAAATCGCTGGAGATTGATTGCTCCTACGCCAAGGCTTAGCTCTATGATCCCAATAGATCCCGAGATACATCATCTCAAAAATTTACAACTCTTTTCCAGAAATTAAAATCCAATTTTAGAAATCTGTTGAGTTTAATGACGGTTATAATGTCCATTTTTTCCTTGACTCCGTTTAGTGTTCATGTTGAAAACCCCTAGTTTAGAGCTATATAAAATGTCCATTTTAAACCGTCAAACGTGTTCTGTAAATTTACATTGGTTCTTCCGGATTTCCGTTTCATTTATCGCACGGTTTGCTAATCACACAAAATTTTGTCAGGGCTATCTATAGACAGCAGATCCAAGGCGTGACCCATTACCGAAAGATAAATTTCTGAAGTTTGTCCCGGTGGATCGGAGGAATACAAAGGCCTATTCCTAACACCGGTGCAACAGATTTACACCAGTTTTTACTCTACCAATATCAGTGCCTATTAGCACTGGTATTCAAAAACCGGTTTGTCGTAAAAAAACGGTATTTTAAAACGGTAATAGTAGTCTTAAAATCGACAAGAATACTAGTACTGGAAAAAACCGGCACTAATATTTGTTTTTAAGTACCGGTACCGGGAGAAACTGGCTTGATGTTTAAGAAACACTACTTAAACCAGTACTGAAAACCCGGTTGTAGGAAAATACCGGCTCATGATAAAAAGCGTTATTAAGACAGGTATCGATATACCGTTCTCAGTGCTGGTACTTAAAAAAAAACTAAAACTGACGCTACAGTACCGATAGGCCAAGGTCTACACGCTGAACATCTGTAACAAAATTTAGTACTTCTAAGTAGCCCCTTGAAATAATGCTCTTTCAAATCGAGAGACATACTATATATTGGATAGGCAAAAAGCACTGAGCCTTTTGTGTGACTAGATAGTGTTCGTTGTCATATATCAGGCAATACTCATCAGATTGAGTCAAACTAACATGCGTTTGAAAGGTGACATTCCCGTCTACAATTTTCATATGGACAGATTTGTATTTCGTCATTCGTGTCAAAAGTTGTATTCATTTAAAAATGAGTGGAATTTCTGAAAAAATGCGTTATATTTTACAATATAACTACGATCAAAGTGAGAATGCATCGCAGGCTCGTGAAAAAATTTGTGGTGTCTACGGTCAAGATACCTTATCTACAGCCACAGCCAAGAGATGGTTCGCTCGCTTTCGTTCTGGAAATTTTGATGTCAAAGATGCATCTCGCTCAGGTCGACCAATCACTGAAAAAGTCGAAGAAATCTTGCAAAAAATTGAAGAAGACCGACCTATAAGCAGCCATGACATTGCTAAGGAACTAAATATCCATCACCAAACAGTTCTGGACCATTTGCGTAAGGCTGGATACACAAAGAAGCTGGACGTTTATGTGCCGCATGAATTAACACAAGAAAGTTTGACCGACCGAATTTCCATTTGCGAAATTCTAATAAAACTCAACGAAATCGAGCCATTTTTGAAGCAAATCATTATGGGCGATGAAAATGGGTAAGATACGAGAATGTCGTTCCAAAAAGATCATGGTCAAAAGAGGTGAGTCATCACAAACGACTTCAAAGCAAGAATTGACACCAAATAAGGTTACGCTGTGTGTATGGTAGGATTGGAAGGGAATTGTTTATCATGAGGTGCTAGAACCTGGCCAATCACTCAATTCGGCTCTTGACTGTCAGCAATTAACCAGATTGCAGCAAGCAATTAAAAAAAACCGGCCGGAATTGATCAATAGAAAGGGCGTTGTCTTCCATCATGACAATGCCGGACCACACACATCTTTGATGACCCGGCAAAAATTGACAGAGCTTGGCTGGGAAGTTTTGATGCGTCCACCGTATAGTCCAGACCTTGTACCATGAGACTACCATTTGTTTCGGCCTCTGTAAAACTTCCTTAATGAAAAGAAATTCACTTCAAAAAGGGATTGTGAAAATCACTTGGCCAAATTTTTCGCCGATAAACCACAGAAGTTCTACACAGTTGGAATAATGGCTCTACCCAAAAATGGCAAAAGGTCACAGATAATAATGGACAATATACTTAAATAAAATCCATTTTGAATAAAAGAAATATTCAATCGGAAACTGACAAAAAAAGGCTCAATACGTTTTAGACTTACCAATATTTCTAATTTTGAGAATTTGAAAATAATGTTTGATGTCCGCGTACTATTTCCATATACTGCAATAGCATTTTCAAGGCCCCACGTTGGAGACGATGTCGATTCGGTTGTTCTTTAAAATTATCTGTTTTTTTTTTTTCTTAAAATGCCGTCGGTCCTTAAATTTTTGAGTGAGCAAACGCATTTCGATTCCCTTGGGTCATCTTCAGTGTCTGACCCCGAAGATGACTCAAAGGAGTGCTTTTTTGCGTAAGCAGACGTGCTTCGACTCCTTTGGTTGATCTTCAGTGTTTGACACTGAAGATGACTCAAAGGAGTCGAAACGCGTCTGCTCATTCACAAAATCAAATCCCGGCGGCTTTTCAAGAAAGAAGAAAATTGGCCTGCGGACATCAAATAAATAAAATAATTAGGTACAATCATCTATATATTAGTATGATCTAGTTGCAATGTAATCAGTTTATATATACAAAAAAGCAAGCATTCAAAAGCTACTTTTTGCTGGATCAAGCTTAGCAAATTATGTTTTGAAAATGAATATCTGCAAGCAAATGAATTTTCAGCGATCCGAACGTGTTATCTAATTTGTTTCATCTTTTTCAAAATAAAATTTCCCTTTGCCTGCGTAATGATTCTCGTAAAAATATGTACCATAAGGTTTTCACAACGATATTGTTGAAGTAAACTACAGGAAAACATGGTCGTATGGTACTGGAATATCTTGCAATGAATACTTTTGTAGGTATTTTTTTTAACGTTTCTCGTAATTAGGCAATTATTTTATGATATTCGCAGGCCAATTCTCTTATTACTTGAAAAGCCGTCGGGCCTTGTTTTTTTTTCAGTGAGTAGACGCGTTTCAACTCCTTTGCATCATCTTCAGTGCATTAAGTGCTCGTGATTCATCATCACGGGACTCATCATCATCTACGGGCGGCTTGGATCCAATTCGCCTTAAGTAGTTGTCTCAACGATTAGAAGACTGGGGAAGCTGCAATAGGCTGGCCACATGAATCGTATGGACGAACAACGGATACCCAAAAAGGTATTCGTTGGGAGGACTGAAGGCCGGAGACCAGTAGGGAAATCGAGGAAACGCTGGCCTGACTCGGTCGACGAAGACAGTTCATCGCTGCTCGGATTTCGAAATTGAAGGACGCAGTCAACGGACCGAGACAGTTGGAGGCGCTTTTTGCAGGAAGCGAAGGCCCGAGAGGGGCTGTAGTGCTAAGAAGAAAAAGAAGAAGTTGTCACCGCCTCAAGTAGTTACAGTTCTGCAACCTCATTCGCCAATTGGGCATCCCAAGCATGGATCTGTTGCCAGCGTCTAGTGTATCTTCCCATCATTTCTTCAGTTTTCCAACAGGACGTTCCCCTTAGGCTCTAACCTTCAACGTTCCTCTGGCGTGCCTGTGCTTTTCCATTCTCTCCGCATGTTCTGCCCATTGCAGTTTGTGTAGCTTTACTCATTAGGATACAGGTGGGTCGCCATAAAGATTATACTACTATTTTTTCTTGAAAACTCGTGGGGCCTTGCTTTTTTGAAGTCTTAGGGTAAGATTGTGGAACGATGGCAACATTTTGCCTGGCTGGCAGTATTGCAGTCAATTATTTTGGTTATTTAATATCCCAGGCCAATTCTCTTTCTTCTTGAAAGTCAGGCCATGTTTTTTTTTCATAAAACTCTTCGTTGTAACGAAGTCTCCGCTCTGCTTCATGTTTTACTGGGCTATATATCCTCTTGAGCACTTTGCGTCCGAATACGTCCAGGGAAGCATTTCTAAGAGTCCAGGTTTCGCATCCATACACCAGCAAAGGTCTTATTAATGACTTGTATAAGCGAATCTTATTTGTGTGGACTTTGTTTGCTGCGTTTTCCCCTTTTTCATGTTTCGTTCTTTTCTGTGCTCTTTATATCAAGATGAATACCCTAAGTATGAAATGGGCCAAATATAAGTTTCTTTTTAAAAATGCAATAAAATGAACAAAAATCAAATTTTTTTCTTATATTTTGTATTTATTCGCAAGAACAAACCCGTTAGTTTTGAAACACAATTTCGTTCATATGGCTGCCACGGCTGGCGTGACAGTAGGCCATCCTCTCAGCCCGATTCGGCATGACATTATTGATGGTTTCGGGCCCTATCTCAGCAATGGTTTGTTGAAAATTCAATTCAGTACTTGAATCGTTTGCGGATTTTCCGCATAGCATCGATCTTTCACAGTGCTCCATAAAAATAAGTTCAACGGTGTCAAATCGCAGCTTCGAGGCGGCCAATTGACATCGCCAAGGCGGCTGATACACGATTTCCGAATTTTGTGCGCAAAAGATCGATTGTTTGATGAGCTATATGGCATGTCCAAATCCTCAATTTCCGGCCACATAAAGTCGGTTATTATGCCTCTGTAGCGCTCCCCGTTGACCGAAACAGTATTTCCAGCCTCATTTCTAAGAACAATGGTCTAATGATTCTACCACTCCAGAATCCACACCAAACTGTCACACGCTGAGGATGCATTGGCTTCTCGACAATCACGTGTGGGCTTTCCGAGCCCTAGATGCGGCAGTTTTGTTTGTTCACATCGCCGCCGAGATGACAATGTGTCTCATCAGAAAAGATGATTTTTTGAGAAAAATCGGCGTCCAGTTCGAGCTGCTCTAATTACCAAACTGAGAAGCGATAATGAGGCGTCATTTGGATCTTGTAAGCAAATAGTCCGAGGTCTTTGTGCAAAATTCTTCTCAGGCTCGTGCGACTAATGTTGAGTTGCTGCGATCGATCGCGAGTTGATGTTCGCAGATTGAGTCGCACACTCTCGGCTATAGCAGCCACATTCTCTGAGGTGCGCACCGTACGAGTACGGGGACCGTGAGTATTGTCCACTAGCATGCCTGCCTCACGAACTTTCTTCACAAATTTGCGTACAGTAGTGCGCAGTGGCAGCCTCATTTCGGCCAAAACTTCTTTTCAATAAAGCACTGTTTGAGCAACACAGCACTCACTTTGTTAATGAGATTTCAATATTTCCCAACGACGTTTAAGCGTAAATCGATTCATTCTGTTCCGCGAAAGGTTAATACCGACTCACTAAAATAATTTCGAGCGGGAAACAGCTGTCAGTGTCTAAATAATATGTGATTTAAAAAAAACTACTATATGGCCCACCCGGTATAGGAAGCTATTCAAAATTTCCACGGTTGTAGTCTCTCAACGTCAGATTTTGTCGGACTGACATGTCTTTCCTTGATTGGGTCATGAATTTAGTATTAGTTTCATTGATCATGAACCCGGCCATTTTCGCTTCTGACTCCAGCCGTATGAACGCTTCCTGCGCATCTGTAATTGATCTGGACATAGTGTTAACGTCGTCAACATATACTACTAGTTGCTTTTACTAATAAAGTAGCATGCCAGTGGTGTCGGCTGACGTTTTCCTGATTACATATTTCAGAGCAATATTGAACAATACTGGGGCGAGCCCATCCCCCTAAGTTTTAGGCCCGAGTTCCTTAGAAAGCTTCCAGTCAAATCTCCGTTCACACATCACGTGGTTATTGTCTCGCCTTCAATTTTTTTAAGGCGTGGTTTGCTATGCTTGGCACGCGTCTGGACAATAAAATATTCCTGATTTGTAACTTATAAGGAATATTTTGAAAAAAAAGTTTGATTTTGAAGCAATCTGTCTGTATTTTACAAAAAGGTGCTGCGCATAAAAAATTGATTAATAAATTATGCTTAGCTTTTAAATTTAAATGCACAATTATTCAAATTTATTAATAAAAAAGTAGAATAAAAACATCAACGAAAAATCGATCATATGTGCCGGGATACGAACCACAGACTCCATGTTGAGAGACTCAAGTGCTAACCGCCCGGTCACTGAAGATTTTAAATTGATATTTTAATTGTACTGCTGAGCTACGTAGGGAATGTTATCACGATTTTCTCTAAAACAATTTAGAAGTGCATCGAACAGCTTGAAATTGTGATCCTAATGGAAAGTAATGACCTCTCTTAAAATATAATCGAAATCTTACATCATACATCACGCGGTCATTGCCTGGAAATTTATTCACATATCAACTTTCTCGTTCAACTTTTCAACTGAACAAGTAAATATTCCTAAAGTTTATTTTTATGATTTGTAACTTATAAGGAATATTTTGAAAAAGAAAGTAAAATTGTCAAGCCATCTCCATGTTTTTTCCAAAAAGCTGCTGCACATAAAAAATTGATCAATTAATTATGCTTACTCTTTAAATTTAAATGCACAATTATTCAAATAAATAAAAAAAGTAGAATAAAATTTTCAAGTAAAAGTGGGCCATGCACCGGGACACGAACCACCGACTGCGTCATGAGAGACTAAAGTGCTAACCGCCCGACAACTGAAGATTTTAAATTGCAAGTACAGACTTTTATCACGATTTTCTCAGGAACAATTGGGAAGTGTATCGAACAGCTTGAAGATGTGATCCTGATGGGAAGTAATGGCGACCTCCTCTCGTAAGTTAGGTATATCTGATGCTCAAATAATTACGTGGGCATTAGGCTTGCCGAACTGCTTTCTCATTACGCTCTACTACAATCTACTGAGGTAGGCTCAGAAGGATTGCATTAATTAAAAATGCAGTAGGAATCAAATGGGTGTTGAAAATTCAATATTTTAGCTTATATTTAAATAGCGGTCATTTGAAATATGCATGGGGAACTTCATACATTTTTTTACTGAAGATAGTCATGCGGGGCGTCAAAAGGTCTTGATAAGAGTTTTCCAATAAATAGTGTCAAAAATTTCGTGGGGTGCGGGAAGGGCAATGTACAAAAAATTCACATCCCCCTCGCGATGGGGCACCTTTGATCCGAAAAATCTGGAAAAAAATAATTGAAGTAAATTTTTATGAGTACAACATCAACAAATACCCTTTTTCAACTCTACAGTCCCTTTCGGATCTTTGCTTAGAGACAGTTAGATTATGTCATCATGGACGTGTGTATCGACAGTCGAGATGATATGGTCAGTACAACCCAACCATGTGTCCATTCACCCAGCTGCGATACGTTGTGATTTTAAACCAGTACATATCATAACTGAACATGCTTAATATGTAGTTCGTCGGAAATATCACTCGAAACAAATTTCGTTGTCAAGAACGGGATTTGAACCAGGGAACTTTGGCTCACGGAGCTAGCATCTAACCACTGTACCTCATGGACTACACTCAACTTTGTTAATAGTAAGATTTCAAAATTTCGCATTTTCTCCAATAAAATCTTATGGATACCCTTAAATTCAATGAAACTTGCTATTAGTTTGTTCGTACTGTTGAAGACAGTGACCTTAAAAAAATTGTCAAAGTATAAATAAAAACATTAATTATATAAAAGTCGTGTGGTGAATGAGAGGTTCGCAAAGATAGGTTATGTGATTTCAGTATTATCTTCATAAAAGCTAATAGTTTCTATGAGAAAAATTTAAAAAAATGTTATATGAGTTTTGACAGCTGAAAAATAAAACGGTCAGTATTCGATTCAAATTGATGTATAACTTCTAAATATCATCAAAATATTGGGCAACATCTCATTAAAAACGAAAATCATAAAATCTGCTTCCAAGGCATGTTCAAAGAATTAAAATTATTTAAAACCCATACCTGGATTTATAACAGAAAAACTATAAACCAGTCACATGATGTAAAGGCTATTTAAAAATAAAACACTCTCGAAATTTCGTCTATTTCAACCAATCCTATAAATTTATTTGCGCACATGTAAAAATTAAATATACAAAAAATAGCTCAAAAAAATCCAAAACCAACGTCAAAAACATGACGCCAATGGTGTTTCTCTGAATTACAGCTTTTCACGAAAATTTCAAAATATATACAAAAATAAACAAAATAATATTTTTGTAATAGAGAACGAAAGGAAATACTTTTAACTTTATTTATAGATTTCTGAAAAATCAAGCAATAAATAATTTTCCACATAATTGTCAAAAATAGCATTCGGTTGATGCAATTTATATTTAGATTTGGTGATGTGTATCTTTAGCCTAGTCTACGATATGAAATGTAGGAAGTGTTGGCGTAGAAAGTGTTTAAAATACATCACATATACGTATTTAAGAATAAAAACATGTTAAAGTTGTATATGTTTTATTTTGTGTACCAAAACAAAAAAATAAAAAAAAAATAAGATGAAGCGTCTCGCCAGCAAAAAAAATTTACTTTCATCTATTTGTTTTTATTAATCAAGGTTTTTCAGATAATCCCAAGAAATACAAATACATATAAATTCACCGTTTTTCGCCGGCAATCATCACACCCTCCTCCTCAAGTAATTTCAATCTTAAGATGAACTCGATTGCTCTTCTCTATCATATGTACCTACATATAAAACAAGAATCACACTATGGTCTACCATATGAAAGAAAAGAAGCTTCAGGTTTGAATAATATAGCTGGACCCACAATACTCATGTGATGTGTGTCTTCGTTTGTTTTCACGCAAGAAACTGGTTATTTCTTTTTCCATTCATAAATTCGTAGAATTTGCCATGATGTCAAGAAATCTTATTTGAACATCGTTTTCATCATATATTTATTCATGTACAATGAATATATCTTTTATACTCTTTTAACACTATTCAAGATGGATTTTGGGAGGGCAAAGATACTTGTACTCGTCGTATGTATGTGGTAGTAGTTTGGTTCGGTTTTTCCACATATGGAGATTACTTCATTTTGAATCTCAACACTTGGGAGTAGTTGTCTTTTATTGTTAGTTAATTGATTTAGGTTTGTCAGAAATTTTTACAGGAAAATCATCGAAACGGATATTATGTGTTAATCTTTTTCATAACGGATTAATACTCAAATATGTTTTGGGTTTACACTTCTGCTACGATATTTTGACTTTTAGCATTAGTCGACAGAGGATAGAATCCAAAGAAATAATGTCAAACGCCATTTTTGTTTCTCATCATATACTTTTACTTCTAACCTATAACGACAAATATCCATCGTAAGCGAAATGTTTTTTTTTATGGCGAAAATAATCGTCCATCAGAACTAATAATTACAATTTTGGTTAGAAAATTTAGTGAAACTGGATCTCATAATTCAAAGTGTTGGAGATCGCTCTCAAATATTTTCTACAACGATTTGCATTGCTTTTATACTTACAAAATTCAATAAACCTAAAAAAATTAAGAAACGCGGAAATTCCACTAATTAGGTGTTAGACATCGTCCAATTGATGAATTTTTTTTTATGGAATATGTATATGAAAAAATTCATTTTTCAGTGGATTGACACGTCAATAAGCCTAATTACCGAATAAAGGGAGATGAAAATTCAAGAGCTACAATTCTTGATCTGAAAGATAATTTTTAAAATTGAATATAGAGTTTTCCATTAGGGATATTAGCTTTATATGAACGCGGCCTTAAGCTGAACTGTTAATCACTACTCCGATTTCGGCCGTAATAATCGTCCCACCCGACAGGCTGTGCGTGCTATAGTGGATAAGTTCGAGTTCAGATTTTCACTATTGGACGTTACGGTGCCAAAAAGATGCCGTACCGCTCGAAGCAAAGGAACTATCGTAGCCGGAAGTGCATCGATTCAAAATGAGCCAAATCGGTCCAATCCACGTCGTTCTCAAGAATTGGGCATCGCTCAAACGACCCTGTGGCGTACGTAGTGGATTAGGTAGATTAAATGTCCGTTCAGGACTGCAGCGATGGTCTGCCGCCTCGGCGGAAGAGGATGTTGAGATCCGCCGTCATTGGCCTTGTCTGGGGACGCGTGAATGCGCTGGTCTTTGGAGTTCAGGATAGGAGACTTTACCTGAAACCTTCTCCGATTCGGTGCGCAGGATACCATTACTTACTGCAAAGCCAAGATATTTGGTTTCCTTCTTGACGAACTTGCTCTTTTCAACATTGATGGTCAAATTGGCGTCCCTGAGCAGTTTTGCAACAGTACTCAAGAGCACCAAGTGCTCATCAAATGTTGAACTCGTAACAAGCAGGTCATCGAGGTAAACAAATACCTTGTCCTGCAGCTCATGCGGTATTACTTTGTGCATCAATCGACACATCGTTTGGGGAGCATTACATAAACCGAACAGCATGACCTTGAAATGGTACAAGGGCCTGCCAGGGACAGTAAAAGCCACTTTCTTCGTACTTGCCTCATCCAACGGTATTTGCCAAAAGGCATCTTTCAGGTCCAAACTGGTAATGAACCTGCTGCTCTGCAACCGTGCCAAAAGATCTTCAATCAGCGGCAACGAATAAGCATCCTTAACGGTCACCTCGTTGAGGCGTCTAGCGACAAGACGTAAACGCACTTTGCCGGGTTTTCTGACGAGGGTCATAGGAGAGCTCCACGAACTCTGACTTTCCTCTATTACCCCCAAGGATAACATACAATCGAGTTCGTCATATAACAGTTTCTGTATAACGGGTGATACAGCATAATGCCGCTGCTTAATGGGTCGAGCAGAACCAATGTCGATGTGATGAGACTGGTCCTACCCCCTGTCTCATTATACGATGAAAACTGTTGTTTGACAAAGTCCAGTCTTTGCTGATCTTTTGGAGACAATAGATGGAATTCAGGGCTCTGATCCCAGAAGTCAATTCCAAGATACTCTGCGTGCGTCAAGGAAGGAACAACCAGGAAACTCATCAATTAAGTGTTGTTATTAAATCGCACCAATATGGTGTCGTATCCCAGAACTGGATCCATGTACCCGGATGCAGTCTGAACATGCACATGCATAGTATGCTTATGCAAACCCAAGTCCGACAGTAGGTCCAAGGCTCCGGCTCCGCGGATACTGACACCAGCTCCACTATCAAGCAAGCCCGTCAATTTGCGACCCTTGACAAAAATCTCGACGTAGGGCCTATTGCTGCCAGAAGTTGCAACAATTGACTCCACGCAGGCACGCTTCAAAAGACGCCTGGCGAAGATATATCTCCAGGATCTCCGAAAGCGACCCTAAAAGAGTCATGCTCTAAAAATAGCGAGTGACGCACAATCATCGCCAGCCTTTCCATTACTTACGGAGGGATCCGGGAAACTACTTGGGGCAGTCGGACGTTGAAATGAAATTGACTGACAATATGTGCCGGGGCGTTGGAAACGGTGTGAAGAGTTTGCAGGAGTGAAAGTACTGCTCTTTTTGAAAGGCGTAGGTCCCAGTCACCGGAGGCGTCTGAGCTCCGGATCCACATTCGTGGCCACATCTACACGCCCATATGGCTGGGTTGGCCCTAGGAAAAGATACTGCTTTACTCAAAGGAGTTGATTTATAATTGCAAACATTGCAGTGAGGCTTGATGACTCCTTCCTTCCACAACCAAAACAAAAAAACGTGATTGATGAGAGATGCTCAATCAAGAAAACTATGGCCTAAATTCTTGCAATCCCAACACATCCTAAATTGACTCCGTTGTTGGTAGTCCGAAGAAGAACCAATTTTTGGTCGGGATGTTATAGCTTGAATCTGAGGAGTCTCAAGGAGAAGGCATTGATTTGGTTACAGAAGCTGAGAGGTTGGATCACACTCTGTCGAATTACGCGAATTACGAACATTTCTCCAATTTGAGGGTTCCTCGCTACCGAATTTCGGTTCACAATTTGGAGAGTGCGGTTTATCATAGATGTCCCAGTCCTTCAGATTTTCCGGAGTTTGTACGGAATTTACTTCTCCCACCACACGTCTTTCGAACAGCCTCCGACGCGACTCTACGCCCCTCCACGTACCCACGGTGCGAAAGCATCTTCTGACCAACTCCTTGGTGGACGGAAAAGTCATGCCTGCCAGGTGATCCTGAAGCCATGGGCTCATATTCTTTGATACGATGCATTGTAAGTCGAAATCGAGAATCGGCACCTGAAGTTGACAGTTGACAGTGCCTCCAATGAATTTTTTACCGGGACGCTGAAGGTGGCCGTGCATTGTACGACGAATATCGTCATCAGTGTGATGTGGTGAAAAACGCTCTATCATCTCAAATTTGAATCTTGGCCAGGCCAAATTCTCCCGAAAGATGTCGCGAACCTGCCGAGTACCACTGTTGTGCCGCTCCTTTCAGTAGTACATGTAGATCCCTCATCAATTCACGGTTTGACAAATTGTAATCGCTGGCCATATTGACCACGCGAAATATAAATTGTTGGGCGGACACGCCATTAACTCCACCATCAAACGTGATACCCCCATTTGGTGATGGGAAGTCGATCTGGCGTGGGAAATTCATTGCGTCGGGGTTCGCGGAAGGTGACGTGAGGTGACGTTTCCTGCATCGCCTAACGTGTAGTAGAAGTAGGGGATCTACCGGGCGCCCGTATCTGCGCAGTACCTGCTTGAGGAAGTGCGTCTTGTGCTTCTCGCAGGCTGGATGATAGGCCAAGCCGTTCCAACAGTCTTTCAAGTTGGGTATAGGGGTATTGGTTTTAAAGAATACGAATTAAAAATGATTTCACTGGCTGACAGACAGACTACGGCAATAATAACAGTTAATATTTTTAGTTATTATTGCGATTGATCAGCGATGAAGAGGAACAGTAGTAAAAAAGGCCGAAAATATATGTTTTTTTAATCGCAATTGAAATCAAATATAAATTCATAAAAAAATCTCAAAACGGTCCCCCTAGGAGGAAAAGGGAAAGGAAGGGTAATTGAACGAGATGAAGGTTAAAGTTTGCGCACAACAAGGGCAGACTAACCACAACAGAATCTGGTATAGCTATGGAACTTGAAGGCGGACTACGCTCAAATTGTCACCACAAAGGGCCGACTACGAGACCATTATGAAACTCTACGGATTTCATAATGACTCGGACAAGAGCCGCACAAATCCCGAAGCTAAGACTAGAAAGATGATGGAAGGGCCAAAAGCGTTAGCTAATTCCAAGTGTTGGATCTAAGTCCAATTATCCCGTGCAGGGAGGCATAGCCAACGACTCAAAATTCGGTGGACCCAACCAACATCCATACTGCATGCGCCACTGCAATTGCGGCGAACCCCGTGATCAAAATTCCATAATTAACTATCAAAAATTCAAAATTAAACTTAAAACCATCAATAAAATCATGTAAAAATTGTATCCAAACTCATCAAAAATTTCTAACAAAACAACAAAAAAAATAATAATTTTCCTGGAATGCTCAGACCGCTATACAAGGTAGGCAGGCACTCCAGGTACTCAAGCCCAAAAAATCTAAAATTGAAAAGTTTAAACTAGTATACAAAACGCTCAAAATCAAGATATAACTATTTGTTGCGACGGCGGAAGTCACCGCAGTTGCAGACATTATGTTTCAGCAGAGAGGTGGCATACTGAGGCCCGGGGTGGCATACTGACGCCGGCCAGCGCTCAGTCGTGTCATGGGACTTCCGAGACACCCTCTGCTCGTGCTGAGCCACCCTACACATAAAAAACTAACACGAAGGGATAAGGGCGGGAAAGGCGGAGGTAATTTTAAGAAATGAAAGATTATTGTTTTTAACGAGACATGGCCGTTTTTTCACTATAAAGGCAAATTTCTACAAAAAAATTTACAAATTATTAATTTCAATATGAAAAAATGATCCCTTTAAAATTTTATGTACAGAAGAAAAAAAAACAGTCAAATAAAGTTTTTTTTTATATAAAGAAAAACACAAAAAGAAAGAACTTGATAATTTGAATTTACAGTAACAAATAGAAAAAAACCAAATAGGTACTCACTCTTTCCTCGTTGAACTCCGAGTGCTCGGTGAAGACAAAAAAAAGTGTGGGGCCACTGTAAATTAAATTTTAAATTAATTTGAAAATTCAAGCTATCAAAAATCAAGGAACACACAACGGCCGCTTATCACACTCTCCGATCCGTCGTTATGGCTTACTCGCAGAAAAAAACTTTAAGTATGGTACCTGACCCTCTTCACAACCCAACAAAACAGTTCTTTTTTAAGGAAGAATCACTCTCAGCACTTTATTTTACTTCAATTAATACGTTAGACCTCAAACTCGCATCAAATTTATTCCCGGAGGCCGAAAACCAAAAACTATTTTCCCTCACTCGTATTTGCGCATGAGTCGTACGTTATTCCGCAATAAATGTAATTTCTTGTTTCTAATTTCACAACTAATGTAGTTTCTGGTTTCTTTTGCCCTTCCTCACACCAAAACTTTCAACACTTAACTTCGCAATTAATTCATCCACTTCCTTCTTCCGCTACCAAGAAAATCAATCCCGTATAATTCAAATTCAAGCCTCTTTTTTCCCCAAATTAAAAATTAACATACTTCAAACTTTATACTCCGATTCCCAAATTCAAATTCAGTTCACTAACTTTCTACTTAAATTTCCAATTCCAATAGTTCACTTCACCGAACTTTCGCTAAAAGTAATTCTTCTTCTTTCCCTCAAATACGGACTGCCTTCAAATTCAGAATTTCACTCCTCAATCGCGCAATCCTTTCATTCTCCATTACCGCGGCAGCATCTGGGTAACGTAATCGAAGTTTATTACACTTCGATTCCGCTACCCACACATCTGTTCCATATCAATAAACGCAACAATTTCCATTTTGCATATATGGCGAATTGCATAACTATGATAGCGTTTGGTTAGATGCAAATCGTCATATACATACTATATATACGGAAACAATTGCTTTTGCCGATATTCTTAAAAGAGTGTTTTCCTGCGCTCGGGGAACTTGAACCCATGGTCCCAGCGGACCCCCGTTCGAGAATCCACGACGCTACCAACAGAGCCACCTTCTGTGGATTTCCCATTCATTGAATTAGCAACTTCAACTATGCACCTTTCTTAATAGGCATTGAGATGACATTTGTTAGTAGGGAAATGTGAATGAATTTTTGTTGGTATGAAAAATAAAATTTGTTAGTGGGAGCTAATGAATAAATATACTCGTAGTTAGTATGAAGGAAGGAATTAGGTTTTATTAGGGAAAATGCATCGAATGGAATTTTGTTAATGGGAAGTAATAAATGGAGTGTTGTTAGTGGGAAATTTAAAATTATTATACGAGGCACGTCCAGAAAGTAGTTGTAGGGAATACTTTTTCGACATGTTGGCAACACTGCCGCGTAGCCTGACCCGTCCCCTTCAAAACGAGACCAATCCAAGGTTAGTGTGTTGAAAACAACGCAGTAGCTTCTCGCGAAAAATGTCGATCGTATCTCCCGCCAAGTGCGAAATTCGCGCCGTCATTCGCTACCTCGTTGCGAAGGGAAAAGCTCCGGTTGAAATTTATAATGAGGTAAAAACTGTTTACGCTAATAAAGCTATGAATCTTACAAGTGTGAACAAGTGATGTTGCGAGTTTAAAAATGGCCGTACTTCCGTGCATGGCGATTAGAGGAGCGGAAGACCTTCAATTGTGACTGACGAACTTTTGGAAAAAATCGGGATTGCGGTCTGTGAAGATCGCAGATTGACGTTAGATGATCTTTCTGCGATGTTTCCGCAAATCTCCAGATCCCTGATACACGAAGCAATCACAGAAACTCTCGGATATCGTTTTTGAGTTTTTGGAACGCTGACGCTGAACCCTGACTTGGCCCCTTCAGATTTCCATCTCTTCACTTCCCTTAAGGTGCACATGGGTGGGAACAAGTTTTCAACGGATGAGGAGGTGAAGGGGAGGTGGAGAAGTGGGCGAAAGAGCTGGCGGAAGACTTCTTCGAGGCAGGCATCAAAAAATTGATCCCGCGGCTCACCACTTGCATCGAGAGGGATGGTGACTACGTCGAAAAATAACTTAAATACATATGTACAAGTGTAACCAAGTATGTTTTTGTTTAATTAAATTTTTTTTGAACCCTGCATAAATTGAGTACACTTAATTTCTGGACGTGCCTCGTATTACTATTTTTGTAATTAAAAATAAAGTAAGGGGGTAGGATTGAGATGATGGGGAAATAAAAATTATAGGGAAATTGGTAAAATGTTAATAAAAATAAATAAATATACAGAGGAAAATGTATAAGTGCCAAAGGAAGGTGGAGATGTTACGGCGGCAATTTGAAGTTGCGAATGCGAGAATACCGGTACGCCGGAATTCGCAACAACCTTGCCGAGTATCTTGGAGAAGAATTGTACCACGTTATCTGACTGTAGCGATTTGGGATCTCGAAAGGTCGGAAATGTAGTCCGCATGGTGTAGTGATTAGAGTGCTCACCCCGTAAGGCCAAGGTCCCTGGTTCGAATCCCGTTGGTGACAATGAGATTTGTATCGAGTGATTCTTCGGATGGACTATAACCCCGTTCGGTTATGATGCGTACTGGCCCAAAAAGGGTTGTAGTGCTAAAGCATAAGAGGTCAGAAATATCTCACTCAACAGACGGAACAGTGTTTTGAACAACAGACTTGTAACATTTGTGACTACAAGTGAATTTCTTTATCTAAAAAATATTTCAAGTCAAATTCCAGAGGCATACGGAATAGTAAAAATATTTACTAGCGGTTAGTCATTCAAAAATATGTTTCATATATAGTTTTCCCAACTTCATGGCACAATGGAATCTCAATTTCTAGGTCAAACCCGCAGTTTCCTTTCTTGAAAATAAAATTCAATTTTATATTGAGCACAGATAATTCAATGCAAATATTGATTGAAAAATATTCCAGATAAAAGAAAATATGCAAATAATTTGTACGAATTTTATTCTAAAAATAAATATTTCCCAGAAGCACAAAAAGCTATTCAATCGAATTCCCACCAATAAAAGAAACATTTTCAAATACACATTTGTGTACCCACATCTGCAATTCATATATCAACGAAACACAGTTCAAAAGTAGGCAAAGCCGATTTCTAAGAATATATCATGCATATGATCTACAAGTAAATACGAATTCACTGGAAAACCCATTAATTGTATTTTACTTAGAAAGTTTAATAAGAGAATTAAATCCATCTATATTTGAAAAAGCTTTTGTATTCATTAACCTTCTCTCTTGTTCCTCTCTAATATATACAAATGCGATTTCGTTTTGAATATTATCTCTCCCTTTTTGCGTTCATTTGTTTTTTATGATCCTAATTATACACATTGGATTTCTTGGAAAGAAAGTTTCCATACACTAATCTAAATGAACCTGGCACAAGCCTAAATTGGGACTTATTTCCTAGTAAACACTCAACGTGAAAATATTTTTTCCATCAGATGATGATTTGCGGAAATTTTGTTGTTTGCCTGCTCTGTTATAGATTGTACGCATAGATACACCATCCCCCAAGTTGGGATCATGAAAAAAAAATTTTTGTTAATCATTTTTTGACCCTTGTTGAACTCTACATTTCTCCCTTATCCAGATATTTAATGATAGGCACAAACGCCTCCTTCCCACACTTCCATATTATTCATCTTGGCAAAGTTTTGTGGAATGTACTAGTACTAGAAAAAAAAGGAGAAAAAAATTAGCAGAATTACCGAAAAGAAATCGATAATAGAGTCATCACGAAAAATTTCGCGTTTGTGGTTGTAATTAACACGTAACGATACCAAGAAATAAATTTAAAATGAATTTCGCTAGTATTTTCTTGTTTGCATGAGAGGCGGAATGGTGGATTATTTTGAATGTAAATAGGAACCTCGTGATAGCTAATTAGTAATTATTATTTTCGTGGAACGGTCAATCAATAGCAGTTAGAAATAAATGTCTTGAACTTTTTGCACGAGCATACGAAGAATTGGAAAATAAGACAGTTTTTTTTTATTATGTCACGTTTGACATGCTATAGTTGCGTTAAAGAAATAGCCATTAATGATGGGTGCAATTAAGAAAATTGAAATACCTAAGGCCATTCTATTTTCTTGGAAATCGCCCGGCTCAAAGCAGCCGAACCTGGGAATATGGGCATGAAAATTAATGGATAAAAAATATCTGATTCTTCTATTTTTCTGAAGTATAAATAAGCTTAAATAAGTTTTGAAATTCAATGGAATTATGCTGAAAAATCTGGACGAATTTGTAGAAGAGTGTATTGTCCCCAATTACACGACACTTCAAGACGAAACATCCTTCACAAAAACGAAATCTCTTTTTTTTCTGCGCGGGGTCTGTTTTTCTTTTTTTAAGTTTCGATTTGCGCCTCGATCAGCCCAACTCGCTCGGTTCCTCGATTGCGCTCCCCTTGTTGTTGGTCGTCTCCTTGCGGGACCCTTGCAACGGCAGTCGACAGGCCTTCCACCCATTCCGCTGCACACTTGAGTTTGCATTTAATTGTTAATTCTCCGCTGTTTGATTTGAGGCTCGCTGTTGTATTTGTTGTTAGGGTGGAGGCTGCAATGTTTCTGTTGCATCCGCATCTGCTGTGCTGGCTGTTGGACATTTGTTTGAAGTGTTGTTTGTTGGATGTGTTTGTGTGTTATCTTTCATAGCAGTTGTTAACCCAGTCTCATTTGTGTCCATTACCGTAGTCAAAATTGTTCCATTTTGATTTGTTAAAGCCTAAACATACATGATTAATATTCGGGAATCACTAATTCCAAAGAGTTTCTACACATTTTAAGTTTAATTTAACAGCTAGCCAATCGAACGGTTAGTTATTTGCGGGATGACTTTCGAGGAAAGGATATACTACAAAACTGCTGAGTATGTTGATTTGTGTTTGATTCAAGCGGATATAAAGTGGTTTGCGGGGTTCATTTGTTTTAATTTTATCTGTTATAATTTATACAAAAATTATTGCCACGGAAAATTTATTTCAGCAACGGTCCCGACCACCTTCGCATAATCGGAACATTTAAGAGATAGCTTTAATAAGAAATTTCATAACAGATTTGAATTTAAGGGTGAAAAATATCAGTAGAAATTGTTTTGCTACTTTTATGGATTATTTGTTTAGAATAACGTGAAAATATGTGCCAAAAAAATTAAATCAATCCACTTCGTAAAACTTTAGCGTACGATTCATACTACTAGATGCTATATAAGTCGTATGCTTTTCAAATCGTACTCCAGTGGCGAGAGCCGTATGTTCATTGAATACTTTTAATTCGATCCACTGAAAGCACTTCCTGAAACGGCTAAATAAGTACCACTTTCATCAAAACATAAATCAGAAATATGAAAGTTTTCCTCTAAGGGAATAGTTTTGAAATTTTTCAATTTCCGTAGATCCCATAATTTGACTCATGCATCATTAGCAGCTATTGCTAAGTAGTAACTCTTTTCAGAAAAAGAAAGCGGTGTTATAGATCCCACATGTCCAGGAAAATTCGCAACATTGCTTTGCTCCTTTAAATCCCAAATTTTTACTTGCGAGTCCTCGGTTCCGGTTCCGAATATTATACCATCTGGGTAAATTCGGCACGATATAGAAACACTGCAATTGTGTTTATTCTACGTAATTTATACTAAACGTGGTCGTAAACAGCACTTTTTAAGTCCAGGTGTGAAAACAAAACCCCGAACGACAGGACTTCAACTCCGCTGTAATTGATGACGGCTCGATTATTACATGGGCTTGCGAAGCCCACTTTTATAACTTTTTATTTTTACTGGCAGTAATGCATGAAAAATTATATATATAACTTGGAGTTTGACTCTAGGCAGGGCAAAAATATTCAATTTTCGATGAAAATGACAACTAAAAATATTAAGTCTTAAATTTCCGACTTGCTTATTTTTCATCCGATTTCGATAATTATTTGCAAAATACAAGAAATAAACTCATGATTCATAATCTCAATTTTTATTAAAATCCATTGAAAAACGTAGCCGCTAGAGGGCCACAAAAATCTGAAAATATCGTATATTTTAACCGCCGCCATTTCAAAACTTCAAATGTAATCATTTCCCACTTTAAAATCAAGTTTCATAGAAATCGAATTAAAATTGTAACTTAAAAGCCTTTGAAATTTCAAGTTACAATTAGACACCATTTTGTTTTTTATAACTGACCTCTAATTTTGTTCACTGTTCTTTAGACACTACCTTGGAGAAGAATTGTACCACATTATCTGACTGTAGCGTCTTGGGGCCTCGAAAGGTCGGAAATGTAGTCCGTATGGTTTAGTGATTAGAGTGCTCACCCCGTAAGCCCAAGGTCCCTGGTTCGAATCCCGTTGGTGACAATGAGATTTGTTTCGAATTAAAATTGTGACTTTTAGAAGCCTTTGAAATTTCAAGTTACAATTAGACACCATTTTGTTTTTTGATACCTGACCTCTAAATTTGTTCACTTTACTGTTCTTTAGACACTAACAGTATCTATCAAACTGCTGAATTTCATTAACATCGGATGGAAGGTTTGGTCACGAGTACAATAACAAATTTTTGAACGATTTTCGACCTTCGGAGGGCCGCCATTTTGTTTGAAACGGCTCAATTTTGGACTTTTCATTGTGAGATTCATCACACAGTTCATTTAACATCTGTGTCAAATTTCGTCCAAATCTCCTCCGAATTTGAGCTTCACTTTGGCCAAAACAGGAATAACGATTTTTCGTCCAAATTGGTCGCCATTTTGTTTTCGCTCGGCTGATTTAGCGTCACAGATGACGAATCATAGATCTATGCCCATGAGCCGGAAACAAAACAATCGACGGGCCAAACACAAGAAAACTTGTTCGCGCAGGAAGCACTGCGAAGTGAATGGCCGCCTGTTTCTTCGGCCGAATGGATCATATGGTCACTGTTCCGCTCCAAAAACGTAGGGTGGTCAATTGTGACTGGTACAAAACCATTTCTTTGCCGGAAGTCTTCGAAGAAATTTGCATCATACTCCATCATGACAATGCGACCTCTCCCACATCACCTCAGACTAGCGCCTATTTGGCCGGTCAAAACATCGAACTGATGAGTCATCCGCCGTACAGCCTTGATTTGGCGCCCAATGATTTGTGAAGATATTTTACAAAACCCTAAAATAATTGTTTACGAAATTATACAAAAACTAAAAATTTGTTTCAAATACAACCAGGTTACAAAATTAGTATTCATAAAAGGAGAAAAGGTAATTTACATAAAACAAATCGTTAAGGGTACCATTCCGATTTGATGGAATTTACAAATCATATTAATATTAACAAAGTTGAGGGAATTAGGATCTCTGAGATATTTGTTGCCCTTGTACTATTAAGACCTACCTTCCTAATTTTTTTTTTCAGATATTTCGAATCAAAGATGTCCAATCGCGAGTCGTGGGGCACCAATTATTCCGTAAATTTTCCCTCCCCTGGGCCACCTGATGCAAAAAATGACTTTTTTGTTACAGATTCTGAACGTTGTAATCAAGACCTACCCCACTCGACTACCTTTGATTAAAAAAACCAATATCCACTTCGCAGTAAGGGTCAAATTCCATAGGCATACGTAATGGTAAAAATATTTACTAGCGGTTAGTCATTCAAAAATATGTTTCATATATAGTTTTCTCAACTTCATGACACAATTAAATTTCCCCATAAATTCAATTTCTAGGTCAAACCCGCAGTTTCCTTTCTTGAAAAAAAATTCAATTTTATATTGAGCACAGATAATTCAATGCAAATATTGATTGAAAAAATTCCAGATAAAATAAAATATGCAAATAATTTGTACCCCTTTAAAGAATTTTAAAATGTTTGAGAGACTTACTGAGGAAACTTATTGTGATAGACAGGACCTGAAACTAGTAGATCTTCGCAAAATGAAAATTCCATTTACTAAATAAATTCAGGAATAACTTTTGCATGTCACTGACGAAGCACACTCATATTTCACTGTGTCTGCAAATCGTTCTCATTTTCTTTCAATGGTGAATTGTAAGGTGGTCTTACGACTTAAGGCGGCACAAAGAAATTATTCGGAGTATATGAAACGCTGGAACTAAACTTAACCACCGTGAGTTCCTAATGTTTGTAATGCATCAAATCCAACGGATGGGCTCGCATCCAGAGATGATACGCAATTGCACTTAATAAACTCAGCTGGCATAATGCTCTCACTAGCACTCCACACCCAATGAGACTGGGTCCCAGCTTAGGTTCTAATTGAAGATTAAAAATAACAAACTTAAAAGTAAATGCTGAGAAGATAAAAAATAAAAGTCTATGACGTAGGTGCAGTCGCTGACACTGTGGGGTCCGGAGTACGGCTGGTTGATCGGTTTCTTCAATGCGGCGGAACACATTTGCAGGTGGCGAGGTCCTTGAAGACGAACGGACGGTGATCGTTGTGCCTGGCTGGTGGGACCGGACGATTCGCTTTGAATAGGCGGCGTAAGTCTGAGACGAAATCCTGTAGGCAACTGGTTGGTGTCGTTGGAGGTGCGACTAATTCGCTTGGGACTCGTAGCGACGTGCCGAAAACCATCCCTGCTGGGAAGGGTTGAAGGTGGTGCGCAAGCCCAACAGGATTGTGCTTGCAACCAAGGTCTTTCTGGAACGTTGAAGTGCGCTCTTGAGCGTTCGATGCATCCGTTCCATGCCATTGGTTTGTGGGTGATATGGTGTAGTATGGACGTGGCTCCCTGCAAGCGACCGAATTTATTAAAGAGGGCGGCTTCAAATTGACGGCCTTGGTCCGAGGTGATCTCGCGTGGCGTGCCGAATATAGCGATCCAGTGTTCAAACAACCCTCTGGCGACGATGCTGGCCTTGATGTTGCGCACTGGTATTGCTTGAGGCCAGAGAGTATACCGGTCGATAATGGTAAGGCAGTTCTCGTAGCCGTCACACTGGATGTGGTCGAAAAGCCCATCCGGCGTCTTGAAGCTACCTAGCTTGGTGTGTTTATGCCGATGGACCTTTGAACGCTGGCATGGTACACACTGCTTGGCCCAGCGATAAACACTTTCGTAGACTCGGCCAGAAGAATTTCAGTGCAACGCGTTTTGCGGTGGCCCGCCTCCTAGGGTGCGAGAGCTGGTGGACGGTATCGAAGGCTTGGCGGCGGAGCACTGTTGGCAAGTAGGGCTTAATAAACCCGTTGAACTCAATGTAGTGCGCAGAGTAGCCGTCCAAACCAACTGATGCAACTTGAAGCGGGAGCGGTAACTGGTCATCTGTGGCCTGGGCCACTGATGGCTCAAGCAGTAAGTGTGGTGAGTACCGCAACCGTCTCTACGCAAGGAAGCGCGCCGGCGACGATGTTGTCTTCTCCTGGTGTATACTCCAATCGTGTGTCGAATTGGCCGATGAAATCTAATTGCTTTGTCCAAGCCTTGTGTCAGGGCAAAGGTGAGTTTTTGATGGTCGTTGTAGATCGTGAAATGCCTCTCCTCCAGAATGCGCTAGAAAAACTTGATTGAGGCGAAGACTGTCAAAAGTTCACTGTCGTAGGCGGAGTAGCGCTGCTCGGTCACGAATAACTTCCTTGAGAAAAATCCCAGGGGTATCCAAGTAACGTCGTCCCGTTCCTGGTTCAATGCTGCCTCAATGGCGGATTTGGATGCCTCGGTGCGTAGTGCCAACTGGTGCGAAGGTGAAAGGAATGCTGTTGTAATTGCTGTGATGATGCTTTGGTTGCAGCTTCCAAAAGCGACTTCAGCGTCGGGTGTCCAAGTTATTTACGATCTCTTGGTGCTACAATTTTTCAGCAGCTCTAAAAGTGGTGCTTGTATGCGTTGGCAATAGAAGTTGAGCATCCCAATTAAACGTCTCAACTGTGAGGAGTCAGCATGTTTGTGAAAGTCTGCAATGGCTTTCGGCTTGGGAGCTGGTGGTCGGAAACCTGTCTCGCAGATGTACGCGGCAAAGATAACCACGAGTAGGCCAACCTGGCATTTATTCCAGTTAGGCTGGAGCTTTGCAACTTGCAGTATGGAAAGAAGTTGCTCGAGGGGACGCTGGTGATGATCGTGGCTAGGCGAGAATACTAGGATGTCATCCTGGTAGATGCGTACGAAGTCGAGCTTCCGCAGCAGGTGGTTGAGTGTCCGCTGCATGGTTTGGGCTGTATTGCGCAGGCCGAGAGGCATTCCTACCATTCAAACAGCCCAAAGGGCGTGGTGACTGCCGTTTTGTAGATGTCTTCTGGT
The DNA here is from genome assembly GCA_963969285.1 of Odontomyia ornata. Taxonomy (NCBI): domain Eukaryota; kingdom Metazoa; phylum Arthropoda; class Insecta; order Diptera; family Stratiomyidae; genus Odontomyia; species Odontomyia ornata. The sequence continues at coordinate 33,339,178 of OZ017741.1, forward strand.
GCTACCGGGATTTGATGAAAGGCCCGCTGGAGATCGATAACCAAGAATACCGAACCGCTGCTCTCCTGGATCAGATCCTCGATAATGTGCAATGGGTAGCGGTCTAGGCGGGCTCCGTGGACACCATGTGCAGGGGATTGGCCCATTGGCTTGACGAAGGTCGAATTATGTCTCGTTCCAACAGGTAGTCGAACTCTGCTTTCGCTCCAGAGAGGCGTTCTCCCGCGAGGCGACGTGGTCTTGCGAAGACGGGTGGACCATGCATGATTATCTGGTGGTGAACGGTCAGCGATCGAACCCAACTCACTGGGTCCTGGAGTAGTGTTGCGTGCTTTGCAATGATCTGCTTGTATATTCCTCCAGTAGTGCCTTCAAGGTCGATGGCTTGGCCATGGCGCTGATGCTATACTCTGTTAAAGCTGGGCCGAGGACGCAGACTGTAGAGAGGCTGGTGCGGTCGTCTAAGAGATGTCAATTTCGTAGGTCGATAAGCAGGCCGTTATAGTTGAGTGCGTCGGCTCCCAGGTTGGCTGTCTGGAAGTCGGCACAAACGAAAGGCCAGTGGAATGGGCGGCGTAACCCAAAGCCCAGCATGAGTTACTGAGTGCCGAAGGTGACGATAGGTGTACCATTGGCTGCTTGTAACACGAGGCTCTGCTTCTGAAGAGGCCTGGCGATGAGGTGCCTCGGAATGATGGAGAGGGTAGAGCCGGAATCCACCAGAAAACGAGCTTTTGTGATGCGGTCCGAGACATTCAGGCGCTTTTCCGGGTTGTTGTCGTCGGTGTCTGCAGAGTACAGCGCCGGTAATATTAGTTTTGCGAACAACCGGTAGCGGTGCCCTGAGCTGGAAATGTGCAGGGCTGTTTGCATCGTATCGCTAGGACTCCGTGTTTGCTGTGATACCAGCAATATCCCGTATGTGGTTCCGGACCTGGAGTGGCGCGGCCTGCCCTTCCTTGGCGGCCGTCTCGTAACGAGGAGCGGCCGCGCTGAATGTTGGTACTGGCGAATGGTTGCTGGAGTGCCTCGCAGGTACAACTGGTCAACTGTGCAATTGCCAAGGGCAGGACGGCTAGCTCGATTGCGACCTGGTCCGGGGAACTGCGTGTAGAGGAGAAACTAGATGAGGGTGTCGTGGAGCGCGTGGTTGCCTCTATGGACGTGGTCATTTCTGCCGGGCCCATGTCGTGTGCTTCGTCTGCAATCGCGGCGAGCTTCTCCAGCGTCTGGTTCCTGATCAACAGCAGTATGCGCCGCGTGTGCTGTGGTAGGAGGTCGAGCCATTTGACCCGCAGTATATCGTCACTTACTCGCGTCCCAACAAGGAAGCGCATGTGACGCAGCAGCTGTGACGGCCGTCTGTCCACTAGCTCGACAACTGTGAGGAACTTGTGTAGCTGGGCGTCGGGAGAATCCGTCAAGCGGGAGATGATGGCTCGGCTATTGTGTCGTGGTCCAATGATGAGACCGTGAGGTGGTAGGTACCTGGTTAAGTCTCTAGTGACCTGATACACTTAAAATTGGGATTCAACCTGGATCAACCATAGTTCCGGGCTAGCGCGCCAGAGTGGTGGCTGCTTGAAGTAGCCGACACTGTTTAGCTGCTGCCTGCTGTTGGTCGAATTGTCGGGCTTGACTTGGCTGTGGGCCGGCGATGACGGCTGTTGCTCCTGGGAGAGCAAGAGCTCTGGGTTGTGCAGCGGGGCGTTGCGCGCAGCATTATCGTCGTCTCTCTCCAATCGGGGTCACCACTTTAGACGCGACTTTTACATTTTGGAAAGTCAGTTTTTACTCTTTTTATTGTTTTATGAATAATAACTTTATTTCACTACTTATCAACTAGCAATACTTGATAATAATTCAACACTTTAAAAAATTCGAAGATAAACTTCCTTTCCTCTCGACTCTCGAGGTAGATGTGGTTGGTACTGGTGTGTAGTATACTAAACACTCTTTCATGCTAGCTTCAAATCTCTGAAAGCAATGGAGCGATAAAGTGGATTTTTTCATGGTTTGATATTTTCCCCAATAATCGTTGCTTCAACAGCACCCCGCCTCCATAGGCTTCCTCGCAATTAGCTCAAGTAACGTATTCGCTTTCTGCATTGTTTCGTAGCTCTGTATTCAAACGTGAAAAATTCCCCGATATTTCGAACTTTCAATAAAATTTTGTAAAATCCCGCTTAACCCACCTACAAGTAAAAACATAAATCCAGGCTAAACTCTCTTAGCTTGATAACAATTAAAACAATTCCAAGCGTGTCTTGTAAAGAATGGTATAATAACCTTTGATATTGACATGTTTTTTGCCTGGTTACAATTTAACAATATAAAACATCAATCAAACGTGTTGTATTTCGCCTGTTTCACAATTTGTGTGTCGTGTACATGCGTCGTCGCGTTCACATTAATTTTCAATAAATAAAGTCATGCAAGAAAACTTTCCTGGAAATTGTAGAGCAATAATAAAATTTTTCATATGAATTCTTCATCTCCAATTAAGTCGCTTGTTGTTATTGTCGAAGAGAGAGGATAAACATTTAATAAATGAATATGATTGTTCCGGAGAAGCAGACGTAGGTTGCTTCTTTGTAGAATTTTGTATTTTTAGAATTTTGTGAATTTCAATTTTTGAAATAATGACCTTTCCGCCTGCTCAAAATTTCTTTGCAAAAATATTTTCCTCTGAGATATTTTTTCCTCTAAATCTATGCAAAATAATTTATATGCAATGTTTTTCGTTCTTTCAGGAAAATAATAAAAAATTTGCGTGTGTCACCAATGACTAAATCAAATCAAAATTTTAACTTGTCATCATTTTGCTGAGCTTGTTAAGCAGAATTTTTGTCCATACCTAATGGGTCAAAGTCTTAGTAAAACTTTTTGGACGACAAATGCAGCATCATCAAAAGATTCACGTATGAATGATGATTTAGTGGGAGAATATCAATTGAAAAGGACATTTGACGGCGTTAACAAAAGTTCATATCGCGAAATTCAGGATATAAACGAATTATTAACAGATACCGAAGCATCAAATGCTGATACCACAAAATTAAATTCTCTGGATCGAGATAATACAACGTCAAAAATTCTGTCGTCAACAGCATCATCATTGGCATCATCGCCATCAAATCAAGTAATCATACGAATACAATTAACAAAAATGGAAAATAACAGCAGCTCCAATCATCCGGAAAGCTTGGAAGACATTTGCCCTGCTACACCGGAAATGGCCACGTTGGCTTCTATAAACAATTCAGCGGCATTTGGAAGTAGCAGTAGCGAAATAATTCCTAGCCTTGACAATAATTTAAATATAACCTGTGGTACAAACTCTATAATTAATTTAACAATAAGTAACAACTTTGTCTGTGATTCGCCATTAAATACAAGTACTTCAACAGCAGCATTGACATCTTCCCCGAACAATTTGAATATAGTAAATTCGCATGATTCGAATTCAAATACAATTCACTGTCTGAATATAATTGACGATGATAATATTGAAAATGATCTTAATCAACCGAGAATGAATGAAATGGTTGATAGTAATGCAAAGGCAGATCATACAAGGATGCAAAATTCTCCTCAAAACATTACAAGCTTATCATCGTCGAATGGAGGGTGCCCGGCAACGACAGATGGTATTTCATGCATGGATGGAATTCAATGCAGTTGTAGCAGTAGTAGTAGTGGGAATATTCCTAACCAAATGCAGAAGACAGTGGAATTCGAATGCAATTCAGGACAGTCATCACTATGTGCACAATCAAATGTGGACGGTAAGTTGATTCGTGTGATAAAATTATATTCGCCAAACTGAATGTAGAATTTGAACAATTTGAATTAAAATCGTTATATTCCTCTCAGGTAACGGACGTCACTGTTGCCGCACGACCAAGAAAATCTCAAGCGCCTATCCATCGAAATTGCGATGTTGTCAATGCATGTGCGTTGAATCTCATGCTTCCAATAACAATAATCATCATAATTCCTTAGAGGCTGGCACCTCATCGATGCAGAATAATTTCAAAGCGAAAGGATGTAATCGCTATCGAAATAATTTCAATATGAATCATTCATCTTGCCGAAATAGTGTTAATTTAATTCCATCAACAATCAATTCAAATCGACCCGTTGGTGATACGACCGGGCCAGCATCTCGCCAGCTATTTCATCCAAATATTCATCAACATAATGTGATTGTTTTATCAGTGAGTCCACGCGTACAATCTCACTTATTGCCGCATTTACATAGTTCACTTCCAACCGTTGGACATCATCCTAGTATAGCATTGGGTGGTGCTTCTGATTTAAGATGGCTACTACAACCTGGTGGGCCAGTTTTATGTACATCAACAGCACAAAACGCCGCAGCAGCATCAGGCATGTCCGGTATCAGTAATATGACAACTCCGATGGTTCATTCACAGGTGAGTGCGTTTGATATACTTGAAAAGTTCAGAAAAGATTTGGAATTTAATTGCTATATGTTGTTGATCGCATTTATGCACGAATCTTGGATTGAGTCTGAATCATAAAAAAGGTTAATTTCCCTTATATTTCTCCTGCCATACCTTTGCCTTTGTAACCCGCCTAGGGATTAATACTATATTTATAGCTCAAACCATGCTTCAGTTGATCAAGATCAAGAAGTCCTTTGATCAATTCAAAACAGCCACCGTCTAATGGCTTCGATAATTTCACTGACTGATCTGCAATCACTCGCGGTAAATTGAGCTGAAAGATTCTCAATATAAATCGTCATATTTGTCCATTCTTCTAACCCAATCTCAATCAATAGACTCTTTAAATAAATAGCCTCTTTCGCAGCTTCTGCTAAGCTAACATACACCGCCTCAATCTATGATAAGGCCACAATCCTCTGCTCCAGGTTACTACTGCACCAATTAGGAAGAAAACATATCCAGTATATGATCTTCGATCAACATTGCAGCCACCCAGTCGGCATCAGTGTACCCCGCCAAAGGTTCACTTGTTTTTGAGTATACTAATCCCATCTTTACAGTGCCAGCAAGATATCTCAGGACTTTTTTTGGTGCCAGCCAGTGACTTTTGTTAAGTTTGTTTATAAACTGCGCTAGCCTTGACACAGTATTAGCAATGTCTGGTCGCGTTGATACAGTTAATACATAAGGGCTCCGATGATTTCTCTACAGGGGCAATTTTCAGCTAACTCACTGTCTTCGTTTACATCAACACGCGCACTCACTTCTGCAGGTGTTACAACGGGATTACACTCGTTCATTCCGTATAGCTTGAGCATTCCTAATATATAACCAGTCTAGATTAATTCGATAAATCTATCACCTTGATTTATTTCCAGGCCTAAACAGTACTTTGCCTTACCGAGATCTTTCACCTCGAATTCACTTAATAGTTGTCTTAAACTTCGTATTTTTTTTCACGTTTCTTGATGCCACAAGTAAATTGTCAACATACTCTAGCACTAACACTAAGTCATCTGCATCACTGGAGAATAAATATGACTCGTTCTTCCTCAGCAATTTTTCTCGAAGTTTCACGTACCACTGCCGTCCAGCCTGGCGTAGACCATACAATGCCTTTTTCAAATGGCACACGCCCCCACCACTGCGCAAGCTATTGAGCATTTTCCAAGCTTTAGCATTGAATTCAGTAGGTTTATTTTGTTTTGACATAATTCTCTCTAGCATTTCCACTAGCATATCAGGGACTTTCATGAGCACTTTTTCTTCTAAGGCACCGTTTAAATTTGCAGTCACAATATCAAACTGCCATATCTGCATATCAAATTGTACTGCCAAAGCCAATAATAATCTCAATGACTCTAATCTTGCGACAGGAGCAAAAATCTGGTTGTAGTCAATACCATATTTTGTAACCCTTTGCTACCAAACTAGCCTTGCGTCGTCATCCTTTCCTTGTGAACTGTTTATTCTTTTTTCTTTGTAGCACTACAGCCCCTCTCGGGCTTTTGCTCAGAGAAAGTTAGAGTATCTCATTTTCATGACCGTATTGATTTTTTCGGAAGTTGGTTTGGTCAGTACCAGGCTATAATATGATGTGATTAAATCAGCTATAATATGATCTGATTAAATCAGTACATATAACCACTGAGAGAACACTCGTAGTCTGTCCGAAAAATCCCCTGAACTAAATCACGTTGCTCCCAACGAGATTTGAACCTGGGACCTTCAGCTTATGCGTTCATGCTCTAACCACTAGGCAACACAGACTGCGGACTATATTTATTAGCCAGCACACATCGATTACAACATTTCTGTTTTTTTTTACTGTTCTTCACTATGTCAAATGTATTATTTTGGACTAAACTTGTGGCCTCAGATTCAATGGCATCCATCCATTCGCTAAGATCATCTCAATTTAAAGCGTCCTGTACGCTAACTTCAGCAGCACCAGCGAAAACGTCATCGTCAAGACCATCTTCGCATCGAATCCCCTCCCCAGATTCATTTTCTCTGTTAGGGTTCGGCCACATTGCGATTTTACAGTCGTAACCACCGATTTTTAGAAGCAAATACGAACACACTGCGACAAGATCTCCGAAGGAACTTCAGGCATGCGCAGAACTAATATGCTCATTTGAAGGTATGTCTTTGCCAGGAACACATGCGCTAACTCATTTGTGCGCTATGCAAGAAACTTCCGTGCACGTCAGCGTCAAATGTCCATATGATGTGCGCCTGCGCGAGTATCATAAAAACTACCTACTAAACTTGTTTTAGGAAAAATCGCAAATTCCTGCGACTGCCGATCTGGATTAAATTGTCGAAAATCGCAGTGTGCGGGCTTCCATTTAACCATGTGTAATTTGCGACAGAAGTGCGGCTAAATAGTCGTAGTCTGATGCATCCCTTAGTCATTTGCCGGGAATTGAATAGCCTTCTGGGTCGCCCTCTGCTCCCAGTACGTAACATTTGAGGTCTTCCAGGGGCTCTTTTGTACTCTGCTTCCGAAGATTTAGTTTGCTTCAGAGTTATAGGTCGTTCTTCTTTTTCTAACTCGTTCAAATTATCATTTCGTCTCGGCGAGAAGAATCTTGGGCTGACTTATTTGTCTGTCATTTCTGTCTAGCGATGTTAACAACTTGTCCAACACACGCGTGTCACCTGAGTTCTTATTAGTGTCCTCGATAAATTTCACATCACGCACATTTACAATTTGATGGGTGTTAGGCAGCCACACTCGGTACCTTTTCCTTTCTCTAGGATACCCCACAAACACAGTTTCAATAGCTATTTGTGTGAGCTTATCCTTGTTAGTATCTTTGTCTAAAACCATCACTTTAGAACCAATCATTCGCAATATATTTGATTGTATCTAAAAGAACTCGATGTATGGCTATCGCTTCTACTCGGATTCGAAGCATAACACGAACTGAACTTCACAGGCCAACTCACACCACAGTGCTTTGTTTACACCACGTGGTAACACAAGTATACTCGACTGTGTACTGCATGTGAGAATATTTTCAACACGATTAATCATGGCACATCATTGATTAAGCGGTTAATTGCGTTTTGTCTTGTTTTCATTTAAATTAGTTGCGACATACGTCCCAAACATGTCTAATTATTGAATATGCATAATTGCGTTTTACGAACTCACCATATTTTAATACTTATAAGAGACGTATTTCAAAACCGCAATTCTGCATATTCGATAATTAGACATGGCAGGGACGATATATGGTCAACACTAAAGTTGCTAATCAAACCAATCATCTTGGAGTACAGAGTTTAAGAATACTAACAGGTTAAGATGAATTGGAGACAGTATATTTCTTCGCTGAGTAGCATATAGCCTACTTGCGAAAAAAGGCGCTCACATGGCACCGATGTGGTCAAAACGGGCAAGCACTCTAAAGCTTACTCTGTCATACGCTTTAACCATGCCACGATCAGTTCCCATGTCTCGAAGAAATTGGGAGAAATCTTGCGACCAACTGGGGTCTTTGCGATATAGGTCTTGAGCTGAGCCGACATGATGTTGGTGGCTTCAACGTTGGTGGTGCTCAAAAACCAAGCGAGCGCAATCGTGTCGACCGAGGACTACAGCTCGTTAGCCCTAGCGCCGCTATCTGTCTCACCCGCAGCGGCCTCTTTCCATGGGCTTGCGGACAAATATTAGCTCGGCAGGCACATCCAGCTCAGCATCAGAGAACATGTCTGGCGGCTTCGTCCTTGTACCTCCTCCTTACTCCCTCCAAAGTTCAAACAGTATTGAGCTGATGAAATCTGCACGATCTAAGAAGCGAGATATATCATGTGATATCCCGAATTCCACCTCGTCCGTACCTCCTGAATCAGTTTCTGAAGTTCTTTGCCGTCCTGAAGCTGTTGTTCTCTTAGCTCTTCAGTCGGCAGATAACTTTTTCGAAAAAAACACACAATTTAACTTCAATTTGAGCAACAAAATCGAGTTTCATGTGTTGCTGCAAGGATGAAAGAAAAATTATTACTTTCAGAACGGTGTCAATGGAACTATTTCTATTAAAAGGGCATTTGGGGCTGGAATTCGGCGGGACACGGCACCTTCAAGCTGAATTTGGTCCTTAAAACATGCTCAAAGTGCTCTTATTTTCACGTTTTTTTTCCATTTCCTTCATGTCAAAAAAATATGTCCCGAATAAGCAATGCAAAAAACAATTACCTTTTTCGGTCGGCACCTCATCGGGGTTGTACAGGAAGTCGATTGCCGCCTCTATCTTCGGGAACGTTGACGTCATTGTCATCATCATCATAGACGTTCCTCCCAAATGATAAATTCGACTCAGAAAGACGTAGAAGTCACTGCCCAATGCTGTTGATCAAGTGAGCGACACAACCAACGTGTTTCTCTAGGACAAACTCATTTCTCACGGCTTGTTTTATTTTCATGCGATCCGTCCGTCAGTAACGAACCCGTTCACTTTGGAATAATCGATTTGCCATTCAGTGCATATCTCTCTGATTGCCCCTTGTAAATTGGCACAAGTCTTCCTCTTGGACATTCGGCGAACACCAATTTCAGCAGAAGCAAAATATTTCCCTATTTCCGTAAAAATCAGACATATAAATAGCAGTAAAATGAATTTCTTGTCATCAGCAGAGAATAAAAATAAACTCTTTCACTAACCTCTTAGATAATGGTCTGTTAATCCTAAGAAAGATGTTATGTTGTTTTTGTGTGTCCACAAATCAGCTGTGAGGCATACGGCCATTGCTTGCTTGAGACTATTCCCAAGCTTCTTCTTTAATATTTCATACTTGGCCTCCAGCTTTCTGGTCACAGTAGGCTCAGACAGCATGTGATACAGTGTCTGAAGGGTTCGGACAAAGCCCTTTCCGCCCTTCATTTGAGAAAGACGCTGACGAAGAGTGTTCTGCTAAGATCCTCCCTGAGCCTGATGAAGTCACTGTACCAGGTGCTGCAGACGTGGTGTCTGGAGCATGAACATGTATTTGCATTTGCAGGTACTTGTTTATCCTGCGGTATCGCGTCAATTAGCACAAAAATCAAAATGAAAGAAACGAAAACGTTGGAACCAAATTTTCAGAATTTCGGCGCATTAAAATTTAGTACAAACGTCGTCACCTATGACGTCCATACGACATAACGCTAGCCAGCAAATTTCCTACAAGAAACAGTAGAACCGCAGGGTTATTATTTCGTCTAAGTTAATACGCCCGTAACTCTCAAAACATTCAAACAATTTAAGCGAGAAGGCGACAAATTTTTAGAATAAGAAATTGAGCTTATAACCTGGAAAAACAGTGGCGAATGATGGTGAGAATCAGATTCCACGAAACAAATAAATTTTAAATGATGACTTAGAAGGCCCAGGAAGATAAATAGCCACTGGCAAGAATAGTAAAAAAAAGTGCCATCCCATTCAACAGAAGGCAGATTGAACACCACAAATAAGACCTGTAATAAAACCTGTGCTTTTGTATGGATGTGAAACCTGGACTCTATCAAATTTCTCCGAAAAGGCCCTGGACGTATTCGAACAAAGGTGCTCAGGAGGATATATGGCCCAGTAAAGCATGGATCAGAGTGGAGACTTCGTTACAACGACGAATTTTATAACCTTTATGAACGACTCACCTGTATCTGCATGCGTAAAGCTACACAAACTACAATGTGCAAGACATGTGGAAAAAATCGGAGAGCACAGGCGCCCGAGAAGAACGTTGGAGGATAGAGCGCAAGGGAAATGTCCAGTTGGGAAGTTCAGGAAACGATGGGAAGTTTCAATCCACGCTCAAAGCAGATCCCTGCTTTGGATTTATAATTGGCGGATGAGATCGCAGAACAGCGACGATTGGAGGCAACTACTACTGGAGACGAAAACTCGAATTAAAGCTATGCCATAAATGATGATGACGACTACGAGTAGTTTAGATCCATATCCCAGCTTAATGATGACGTAACTAACGTAATATACCATAAACCGGCTAGACTCTAGCTAACGGATTATGAACAGCTTTAGGTTGTGTTAGATTAGCCGAATATTACCTATTTGTATTATTTGTATAAATATAGTTTATTCAATGTCTTCCTCGTTACACGTCTGTCACTCGACTGTCAGTGCCTATCCACTATTGTTTTACTCGCCGCCATTGACAGGTGTCACCGTAAAGACTTGACCGCTTGGCCTCTCCTGGGGTCCTCGCCATCATTGTCATCTTCATCATAGACGTCCAAGTCCGGGCTCAAATGACACCACAGTTCCATTTTATCGCTGTAGTAAACGGAGTTGAACCGTCGGCCTCTTTTTGGCGCATCTTCCAGATCGTCGATAACGTAGCGACCGTTCTCCAATACCTTACGAGACGATATACGGGCCTCGATATTTGGGTTCCAGTTTTCGCGACTCGCCAGTTGCACTAGGGACGTTTTCTATAATGACGAGATCTCTTTCCGCATATATGTGTGGCTCCTTAGGTTTTTGGTCAAATCGGTTTTTCCCATCGTCTTCTTTCAGTCATTATATTGGTTGCAGCCTCTTGTCGAAACGTCGGTAAGGTTTCGGTCACAGGTTCATCGTGTAGTGGTTGGATGAGGCGATTTTCAGTGACTTCCCGTAAGCGAAAGTCGAACATAATTCGGTTTGTAGCGAATCCTGTTGTTAAATTCTTCTGAGAGTTGAGAGACCACTATAAATCTGGTAATAGTTTGTCCCATTTCACCTGTCGCAAACCTAAATACGCAGGTATTGACTGATTTATTCTTTCGATTTGCACGCTATGTGTGGACTGCGACTTGTAATACTCGTATATTGAATATCGTATATACTTTTCGCAAAAACTTTCGAACTCTCTTGAGGTATACGCGCTCCCGCGGTCAGTAATTATTCGTGCTGGTAAGCCGATCTTGTGATGGTTGATTTTATTGCTCGCACAATAACGTGCTTGCTAAACGATTCTGGTATCCCAATAATATGAAATTTGCCCCAACGGCTCCTAGGAAAGGGTTCTAGATCGATGTGAAGTGCCCTGAATGGGATGAGGTGGATATGTTCGTTAACTAGGTGTCCTTCGCTCTTCCTAGCAGGAGATTTGTTATAACAGAATTCTATTCAAAAAAGGATGTAAGGTTTTATGTAGCGGCACATACGAGGAAACCAAAAGTGCTCTTGAAACCGGCTGAGAGTCTTCTCGATTCTGAAATGTCCAGTATCTTCATAGCAACTTTTAACAACTCTCCAAAGTGTAGATTTTGGTATCACCTACTTATGGCCATCACCGTAACGTTGCGTCAATCGGATCCTGACATTGCATTGCCGTTATTCGATAGTCTTGGCCAGCCTCTACAATGAGGATTTTTTCTGCTACGGTGCTTGGTTCACAAGGTTCCTTGTTGGGCTGTCGACACAGCGCATAAACATGTTGCATTTTCACTTCTGCTTGATGCACAACCTCGAAACCATATGCCTGTAGTTTGAGCCATCATTGTACAATTCTAGCATTAAGTGATGTGGCTAGTTTGATAGCTGCTACGGCTCCACAATCTGTTACAACTCAGAAGCGTTTACCTAATATGTAGAAATGAAATCGTTCTCGCGCCTCGACCACTACAAGAATCTTCAGCCCGTGACTGCTGTACCTTCGTTCTACATCGGTGCAATGTCTGCTAATATAAAATACAGGTCTAGATTCCCCTTGATTTGTTGCTTGCATTAGAACTCCGGCTAATCCTAGAGAGCTGGCACTTCATGTTCTGCTCGCGGTTCGTAAATTGCAAATATCGGCTCACTACAAAGCAAAGCCACAAATCACTTGTGTCATGCAAACAGCTTTTGCTCCTTCAGTTTAAGTAAGTAGTTGTTGGTTTCGGAATAGGAGAACATTCTTTCACAAATTTTCAGAAGAATCCTGTTAGTCCAAGGAATCCTTTGACTTCGGTGATATTTGTCGCAGATGGGAAATTCCTGATAGCAGCGACTTTTTTAATTGCCGGCTTTATTCTTTCTTTGCTAATTTTGTTCCGAGAAATGCAATTTCGGTGGCGAAAAAGTACATTTAGACGTTCGAAAGGTAAGACCAGCTTCCCTTAAAACTTTTAGGAATTCCCTTAAAATTTTCATTTTGCTTCTTCGTCAATATGATAGGTGATGAATATGTAGACGTATTCGGACAGATGATATTATTCGTTAAAATTTCTTTTATGATTTCTTCAACCTTTGTTCGTTTTGCCAGAGGTATCCTATATGGTCGGCAATGAACTTTCTCTATTCGAATTTAGTTTGATATTCATAGATTGCGTTTCGCATCTTCTCATCTCCGTGATGTTCTCTGCGAAAATGTCACGGTAGTCGCGCATACCCTTAGAAAATTATGCCTTTCCGTGCATTGAAAGATTATCTACGGAGCTCGCAATGTGATGTGGTCGTTTCTTCATTCGGTATCCGTTGCGACTCTATGACCACTCGATGTGAATCGTTGCACAAGGTGTCCATTCCAAGAAGAACAATATTGGGGACGAGGGCGTCACCCACCACATAGAGTTCAACGTCAATTGTTAAGTTGTCAATCTCCAATCTAGTTCAATTACCTTCCGAGTTACTGCCTGGTATTCTATTGAATTTGAGGCCATCGATTGACTTGGCAGCGATTTTCTGCTGCCTGGATGAATAAGGGTGTCCCAAGTCTTTTCCATCTATGAAAATATTTTTAGTTATCCTTGTCGGCGTTGATTCCTATATATCCATTTGGATTCCATTGTCCATTCCGGAATCGGATTCGCGGGCCCGATATGTTTCACTGCTGCACCCAACCTCGTTGTTGGTGTTGTTGTTTTTATAGCACTATAGCCCCTTTCGCGCCTTCGCTTAGAGATAGAGTATCTGATCATGATCGAATGTGTCGGCACTCCACAAGGTGACATGGTTAGTATCACGCTTTCGCCATGTGTCCGTCCACCCAGCTGCGATACGTTCTGATTTTAAGCCAGCACGTATCATAACTGGACGGGCTTATAGTCCGTCCGAAGACTAACTCGATCTGAATCTCGTTGCCGCCAACGAGAGTCGAACCAGGGACCTTCGGCTTACGGGATGAGTACTCTAACCACTGCACCAGGTGTCGTTGTGGCGAAGGCCAATTAATGGAAACATAACTCGTCTTCCTACAGTTGTACCAAGCTATCGCTCAGACTTCAAATTTCTTGTTGTCAGGCAGCTCATTCTCTATCTTTTTCCCCCGATAACTCCTTGCGAATTTTGGTTTCCATACGCAGATCGACCATTTCGTTGCATGTCAATTCGTTCTACATCCATTGTACTGTTACACACATGTCGAGGAATTGTCAATAGTAACTCATTCACAGTTTTAATTCTGTACCTGTGGTAGCGCTCTGCACCACTTCTAATCTATTTTACAATAGCGGATCCATTCAGTCTAACTCGGCTACCAATAGCACACATATGATGCAATTCACCGTCGTACTGTTTTCGTTCCATCATTTTAAAGTGCACGTCGTAATCGTATCTGTCATGCGGAAAATCTGATCTCAATGTGCCAGCGAATGCGTTCCGACTGGAAAAAAACGTCAAATCGTGCCCTTAATTTTCGCTCGCACAGCAAAAAGAAGCGTACATTCATCCCTCATGTAAACCACCTGGCTTATGAACTGATCTGCCGTCAACGAATGCTCCGACGAAATCTCGAATTCGGACAGAATGTCCATTGTACCCCGCGCTTGATGAAAAGCCTGTGTGGCAGTACGTTGCTCGAGTCGCGGATACGGGCTATTGACGTTTTGGAACACTGGAACTGGTTCCTCAAACGGTTTCATAGGCAATTGGCCGTGTGATTTCGGTGGCATGACAGTCGTCGCCGCACAGAACTTCGGCCAGCAACGCTCACACCACACGTCGGCAAATTTTCGTGTAATTTCGGTGGCGGAGTGATCCAGTGCGGATAAAGCGGCTGTATGTATATGATGTGATAGGACACACATAGTAGGTGATGACATGGCGGCAAAGGCATGCCTGCATGTATAGTCACTGGCGAAATCCCGACAATTAACGATGGTGGGGTATATGATATCGATCCAAACCAAGGATGCTGTAGATATATACTCGTTCCAGTCTGACTGAAGTACATTCGGCGTGATCGTTGACAAAGCAGACATCGACTCGAAAAGAACCGGCTTCAGCTGTTGTTGGTGAACTTATGGCCACAATTTTGTTGCGATATACTGTAGATCCGGATAGCACGGCGCGCAACTTCGCAATTTCGGCACGTAATCCTTGAACATAACAATCATCGTCTGATTCTCCAGAGGGGTATTTCACCCATCCCAACTGATGGTATACGCGGGCACGAAGCGTTGCTTTGTTGCCCATTGTTTTAAGTCCACATTTATGTAATCTGTGTTTTAGCGCAGGGACGTTAGTTTGTCTATTTGGCGCATTGTCGTTAGAATTCACTTTAAACGGATCCCACTTGTGAGTTGTTCGATTGCCGAATATTACCAAATAAATGAATCGTATTATTTGTATGAATAAAAATTATTCAATGTCTTCGTCGTTACACTTCTGTCACTTGACTGTCAGTGACTATCTGCTGTTTACTGTTTTAGTCTCTGGTATTGCCAGGTGGCACCGTACGCACTTAACATCCTTAAATGCGGCCGTCCAAGCGTTGGTGTCCAGCTGGTTTTGCACGAGAGCCCAAGGTATCTCATTTGCTACCTGCTGAGCGTTGCAATCGCTATATAATGGCCTCCTCAAAGAGCGTGCTTTGAATCTCCATGTTGGATGTGATTTGAAGATGAAGGGAAATTCGTTTTTATTGATCCACGTCTCCTGCATTCAATGCATAACTTAAGACCACCTTAAAAACTTTTGTTATAACATCGATCCACGTAAATAGCTCAAATATTGCAATTGTTTACATAATCTCTGAAGATAATTTAATTTGCTCTAAACAAGTCATATTAAAACAAAATAATTAACCATTTCCCCTATTTTACTCTTTTTCAGGCTGACTATCGTCATTGTTTGGTTCCTGATCTGGAAAAGATTTTCAGTTCTAGCTTTTATTGGGGCAAAATGGATCGATACGAAGCTGAACGATTACTTGAGGGCAAACCTGAAGGAACGTTTCTGTTGCGGGATTCGGCCCAAGAAGAATATCTATTTTCCGTAACATTTAGAAAATATGGTAGATCATTACATGCTCGCATAGAACAATTAGGTCATAAATTTAGGTGAGTAAACAATTTTTTTTTCTCGTCGAGTTACAACACTGAAATCTATTTATCTCTTACAGTTTTGATTGTCACGATCCTGGCGTATACACGGCTTCAACAGTTACAGGTCTCCTCGAACATTACAAAGATCCATCATGCGTAATGTTCTTCGAACCAATGTTGACCATACCTTTGCACAGGAATTTTTCATTTTCTCTGCAACAGCTATGTCGGGCAACCATTGTCAGTCATATCACATATGATGGTATTAACGAATTACAGTTGCCGACCAGTTTGAAAGCTTACCTGAAGGAATATCACTACAAATACAAAGTTCGAGAGACTCCACTCGATGATTCATTGTATCCATGTTCCTAGTGCCAACATATTCCGTCAACTCTACCTATAAGAACAAATAACACTATAAATGATCAGTATTTCATGAAAGACATAGATTGTGGAGCAGCTCCTGTCCGCGCCGCTGCAGCCATGGCTGGACCAGCAAACTGCATGCAGGACCGTCGACAATTGTCACAACGACAAGCTGTAACCACAAAGAAGGGTAATCGGGTTAGAAGATTACTTAGCAGCCTCTTGCAACTATTCTACGCGAAAGGTGCTCGAAGAAAATTAGCCGGCAGCTAAAATATACAAATGCAAAAAGTCTTAACAACATGTTAAATCTGAAGCCCAGTGTATGTAAAGTATTTATATAAATTGATAAATGTATATAGAATATGTGTATATTTACAATTATACCCGTAGATATAGTATAATGATTGGTAGAAACGTAGAATTTTGTCGTCTATAATTTTATTCAAATAATTATATATCTATTTATTTATTCATAACAATAAAGTGTTTAAAACGTGAGCGCTAATGGATCTAAAATCTTCATTCCTTTCCTATTTTTGCTTATAAAAACTGAGACAAAGACGACTATTTGTTGTCTTTTCTTATACTTAGCCAAATGGCATATTTACTATCCAAATATTTACTTTGAATATGTAAATATGAGATAATACGGTAGATTCTATGCAGAGAAAAATTGTGAAAACTACATCTAAAAGCGCAGAAGCACAAATAATTGTTAAATGGCTATAAAATGTAGTTGTTCAGAATCATGCGTTTATTTGAGAGGTAAATTTAGTTAAATATTAATTAATTTAAAAGTGAAAGTAAAAGTCCTATTATTTATATTTATTGTAATAAATGAATAGAAAAATTACTTTAGATATAAGAATTTGTTGTATGCATATTATTGCTATTGTACTAAAGATAGTAGAATATTTGAAAACTGTTTTTTCTTTTCAATATTGCCCCATCAGGAAAGTGAAATAATTCTAATTTCCTGTCTTCTGAATTGTGTTTAATACAAGCTGTAGGTAGACATTCATTGCATTCGATTCAAAAATTTTCCAAGCTTGCTGATGGAAAGCTGAAGGCAAAGTATGATGAACTTCAAAAGGTAAAGTATACTGTCCTAATGAGTTGGGCGAAAAAAATATATTCTGTATTATTTTTCATTTGTAATAGGATATGTTTAATACTTACTTTGAATGTTCATATCTCTTTTTACCCTGAGTTGGGAATCAGTCAATATTTGGATTTTGACTTAAAAGGGGTCATGCTGAAAATCAATCATCAATCAACATTGAATACTATTTCTTTCATTACATCTGTGTTGTTATGAAGATCGAAAACTTTTCCTAACACTATAAATTTGTGGAAAATATCAAAGTCGAATGTATAAAATGTAAAGGTAAGAATGAATCTTCTTTATATTTAGCACTTACAGAGTCGGATTTCATTTTCCGTGGTCATATTCTAGAATCGGTGATTCTTCTCTTTAGAAATGAAAAAAGATAATCATATTTAAATTGATTTATTATAAGGATTACAAACAGTCTCCAGCTAGTGCTGGCACAATATGAAATTTCATTCAAATATTTATTTAGTAACTACTTTTACTCTTAGAAAAGATAATTTTCAGCGTAAAGAGATACAAACTAGAAATCTTGTTACTGGTCTAGTTTTCTAGGTATGCAAACCAATTTTAAAATTGATTTAATTTGCATCAAATGTTTAGAATGCATTCAAGCATAAACCACATTGAGTTATAAAAAATATTGGAAAAAAATATGGATCGACAGATCGCGTTCCTGCTTGAGCAAGTCAGTCAGGCAAATGCGATCCAAAACCAATTGGAGGAAGTTCTCACTGAGCTGAGACAAACACACCAACAGCTCAGGAAGACTCAAAATGAGTTGAAAAAGTAACCTCAGAAGAATGACGAGCTTATGACTAAGCTCTTGGTGCATAGTTTAGATTTACCAAGATCAAAATCCTCCAGAAAGAGGAAAGCCATAGGAACACCATCTCTGAGAACTGAATCGTTTTTGGAATAAGCTACAGAGTCTGGTCAGGATATGGTGGAATCAAACGAAGATTCGCAAGATTTTCCGGCTCTGCCACCTCCAAAACCAACCGCTTCATCCCCAGAAATGGGAACCACTAAACCCTTACAAGTTTTCCTCCCACCACATCATCGACATCGGTCTGAACTTCCAAATAGAGTGAACCACAAAAACACTCGGATGTTCGCGATGAAAAATGCCCTAAAACTGTCCCCGCGATCCGGAGAAATCGACAGAGCTGGCTGCACTTATGAAACAGTCAAATATAAAGTCCGACTCTGCCAAACGCGTATTTCTGGGCATCCAGATTATACCTCAATCCTCCACCAAGCTGGCAGTATCACACGTACTTCGCGGCTTTCACGGACTATCGGTCGAGGAAATTAAAGATCTTCAGCAGCAAGGTTTCCACCCTATTGAAGTTTTCTATGTAAGACTTCAATCCGCCCCCCTCTAAACTGCTAAAAGTCCTTCTGTCGAAAGCACGTAGTGGGCAGGTTATGTGCCATAACTGCCAACAATTTGGCCACTCATCAAGCAACAGCCACGCTCAAGCTCGCTGTGTAAAGTGCGACGGCCTTCGTCAATTTACACACTGCAAAAAGCCAATTACCGAAAAACCCAAATGCATCAATTGTGGAGGAGAACACCCCGCCAACTATGGAGGATGTTCCAAAAACCGGAAAAATGTCAGGAAAACCCAAAACAAGCTACAACCCAGTATGAACTTCCCAAAACCAAGCACCAATACAATCCACAAACCATATTCACTCCAACAAGTATGGAGCAATTTTTCATCAAAATGCAGTCACTGATGCAAAAAATGATGGCCACAATGATGTAGGGCTTCTTCGCGCCACAAAACCTGTCTAAAATACCCTCACGTGGAATGCAAACTCCCTGCAACCAAAGACTGGTGAGTTTAGGCAGTTAATAGTTGACCATAAATTTGATATTATACTAATCCAGGAAACATTGAAGCCGGGAACCTGTCTCCGCTTCCCTAACTTTTATCTATACAGAAATGATAGACTGACGGAAAGGGAGCGGAACGGCCATTCTTATGAAAAGAAATGTGAATCACTACCTGATTGAAACCCCACAACTACAACGCGTAGAGGCGATCTAAGCTCCCTCTTCGAGCTGAAAGGCCCACTCCTGGCGATAGGTGATTTCAACGCCTATCATAATTCCTGGGGTGCTGTGAGAAGCAATCAAGCTGGCGCTGAACTCAACAGATTCATCACAGCCAAAGCAGGAAGACTACATATGCCAAGTGAACCAACGCACTATGGCCGAGCTTCTGGTAACATCCTCGTCTTTGAAATCTCACGAGATTTTCACCACAATATCCGTACCACGGCACTCGATAATCTCTCTTCTGACCACAAACCGGTGCACTTTTTAACAGAGGAAATCTTCATCGATGAACCTCTAAAAGTAAAGAGTATTACAAATTAGCAAGCTTTCAGAGATACTCTGACCTCAGCCTCAACCAGTTGTTAAATTCTCCCAATGATGTCGATGAAAGCATAGAACAACTTACCAGCAAAATCCTAGTTACAAGGGAAAAAACAGCCCAAACTCCGAGAAGGGAACACAATCCCTGTGTACTTCCTCAAGATATTAGGCTCCTGATAAGGAAGAGGATTCAACTACGGAGATTAGCTAGGAACACGGGTGGTCCTAGCTTAAAAACCAAAGCCAACCGGTTAACCAAAAAACGTTATCAGATTCACGAATTTCGCAACACCATTTGGGAAGGATTTTTGCATAGCCTCGAATCTGGTGATAATAACTTTTGGCACCTGTCTATATATTTTAGGTTAAAAAACAAACTGAATATCCCCCCAATTCACGGACCAAATGGCCTTAAATCCGACAGCACAGGAAAAGCCAAAGCCTTTGCTGACACTCTTGAACTGCAATTCCATGAGAATAATTCCCCTGAGGAGAGTCCTGAATCTGAAGATGAAATTGAGTCATCTGTGCAAAAACTGCTAGCTTCCAGACGACAGGCACTAACGAAATTCGTCCACTAGACTTACCGGACTTAAAAGACATGATAAGCACACTAAACAAACGGAAAGCCCCAGGCCCTGATTTTTTTACGAACACCACGCTGAAATGGCTATCAGACAACATCCTGCAAGCCCTTATAGACATCATCAACACCATCTTCCGCCAACGCAAATTCCCTAAGTCTTGGAAAACGGCAATTATAATCGGCATCCCGAAACCAGATAAGGATCTTACTTTCTCGCGAAATTGGCGGCCGATAAGTCTTCTGTCTTCACTCTCTAACTCACAGAAATGCCACTTTAACTCGGTTATCCGAATATATTGAGAATAATGAAATTATACCAGATGAACAATATGGCTTTCGAGCGGGAACTCCAGCTAACAAGGGTGGTCCAACATATTAGAAATGGGTTGAATCGCAGAAAGTCAACAGGCCTAGTTATGTTCGACATAGCAAACTCTTTTCTGCTTGATTTGTTGTATTGATTTGTCTTACTCTAAATTATATTTAACTATATTTAATTGTCTAAGTCTATTTTGTAATTGAATTTCTGTCTGTTAAATGGACTTGAATAAATAAATAAATAAATAAAAAGTCTTTGACAAAGTCTGGCAAGCAGGGCCAATCTACATTTGATAAAAATTATCAACTCTTTCCTGCTGGGCTGATCTTTTCGCCTATCCAACATGCGACCGATTCGAGCTAGAGTTCCACAAGGATCACCACTCTCCCCATCACTGTACACCTTATACACTGCGGGCCTTCCACGTCTGCCTAACAGCGTTCAGATTTCCCTATATGCCGACGAAACTTGCATATATTACACCTCGCGACAAATAGAAGCCATACCTTCATGTCTGCAACGATCCACCGAATTTCTTTTGGGATACTTTCAAAGGTGGAAGACATAAATTAACACTGACAAGACACAAGCCATTTCCATCACCAGAAGACGACGACAACAACCTCCTGAACTACAAATCGACTCAAACTCAGTACCTTGAAATAGAACAGCAAAATACCTAGGACTGAAATTTGACAATAGATTTACACCGACTGACCACATACATGACAAGAAACAACACTGTTTAGGTATCTTATCCTCTTTGCACCCCATTTTAAGATCAGGAAAACTGATCGTGAAAAACAAACTACACATCTATGAACGAGTTATAAGACCCTCTCTTCTCTATAGCGCATAGCCTTCTATCAGACCTCAAAATCAAATAAAAAACTACTTCAATCCCTGCAAAACAAGGCCCTTAGGAGAATCTTTAGAGCCTCCGGATTTATTAGGAACATTGATATTCACAAAGACCTCAAACTAGACACGATTGACAAATATATACTAGACAGCGCACTAAAACTGTTCGACAGGATAGATGAACACCCTAATAGTACCCTGAATCCCTTAAGATCATCCAATAACGAGCAGAGGCTCACCTACCCTAGTCTCAGGTCAATAACATTGTGATATAGGACTGACAGAAACTAGTTGAATTATTTGCTATAGGCCAGTTGGGTACAAGGATACCCACAGGTAGAAATGGGGCAAAAATGCTAAATCGCACTAGCTCCACGTAACCTCACACCTCAAGGCCATACGACCTTTTTTTCTCTGGACACCGTCCTCTTGTTAGAGGCGTCCGGGGGATTTTCAAACCTAGTCCGGGATTTTCAAGAAAATTGAATATTTTTAATTCAGTGAATAATTTTTTCTTATGCTTAATTATGTCTCATATCAAGTTAAGGAAAATGCTCGAAATAGTAATTTTCACATTTTGGATTAAATCACAACAAATATAAAATGTTTCAAATTCGAGTTACTATAATAATAGTTTGTGTAAATCAATCATGATATTTCAGTATTTAAAGCATCTCTTTTTTTTGTTTCGAACATTAATAGGTAAGAGTAAAACTTAATCTGTTCTAATTCATCCATCCTTTACATGCTTAATATCACTTCTTTTCATCTACGCCTAGCCTTCGTTGCGTACAGTCGTGTTTTAATCACTATTGTCAATTTTAAAAATTAAATAATTTTTCACAAAAGTCAGTTGAAACTAATTTTTTAATTGAAAATCATCACCGTCGATTTATTCAAACATTTATTGAATACCTGAAGTTTCATTTCTGAAGAAGTATCAAAAAGCGGAAATACATTCAAGGGAAGTCCCGGTTTATGAACATTCCCTCTAATCTCGCTGCAAAAGCAATGAGATGGAGGAGCCTGATGGCTACAGCCATCAACTAGAACGCTCGTGTCATTCGACAACGATGACGGGCGAAAGAAAGCTAAAACGAAGATTCGATAGCAATGAAGGAAAACCAAAAATTTTATCAGTCACCGAGATGACAAAGCTGAGAAGTATGAAAGAGAAAACGAGGAACTCAAACTTTGGATCAAGTTGCTAGGAGAACTAGTTGGGAAATTAACGTTCAACGAAGAAAAAGAAACAACCAAGAAAGAAAAAGAAGTAAAGTCAACCGAAGACAAAAAATCGAGGAAACCGCAACAGGAACCTGATCAAGAAGATGTCCTCAGCGCAGGTGGAGCAAACGTCAGTGCGAATTATTATGCAGCGATAGCTGGACTAGACGATTCCATGAACATAGAAGAGGATAAAGGTCATAAAAATTCCGAACATTGTTTTACTAACCCTGATAATAAATTCATCGAATTAAAAATAGGGAGAATAAACCAAAAATTTTCTCTGCTGGTCCGTCTATGAATATTAATCAAAAGAAAGAAAAAGTCCCACCAGGCAATGTATTTGGGAAAACTGGCAAAGATATGTTTCGGCTTTTGGCAGCCGAAAATAAATTAAATGATTTTGAGATCAAAAGAGCGAATTTGTACAAACAGACGATTAAAACGAAGTCACTGGCTGACTTTCAGACAGCAAAAAGTGCGTTGAATTCTGGAGAGGCTCCGCGCTTTACGTACAGCCCCAAGGGCGAGAATAGCCAGGCCTTTTTGTTGAAGGGTCTGGAGTGCGGAAGAGGTCACAGTTGATCTTCTTCAGGTGCTTCAAGAAGTTGCACCAGAAATAGAATTTATTGCAGTTATAGACTTTGCAACAAGAAGATCGATTGTTGAACGTAAAAATTTGCCTCTTTACTTAGTCCAAATTTCGAGCAAAAGCAGTCCAAGTGCTCTTCAAAAAATAAGGTACTTGAACTTGCGAGTGGTGAGGTGGGACCGCCTCCAGAAGAGCAAGGTCAACCAGTGCTATAGGTGCCAAAGATTCGGTCATTCGGCTGCCAATTGTGCCTTGAAATATAGATGTATAAAGTGCAAAGATGTCCATGCTCCCCCGGCGAGTGCAAATTGGCTCAGACGGAGCCAAAAGAAAAACTATATTGTGTGAACTGCGGTGTCTTTGATCATCCAGCATCATATCGAGGATGCCCCCGGTATCAAGATGTAAAGGTAAAATTTACTCCCAAACAAAGTCAGGTACACCGCAGGGTGATACCTACCAATTTCGTCAAGCCCGGGGTGTCAATTGCACTTGCTGCTAGAGGACCAGCCGACAATTTAAATAAAATAAATTATGTTAGTGACGATGATGAGCTGCTTCTTAAAATTTACCAGCAACTAAATTTATTATCGGAGAGAATCGATAAATAGGATTCAAAAATTAAATTTGTTTTGCAGCGTTTGGGGCTTTCGAATGCCTCAAAATAACTTGTCATCCAGTCATATTCCCATGGAGAGGCTTCGTCTCATCTCGATCAACGTTAACTCCATTGTTAGTCTATGTACATAGATGTGACTGTCTCTTGGAATTCCTTGGCAAGCGAAAGCCTGACATCATCCTTCTCACTGAATCCCACCATAGTCCGTGGCTCTCCATGGCATTCAAGGATTTTGAATTCGTAAGAAACGAGAGGGTAAACGGTGATGGGGGAGATACCACCGGGATATTGCTTAGAAGA
Organism: Odontomyia ornata; assembly: GCA_963969285.1. Lineage (NCBI taxonomy): Eukaryota > Metazoa > Arthropoda > Insecta > Diptera > Stratiomyidae > Odontomyia > Odontomyia ornata. The sequence goes on from OZ017741.1 coordinate 33,363,271, forward strand.
CCCAAGTGTCTGTTGTCAAAATCTCTTCGTTATCTCTGCCAACGCAACTGGTTGAAATGTTCTCAATTTCAAGGAGGAGCTCAATTCCTTGTTTAAAATACTCGAATTGAACGGCTGCATACTTATTATATTCTTGCTGGTGATCTAAATGCCAAGCATGCATCATGGCTGAACGCCAACAATAATCCCAGAGGTGTATTCCTGAAATCGTGGATAACAGAGAACCAAATTGAATACAGGTGCAATCTATATGGGTCGGAGTTCCCAACAGACCCTAGGGCAAATTTATATTTCGACCTCAGCATTGCTGATGCAGGACTTGAAAGGGAAACTGCAACTGCTTCCTAACGCTAGCGACAATAACGCAATCGTAATGGAAATCAATCATCAAAGGGGTGACGTCTTCCTCATTTCAGTTCAACATGAAAATCATCGGTTGAATTTCAAAAAAACAGACTGGGGAAAGTTTCAAAAGAAGTTTAATCGAGAGTTCCAGAAGCAATGTCCTCCTTTTGATGATGGTAATGCTTGCTCAATGGTTCCAAATGACAGGAATCGAACTTACGATGATCTCTGTTTGCCGAAGTTAGAGAAGCTGACGTTGGAAATTAAATATGAAATTGTAATAAACATAAGCAGTCGAATAGACACGTGGTGATCAGGAATGGCTGCTCCTGCAGAGATAAGGTGGTCACCCCGTCGAAACTGCTTAGTTTGTTGTTATACTTCTTCGCTTCTTGCAAATGTTTCGTTCCGTTGACCGCGTCCTTCGATTTCCAAATCGAGCAGCGCTGAACTGTCTTCGTCGACCGAGTCAGATCAGCGTGCCTTCGGTTTCCCCACTGGTCTCCGGCCTTCAGTTCTCTCAACGAATTTTTGGGTATCCGTTGTTCGTCTATACGATTCATGTGTCCCGTCCACTGCAGCTTCCGCTGTCTTACAATCGTTGAGACCTCCAGCTCGTCAAAAATCTCATACAGCTCATGGTTGTATCGAATTCGCCATTGGTCCCCGTCTAGCTTCGCTCCGAATATTCGCGTCAGGACTCTTGCTCAAAGGCGTTCAATATATTGCCGGATGCTTGGGTTAGGGTCCATGTTTCTCATCGATTGCATAATACAGGTCCTATCAAAGATTTGTATACTTGGAGCTTTGTTTTCCTGTGTATGCAGCTGGTCTTCAAGATCATCAAAACTCAATAAAATATTTTATTTGCGAGCTGTATTCTTCGGCATATTTCGTCTCTTTTATTACTGGTTCTCGTTATTTTGGCGCCTAAATACACATTGTTCTTTTACTAGATTAAATTAAACTACATCCTCCAAGTTTCCATCCTTTAGGCTGAGATGAGTGATCTTTAGGTTTGATATTCGGTCAAAATAAAACGACCGGCTCCGGAAAAAATAACGGTTGATCGGTACATCTCGTAGACTACGCGTGAGAAATATTTTGTAGTGTAGCTTCTGTGCTCGACAAGAACCCGCCCCATATAATCCCGCAAATGCAAGTCGTTAAGAACGAGTACGCGGTCGTTAAGCGAAGCTAGTTAGCTGAGCTCGGTCTTGTTTATAGCTCGCTGACATTTGTGTCAGAGAATCTGCACCAGTATCCTACACGGACTTTTAGAAAAAAAATCGTTACAGACTGTCCTGATAAAATGAAAGGTGCAAAATCACGCTTTGAGGTTGGAGGACATGAAAATCTGTAAATCGGTTAAAATTCTCTCTTACCATTCGATCTTTTGCTTGGTAGCGAATTATCTGCATTCATGGAAATAGTGTTTAATAAACGCAATGCAACCTTGAAGCCTATGGATGGTACGACGAGACAAGCAGAGAAAAAAAATCAAGAAGATGACGGCGTGATAGATGGAAACGACGAGTTTTCCAGCTATTTGAAGACAGCTTTAAACATCAATACCAATCGAGAGATCGAGGTCAACATAAAATCGAATGTGAAGTACCTTATCGAAACATATGCGCCCAATAGAACGAGAGATACAGAAGTCGAGATATGAATCGTGCTCAGCAACGAAGCAGCGGTACACCAAAATCCTCGAAGGCTGACAGCTGAGCAGAGAAATATTGTCAACAATATCGTACACGATTGGATAAAGCAAGGTATTGTTCGATATAGTCTATCGTCATACGCTTCTCCGATAGTTTTAGCGGAAAAGAAAGACGGAACTAACAGATTGTATATGGGATTATAGGCTCCAAAATAAGAAGATAATTCGTGATCCGTTCCCATTACCATTGACGAAAGACTAGCTTGACCGGCTGCAAGACTGAGCGATATTCACTACCCTCGATTTGAAGAATACATTTTTCCACGTCCTCGTAGAGAAAGAAAGTGTTAAGTACACAGTGTTTGCGACACCAGACGGTCATTTTGAGTTTAACCGCGTACCCTTTGGACTAAGTAATTCACCTGCTGTTTTCCAAAGACATGTTAAGGCCATTTATAGGAAACTGATCGCTGAAGGAGTGATTCTAACGTACTAAGACGGCATAATCATTCCAGCATGCAGTGAAGATGAAAGTTTAGAGAAGTTAAAGCGAGTTTTGCATGTTTCGAGTGAGTATAGGATGATTTTTAATTGGAGTAAATGTGAATTTTTGGCTAGACGTTTGAAATATTTAGGGTACACCATAGAGAATGGAACCAAAACCATTATCGAAAAAGACGGAGGCATTTTCTGTTTTTCTAGTGCCTAAGACGGTCAAAGACGTTCGTAGTTTTTAGGATTGACAGGAGCATTCCGTAAATTCATTCCGATCTATGCAATTATTGTGCGATCTTTAACTAACTTGTTGAAAATTGGGTCAATGTTGAATTTAGTGCACACTAGGAGAAAGCTTTTGAGGAGCTAAAAACACTATTGACGCAGAGCGTCAAGAAAGTTTTAAAACCAAATCGTACTAGCGCTATAGCAGAGTTACATATGGACGCATCCCAACATGGACTAGGTACGATCTTGTTGCAGAAGGATTTAGAAGACGGAGTGATGCATCCTATCCAGTATGCCAGCTGGAAGACGACATCCACTCAATCGCGCTACTGAAGTTACGAACTAGAAATATTAGCAATTGTTCAAGCGCTTAAAAAGTTCCGCGTTTATTTGTTGGGGACGCCATTCAAAATTGTGACGGACTGTCAGGCTTTCACTAAAACGATGTCCAATACAGATGCCAGTCTTCGCGTTTCACGTTGGGCGATGCTAATGGAAGAATTGACATAAACTGTGGAACACCGTCCATGTTCATCTATGCAAAATGGCGACGCCTTAAGCAGATACCCAATGATTTGTATTCTTCATCGAGCTGATAGAGTGATCATCGAACAAATTAAAAGAGACCAACATAATGACGATCAACTACTGAAAATATTCCAAGGTACTGGTGACAATAAGAATACAGATTTTGCATTACAGGCTGATATTTTATATCGGAAACTGGATGGAATGTCATTATTGGCGGTACTAACGACCATGCAGGACGACATAATCAGACAATGTCACGAATGTGGACATTTCGGATGGCAGAAGACTGAATTTTAGTATTACAGGAATACTGGTTTTCTCATATGCGCGCAAAGATCGAAAAATTTATAACTAACTATGAAAGATGTATTTTGGCTGAGCGGAAACATGGTAAATTGGAGGGAACGCAGAGGTCCATTGATAAGGGTGACAAGCCTTTACAGACATATCACATCGGCCATCTAGGGCCAATGCCATCGACGAAGAAGAGTTATAATCAAATATTCGCAATGGTTGACGAATTTTATAAATTTCTCTGGTTATATCCAACAAAATCTACGACTAACGAGGAAGTCATAAACAGACTGTAGAAACAATCTGTTACTATTGGGAACGCAAAGTGAATAATTTCCGATCGAGGCACAGCTTTCAGCTCGAAGGCTTTCCAGCAATATTGTCAACAAGAAGGAATACAACATTTGCCGACAACAACAGAATTACCTCGCGGAAATGGACAAATTGAACGTATGAATCGAATCATAGTACCAATTTTAACGAAGCTATCCATAGAGAATCCAACGATCTGGCACAAACATGTGGACAACGTACAACAACATATTAACGCATCCTATAGTAGAAGTGCAGGGATGAGTCCTTTTGAGGTAATGTTTGGTCAGAACATGAGACTGAAAAATGACGCGGCTAAGAATATACAGAAGGTTCAACAGGAAAACAAACGGGACTATGAACAAAGGTGTAAGGTAGCGAAAAGGTATCAAATCGGAGATTTGGTTGCAATACGAAGGATCCAATTCGAAACAGGGCTAAAAGTACATAAGAATTTCGTGAGGAGATGGATACTTGGTGAAGAAAGTTGGCGAGCAGGAAGGATCTTATCGAACGAGAACGTCATGTGATTACATGAAGACATTTCCAACTTCACTGGATATTCTCGGTGATATTTCATTTGAGGACGACAGCAGCATCAAGGGCGATCCAGGTATTGTAGTGAATTTAGATAAGTTTCAAACTGTCCGTAAAGGACCGCAGCGATGTTCTGCTGCCTCGGCAGAAGAAGATGAAAATATCTGCCGAGAATGCCCTCGTCTGGGGACCCGTGAATGCGCTGGCAGGCTAGCATTGCGGTGTCGTGGGGCGGGTTCATTTCCCCAGCACGAGGACCCACTACAAAAAAATTTCGCACTCACGAATTCGATGGTCAATTGATCAAGAGGCGACCGAAGTCGCAAAAAGTGTAGATAACTACACCGAGGGAGAAAGTACTTGTTCCGAGAATAAGTGGAACCTGAAAAGAAAAGGCGGACTTGGGGTAACCTCGTCATTACCCGACGAAGCTCATGGGCCACAAATGAAAGAAGGGTAACCGGGTGGTGATGGAGCCCCTTCGCACCCACCCAACCGGAATTAAATCCATATTTTTGTTGCAGTGGCCAGGTATTCCTCTTCTGAATGGAAAACTCATACAACTTGACTTGGATAAACTTTCCCATCAGAAGGGAAGTACCCCGGTGACAAATTTATGCCATAGAATTATACAATTCGATTGCATAACGCTATGCTATAAAGAGGCACTCTGCTTGGGCCAATCAACCCACGATGTCACCTGAAGCAAAGAAGAATTAGCTATGTACCCGGCGGCTGGCTCATGTTTTTAGGGGGCAGCCTGCCACCGTACCGGGTCCTATAGCCGGGCAAAAGGAAAAAAAATGGAAAGACCGATTTTTTTTTTTTTTTTAATTAGCACTTCATTGTATTCAAAGAAATAATATATTAAAGTAGATACACATTAACATGATAAAATTCTCCGTTTAATTTAAACAAATGATAACTATCGCTTCAAATCAGATGAATTCACAAGCTTACTAGATCAACTTTTTCATTGTTTTACAAAAAAAACGTTTGCCGTTTCTTTCGATTTTCCGTGATTTTACTCCCTTTTTTACAAAAAAAAAACGTTTGCCGTTACTTTCTTTTTTCCGTGATTTTACTCCCTTTTTTATATAAAACAAATAATCAATTTTGCAAATGCCTTTTTTTTCTGTAGATTTAATACTAACAATATGTAAAAACAATATATTTATGTCATATGACATGCAAAGATAAAGTAGAGCAAAATAAAGGGTACTTACCCTAAACCTCCTCCTACGAGCACTCGTGTTCGGGGCGGGTAAGGGCCTGGCTTGCAAATTGAACATTTACAGATCAAACGGTCAATTAAAATTTAACATAATATAGTGCTTAAAGCTGGCTTGACGGCCCTACATGGGTATGCTCCTTTCCAATCAACTTTAAACAATCTTCCTGGCTTACATTGGTCTTTCCTTGTAATACGTTTGGCTGGAGCCATTCTTTAGAGCAATGCAAACTAAATACACAACAAAATCCGCGAACCCTTGTGGAAATTTATTGCACCCTGTTCTAAACATCAATAACTCCATGCAATCCCTAACCATGCGCTCCAATTCGATCCACCCCGGTCTCCCACTAGTTTTTTCATTCATTGACAAACAGAGAAGCAGTTGTCTCTAGTACACTCAACACTTTTAAAATCCAGCTTCCAATCTATGTTGACTCACTGTTGAATCCAAGCACTCATAGGTTTATTGAAGCTACATAATAGAATATCTCCATAAGAGTTCACAAATTCAGATTTTTCTTTTTCTCTCGTCAACAAACTCTGAACATTACTTGGCGTGTCGATTCATTTTAGCATTTACCCATTGTCCGACAAGGTTGCAACTATTGAAGTCAACGTTGTGCTGTCATATCATTCTATTGATGCCAATGCTTCCGATACTTGGGTGCTCTTCCGACTATGTTGATTTCTACAGATTCACCCTTCGTAGAGATTGTTGCTGCATTTATTGCCGTTGTAACAGCATCAGCATAGTGATGACCGTTATCTTATTTTGAATTGTTGGGAAGTAATTTCACATCCTCGCACCGCGCAAAGTAAGGTCTTGGTCCCTCAAGTGCGTGCCGTCGAGTTCATGAAATTGCGCAACCACTACACAATCTCGATGACCGAATTATGAATAACTGCTAAACACCGCAACAGCTGGTTCCACAATGTGGACAACGAGATAACGGTCCACCAACAGACGGACGGGCACAATTTACGAGGTTGATTCACTTTCTCGTACGTTTTGCATTCTAATTCTCGCCTTTTTTTGCTTAATCGCGCGAGTGAGGACAAAAAGACACTGGCAAACGATCTAACCAAACTCCCGCACACTTTTTCTTGGACTCGTTTTTCTTCTCTCTTACACTCAATAAATCATTCCTGCGGCATGCGTGAAAACGTACGAAAAATGCGTGAAAACGTACGAAAAATTAATGTAAACATGCAACATATGACTGAGACACGTGAATTGCACTCGGGAATTCGCCAACGATCAAGACATTCGAAGGAACCTCCATTTGCGCGCGAACCATTCTCGGACTTCTCATTTGTAGTCGTAAACACATTCAGACCCTTTCGCACGGAAAATGAACTCGATTCCGTTGTCCGCTTTGAGTCGCCAGCACACTCTTCCGAAATTTCGATTAGATTTCCCGTACGAGCAAGAGATACCGATGCAAATCACAACCGGTCCCAGTCACTAACACTGTATCTTCCGTCCGCACGAACCGTCTTGTAAAGCATACCTCCGTCTGATCGCTGTCGCGATTCCGAGCCGACTCCCCCTTACATAAAACGACCATTTCACACTTTTAACATCATATCGGTAAAACCAACAAATACCACTTCACACTCGAAGCGCAATAAAAATCTTTCCGAAACCGTAATCTGATTTAATTCTTTATGCCTCTGATTAGCGTTACACATTATGAAACGCTTCGCCCTTTGGCGCAAAGCACACACTCTAATATTGCTAATATCATCGCAGAAATAAGAGGAACCACACACAGAAATTACGCGATTTCATGTAAAATTTAAAACGCCTGTTTGCGAGGACGCAATTACTGCACGCAAATCCTTTTACATCCGTTCAGTACCGAGCGATTTAGTTGCTTTTTATTGCGACGTTTGAATCCCAATCCACACGCAGGCCGCTACCAAATTAATTCCCGCTCGGTTACTAAGTCGCGACGACCATCCCGCTCGCTGTTCAAAATCTGACTCCCCTTCAAGCCACTCGTTTTGAGTCATGAGTAAGACTTACGGTGCGTGCCGTGGTGGTGGTAGTGATGGAGGAAGTGGTAGAGGTGGCGATTGCTTGTTGTAACTGTGGCGGAATCATTGCTGATGTGATCTTGTGATTATTTTCGCTTGTAAAACAGCATAATGATGAGCCGTAATAATCTGGTAATGATACCGGCTGGGAAAGTTGATGGTGCGCATGAAGTTGAGATGTTTGATGGAATAGGTTATTTGGGCCTACAGTCTTATTGGTCGTTGTACCAGCTACTGCATTTAACGCAACCATATTATTGGTACTAGACGTCCCTGAATTACTAGTTGGCCATGTTGATGATTTGTCATTACATTTAGCAAACCAAACTGAATCTTCCATCTCCTTTGAAAGGGCCGGGAATGCACGATAGTAGCGCTTTCGCGGATCTTCTATATCTAACGATCTTATTGAGGACGGCAATTGATGATTTATGAATGTTTCCTCCTCGTCGTTTGATTGCTTTTCAAGGTCAATTAGCTTTTCAAATAATTAATCTACTAAGTTTTCAATGCATGAAATCTCTTGTTCTGTTGAGACTGCATCAAGTAAACATTGAATTGCGGTGAAATTTTTTTTTCTTTTCAGTATCACACGAAGGAAAACGTTTGTTGTTACCTTTTTGATTAGTGAAATATCTCTTTCTATTGTTAATAATTGATGTCATTCGTAGTTTAACTCAAATCCAATTCCAAAGAAATTGGACTCTTTGATCGAATTTTGTTGGCGCCGGCTTATACGCGGGCCTAATATGAAATGGTGACGTGCGCGTTTCCTATTCATTTTGTATTGGTACCTCCAAATTCCAAGGCAAACCAAACAAATTCTGGATGATTACCAAAGCTGACATATTGCTCGTGTAAGTCCTTTTGAATGTGATTTTGATATGAAGGATATTCTAAATCCATTATTGATAAAAATGATATTTAAAAATTAAGTGCATCACAAGATACCAACCATCCGGGGCTCTGTTTTCTTTTTCGAGAACGTGCTCAATTACTACAGTATCAGGACGGCCGATCTATAGGAACGATCATTGAACGAACATATCCTATTTTTGAATTTTTGTCCATTTAAAAGATAATGACATTGAGAGATGCAGAGAGTTGAGTTTTTTGACATGTACGAGAGAGTTTTTGTCTTCTTGGCGCGAATAAATGCTTTTAATTTTATTTAAAAAGCACGCGTTTTGAATTTTCACTAAATTCCATCCCTATATTTTGCGTTGCAGCTTTTCGGGTTTGTCACATATCACCACTATTGCTTCCCCAGAAACATTCCATCCGTTTTAATCGTCGTTCTTTCAAACTGCAACAATTGCTCCTTCATTTTTTCGAACCTGAGAGATGTACTATTTGCCCACTGAATCATGTACGAATCTCGAAATGCGGCAAACTTCAATGGTAATTCCGTTAGCAATTTTCCAACCATTACAGAATGCGTTAGCTCTTCACCAGTCGTTGTTTTAAGACTGCAATCTCCGAGCTGAATTTTCCAACTAACTGTCAGAGAGAGAGAGAGCAAAACATTGAAAAAATGTTAAAAACACTCCGATTGTCGATCCTTACACTGGCTACATTCAAGAACACTACTATTGTCGATCCTTACAGTGGACACATTCAACGAACTATTATACAGCAGCTCAGCCGTCATGTCGCTACACTATTCCCTTCTGAGCAGTTTTTACGGTTGATTTGAAAACTACGTAAACGTCACTTAAATATAACCTTTTTTGCAACAGCAGCTTTCGATCTTGGTCCTGAATATGTCTACGTGATAACGCTTGGTTGTGTTGATGGTATTGACTCGGAGTTGTCAGCTGGTTCAGGTGAAAATTCAAAAAAACGCTGGATTAAGTGGGTCGATATTGACGTTCGTTGGTGTACCACGAGTTGAGAGTTCTTTATGGGCGAATATTTTCATTAGTCGTGGCGTGTTATTAGCGTTGCACGGACTAGCTTCATATGCTCACGAAATTTCTCAACAAATAGTTTTGGATCCGGCGGCATATCTTCATTAATGAAAAATTCTCGAGGGATTCGAAGTGACGCGCCGTCTACCAGCTCTGCCACCGCTTTATAATTCCATTAGCCACAGTGGGGTATGCCGTGGTTCCAATCTTCTTGCAACCTACCAAATGGGTTAGTGACTGGAAAATGAAAGACTCAAATTTTGATCCTTGATCCCATGTCAGTACATCAGGAGCTCCAAATTGCGCTATCCAGTTCTCTAAAACTCAGTGGCTCTAACGTCTGCTGTCATTTCCCGCGTAAATCTATCGATCATGGTGAAGACATAAGAGAAACCCTTGGATTGGAACGGAACGGAGAAGGTGTTGAAGTTCATCATCATTCATCTGAGCCAGAGCTAGTTCCGCAGAAGTCACAGCAACAGGTAGTGTGATTCCACTAATTTGGGAGGGATATTCATTGAAAATTGTCCAATGAAATCCAGTTGTCGCAATTGCCTCGGCTTTCTGGTCGAAAGCGAATGTTTTCGGTTTGTGGTCGGTTTTAATAATTAGCGGACGTCCTCCGATCATATGACGGAAGAATTTGACTGCACTGTAAATCACCTGCAGCTTCCGATCATATGTGGTATATTTTCCTTGAGCATTGGAGAACTTTTTCGAGAAAAATTCAAGCGGTTCTCAAGTATTGAATTGTTTAAGGACTGCGCCCATCGGAAAATCCGATGCAGTAGTGTGTTATCGATAGGATGCTGTAATAATATTGCATTTGCGGTTTGCTCCTTACATTCCCGGAAAGCAGCTACCGCCCGAGAATTCCATACGACTTGTCGTTTGCCCTTTTTCTTGGCTCCGACAGGGTATTCGTAAAGGGGTACTTGCGTTTTTCAATGATTTCCGATAGAAGTTTACTACTCCTAGGGATCGTCGTAATTCCGTAATTGTTGCTCGTTTTTTTTCAAATCCAAAACAGTTTGCACTCGGGTAGGTAGAGGTTTGATGCCTTGCTCGCTGGCTAAATATCCGAGGTATGCCGGTGTATCAAAAATGCATTTGGCAACATTAATAGACGTTCAATAATCACGAAGTCGTTCATAAATTAGTTGCGAGTGCTTACGGTGCTCGTCGTGTGATTTAGACGCTATTAAAATGTCGTCAATGTAAGCATAGCAAAAGTCAAATTCTCGGAGAACATGGTCGATATACCGCTAAAAAGTTTATGCAACGTTGCAGAGGCCGAATGTTATTACTTTGAACCCAAAGAGTCCAAAGGGAGTTATGATGGCTGTCTTCGGGATATCCTCGGATGCGACTGGAATCTGATGGTATACTTTTGTCAAATCCACGGTTGAAAACACTTTGCAACCACTCAGTTTATGAGCGAAATAGCTTAAATGAGCGATTGGATATTTGTCGGGAATAGTGATGGAGTTCAAGTGACGATAGTGACCACATGGTCTCCATTGGCCGGTCTTTTTTCCCACCAGGTGCTATGGGCTTGTTTACGACCTGCTTGACCGTTGACATATGCCCTCTTGAAGCATGTATTGAAAATCGGTTTTCACTTCACGAAGCTCTTCGGGTGTTAAACGCCTCGCTCTTTCAGCAACTGGTGGGCCTTTCGTCAGTATGTGATGGTAGACACCGTGAGCCATAACTTTCCTCGCATCTGCTGGGATTGTTATGTCAACGATTTCCCTGAGTAGTTTGTGGTATGGCTGGCCTGATTTTAGTGTCCTTATGCTTTCTTCTTCTTCTTCTTCTTAATACTACAGACCCTCTCGTCCCTTCATTTCCTGCAAATAGCACCTCCAACTGTCTCGGTCCATTGACCGTGTCTTCCAGTTTCTAAATCCAAGCAGCGATGAACTGTCTTCGTCGACCGAGCCATACCAGTGTTTCCTCGGTTTCCCCACTGGTCTCCGGCCTTCCGTTCTCGAAACGAATACCCTTTTGGGTATCCGTTGTCCTTCCATACGATTCACGTGGCCTCTCCATTGATAATCTTCTTTCAGAGGATATCCACTATGAGGCCAAAATGTTTTAACAGATCAGCAACAATGATTGGCTGTCTAACATCTGTGATGACGAGTTTCCAAGCAAATGAACATCGTAAACCTAGGTCGAGTGTTATAATTTTAATTACTGTGTTGTTGGCGGCGTAGAGGTTAAATTGCGTTGGTGCAGTCTGCTCTTTGTTGTTTGGAAGAACAGAAACAGCCGCACCGGTACCCACGAGAAAACCCAATTTGTTTTTTGGGTCAAAAACCAGAAGTCGGCTAGTTTCCTGCTGTCCAAGTTGGTCGTCCTCAGTCGTTGAAATTTGGGACGAAGTTCCTAGTTTCCTTTCCAGTGACATGATGGTCGACAATTACGGGCACGACTCCCAAAACCATTGTGGGGAAAAGCATAATCCTCGATTTTTTTAACTGGAGCGTCGTTTCCTATTCTGGGATTTTGATCGTGATCGATCGCGCATTCTGACTTCTAGTCGATCAATGCGGTTCAATGTTTGATCCAAAACTTCACTTGTGCTTCCTTGATTATGCGTCAATGCAATGACGGGTGGTTGCTGCAATTCAGTCATCAGGCCCGCCATTTTTTTAGCTTGTCAACATCGGGCTCGCTCCACCAGTATTACACAGATGTTGCAAATAATGCGATGGCTTCCTTCTGTCTATATTTTGCCCTTGAAACATTCGTGTCAGTTTCGATTAGCTGGACTCTGCAAATGCTGTTAATATCCGCTGTTTAACGGTGTCATATTTATTTCCCGGTGATGGATTGCTCGCGATGGAGATGACGTGCGGCAATATTTCCTCCTCGGCGTATTGTATAAGGTATTTAAAATTGTTTTGCCCTGCGTTATATTGTGAGCGAGAAAAGTGGCTTCCACTTGCTCGAACCAAAATTCCGTGTCCACTTTATAAGCCGTGGGAAATTAGCGATGCGCGTCGCTTCCACATGCAGATTCACATATGTCGACGGCCTCGGCGCAATCGCTGGCAAATTGATTGGCGTTTTCGACGGTTTTGGCGTGTTCGTTAAATCATCCGTTCCGGGCGCCATTTCAGAAAGTTTTTTGGCATCACTTCCCTACTTTCACGAAAACACAGTTTTTCAGAAGTCACATTTTATAAGGGAATCACGTCGGGGTCACCGCTGTGGGTATTCACTAAACACTAAAATAAATTGCATTGAACTCGAGTTTAATAATAAAGTTTTATTAACAAAACAAATAATGGGTATGAACATATTAAGGTGCGTTCTCGATGGTGGTCACAAAGAGAGAGCAAAACATAGAAAATATGTTTAAAACACTTCGATTGTCGATCCTTACAGTGACTGCATTCAAGAACACTGCTATTGTCGATCCTTACAGTGGATACATTCAACGAACTATTATACAGCAGCTCAGCCGTCATGTCACTACACATTACCAGCTCAAAATAAAATAATGTGATTGAAAAAATTTGACCTACAGTTTAAATTTTTATGATAATGCAAGTTCCTAGAAAACAACGTCGAACGCTTGATTTAACGTACATACTACTGTGACCAAAAAATAAGGTGACATTTGAGTTTAAACTGCGCGCGTCGAAGGATTTGGAGAATAATTTTTTTAGGTTTGGTAGTACTGTCAGTGACATCTATGTCAAATTCACATGTCAAAATATTCATTAGTGTTTGAGATACGCGTCGTTTCCGGGATAGCCTTCAGTTCCGTCTTAACTGCGGCTTGAATCTCCTCTTTCGTATCAAAACGGTGTCCCCGGAGCGGTCTTTTGAGCTGGCTGAACAGCCAGAAGTCGCACGGGGCCAGATCAGGTGAATACGGTGGTTGCGGAACAATATAGGTTGAGTTTTTGGCACAATGATCACGAATTACGAGTGCAGTATGGGATGGTGCATAATCGTGGTGTAAAAACCAAGAATTGTCTTTCCACAATTCAGGCCTTTTTAGGTGTATAGCTTTACGCCAACGACGCATAACGTTCGAATAATATTCCTTGTTGACTGTTTGGCCGGGTGGAGAGAATTCATAATGCACAACACCACGATAATCGAAGAAGAGAAGAGGTTGATGGTCGCCCAGGATGCTCTTCGTTTTCGACACGTTCACGGCCGGCTTGGAACTCACTATACCACTTGTAAACATTTTTTTTAGACAAAGCCTCATCACCAAAGGCTTTCTGTACCATTCTTAACGTATCCGCAGCAGAAAATTGATTCCGTAAACAAAATTTAATGCAAATTCAACAAATTTCGACATTACAAAAAACGAAAAACTGACTTTTAGCAGCTCACAAAACGACGCGTATCTCAAACACTAATGAATATTTTGACATGTAAATTTGACATAAATGTCACTGACAGTACTACCAACCTAAAAAAATAATTCTCCAAATCTTTCGACGTGCGCAGTTTAAATTCAAATGTCATCTAATTTTTTGGGCACAGTAGTATTCCAAATTACAACTATTTGTGAGTTTTCGATATAAAAAATAATTCTTGATTTTATCGATACTTATCATGTCAATTGAATAAAATTTATTTACATAATACGGAGCCTTACAGAAGTATTCAACTGAATCTTATTAACTTTAAATTTAATTAAATATGTCAAGTTGTATTTTAATGTTAACTAAATTTTCCTTGTGTTCTACAACAAATGCAGTTGTTTCTCTTTCCTAGGTTTTAAAATTTTTTCGGTTTTCATAAAGGCTGTTTCATTGACAAAACCAAAAACCCATTCCATTCGCTTATTGTTTGGATCGCATTTATTTACGCAAACTTTTTGCGTCGATATATTTATATCAAGACAATGGTTGCCTTTGCCATGAACAAGCCACTTTCGTTCCACATCATATTCCCAATATTGATTTCCTCCCAGACGGTGGCATGGATACAGAATGGCTGGAACGTTCATTCCCATTTTTGCAACATCCAAACAAAGTTCCAACTTCTTCAATCGCAAATCGTGGTAGGCACTTAATGCCCAATGCTGTGTTGGTTGAGGGTTAATAAGATCTTCAGCGCAAACGTAAAGCCCAACCTCTTGAAAGAACCTTTTATTTAAAGAGTCCAAACAAATATTTTCAATTCCAACATTCCTTATTACTCCGCTCGCAAAATCAGGAGGATCGAGGAGTGGGAAAAACTTTGGAATATCAAAGGCAACTTTTTCCATGAACCACTTGAATGATTTGCATTTAAGCTTTTCACGAATTGATTTCTGGTGTGTTAAGTCGCCTGGATCAATATTGTGATAAATATCGGGATCCCTCATGTAAATATACTCTTTGTATTCGTCCATCCAAACTTCAGCAACACGTTTCAAGTTCTAAGGAATACACAATGAGACAACATTAAGTCTTAAAAATTGGTATACCTTGTGTAAAAAATCATCCTCTCTTGGGTTTGCAGTTTCTCGACCTCCTCCTCTGAAAATATGTGCCACCCTAGAGCAAGGAGCATCCAGCATCTGTCCACCACACATCCAGATCTTAAAACTTATTTCAAATTGCTCTCCACCCCAAATGTCCAATTCATCATCATAGCCATCAAATTCCCAAAAATATTTTGCTCCAATCGCTAGCAATCCACCCGTCATGACAGGACTCCTAAATGGCTTCGTAGGATCTTTCAAGTCCTCTGGCAAAAGTGGGAATCGTTGATACTGGAAATGCCAGTCAAATCCACCGCGAGCACCTTCATCTTGAGCCACGTATTCAAAGTCATCATGCTTTATAACGTCAATAAAGGGGCAGACACAAGTTTTCGGATTTTTTGCGATTGGCTCAATTAATGGTGGCAACCAATTATAGTTTGGTTCAATATGAGCATCAAAAAATATCAAAATTTCAGCCGATGCTAGTTTAGCTCCAGCTTGTCGAGCTACTATCAATCCTGAACGCTGGGAGAGTTTTATCAGCTTTGTTTTAGGCACGTTTTTTGCAATGTAATCTTCGAACTCTTCGCCAAGCTCAATTTTAGTACTTGCATCATTTACTAAAATCAGTTCCTTAATCAGTTCAGGTGGGCTGCGGTTTAGAATCCCGAAACATGATCTCAGGATCACGCTTGGATGTTCATCAAAGAATGGCATTATGATGCTTACGGCAGGAAGGTCGGCCAGGTATTTTTTCATGTGACATCTGAAAATAGTTGAGTTTTATTTGCAAGATTTTATAATTCTTTTTAATTTCATATCTATTGGATATTTAGACATTCCCGCAGAAAATACATACAGGGTTACTGATTCTGTCTCGCTCACACACATACATTACACGCACTCGCTCAAGTCTGCAGGCGTGTGCAAATTAGTTGTTCCAATTACTTCAGTTATTGTTATTCGTTTTCGTATAGCAACAACAGCAGCAACCTGAACTTCTGCAGCCTGTTTCCATAACACCGCAATGTTTAGTTGGTATTGGAACTAACCCAAAGTGTTCTTGCCCGCCTGAGACCTCTGTTACAAGATTTGTAGCTCAAAGTAATGCTGATACCGAATTTATGATAGGAAATGTAGGCTCACCAGGATCTTCATCTACCAGCTGGGGCCCTCACCTGCAGGCGATATGATGACAAACATTACATCCCCCCGCTATAAATATTTCTTTCGAGATTAGAATATAGCACTGAAGTAATTGAGCAGTTGCCTAAGCAAACTGCTCGGAAACCATCATAATGCTGATCCAATTTTAATTGTAAATTTAAAAAAATCATTCTCCAAATTTACAATTAAAAGTTGAACACGGCAACCCCTTTATAACGCAGCTTATCCACGAATTGCATTGCCCCGTAATGCACATACATTGGATGGATGAGTGGGTTCGTTAAGAAAGCCCGTCGTGACAAGAACCGTTCTGTGGCTGATCGCTACAAGTAGAGAGATCTGTATGGACGGATCGAGGAGTCTGTTACGGATGGCCACACAGAGCGCACGCCGCGAGAACCTCCCGGCAAGCGGAGATTAATCGAAAGTTGGATTTTTGCAATCGTTTTCTGAGTCGAAAGGTTGATATTTGTCGGTGCGACAGCGAAAATCACATCTCGTACGTTGATAAGAACATTGTACTGGCGATTTACGAAAGAATTAGTTGGTGCGATTTTCCTATGGTGGACGTCTCGGAAGATGCCAATACGCGAAATTTAGTAAAGTTGCAGAGGGATCGTAATTGTGAAAAAAGCCCTGCGATGGCAGTGAATTTGAACAGAAAATAGAGAAATGAGCAGTGAAAAGTGTCCTGACGTCGGACGGCGATTATACGAAAAAGTGAATGACAATTATGAAAGGGCCTCTACGGTGAATTTTTCTGCACGGTGATTTGGGATAGCAGGAAAATTTTCACGTAGAGAATTTCCGAGTGCGACTAAGTTGGAAGTGCGGAAAAGCTGTCGACGGGATTAATGTGGAAAACGTTGAAGATAGGGAATGTGATTTTCCGCCGTTGACAATTGCGGGTATTTGGCGGTGTAGTGTAATTGGGCAGGCAGCCGTTCGATCCGTATTTTATGCATTGATTCATGAATGCGAAATTCTTTTGTAGTAGGCCCTTGTGCTGGGGAAAATAACCCGCCCCACGACACCGCAATGCTAGCCTACCAGCGTCCTCAGACAAGGCCTATATCGGCGAACATCACCGGGGCAGCAGATCATCGCTGCAGTCTTTCACGGACAATTTATCCACCCATATCACTACAACACATCAGTTGAAGACATCATCGCCCATACAAAGTACAAACTGAACTCTAGTCTTGAGTTTCTCCAGTGTAACAAACTTACACCTGATGGAAAGATGAACAGATTGATTGCGTCTTTCAAAATTACTGTTTCAACTAACCTTAGCATCCTGCTTAGTAAGGAATTTTGGCCCCCGGCGTATTTGCCAAAAAGTTCTCACCGATTCGTAAGCGAAACCATCCTGTGTCCTTTTGCCTCAGAAGAAACATAACTTAAGCCTCGTAATTCATTCTTAACTTGCTATTACCAAAATGTGCGTGGCCTCAGGACTAAGACTACTCAGCTTCGCATTTCCTCCATCCTTTTTCCATATAATATCATCTGTCTAACGGAAACATGGCTGAAAATGACATTAGTAAAAGTGAGTTATTCCCGAACCATTTAATCTTCCGCAGAGATAGAGACCGTGATGCTACTGGTAAGTCTGACGATGGAGACGTTCAAGTGGGCATACTTGTTTCCCTTACTAGCAAATCCTGTGATAATTTTACTCCATCTTCACCTGTTGCGTGAATAATCGTGCTAGTCTCTTTATTTGACTCTCTTTTCCTTCTCGTATCATCTGTGTATATCCCTTGTAACAGTCCTGCTATTGTTTATGAACGTTTCTTTGCAGAATTCTCGAGCTACATTAATGCTCGTTTCCTTTCTACCCATGCATTGTTCTGTGGTGGCTTCCATTTGCCCTCTTTTATTAAGAATGATATATATGTCTCCATAATTTCTGGCGGTAGTGTGTCTTTTGCTCTTTCTCTTTTGTTTCCCTCTGTTCTTTCACCCAATTTAACACTATGCCTAATGCCAATTACAAATTGCCTGATCTTGTTCTTTCTAACTTGCCGCCTTCTTCTCTACCCACATCGGTGACACTCTCATCCTTTGTCAAAGCTGATCCCCACCATCCACCACTCTCCATTGAGCTTGCTATCACATCTTCTTGCTTTTTCGGCAGGGCTAAGCATTCCCCTTCCTTCAACTAATCTCCTTGCTCTTTTTCCTCTACTACTTTTCGTACAAACCCCTTGCAGGTTAAACTACTCTTAAATTATCTTGACAAAAGTACCAGTGTGGTCCCTGATGGCATTCAAAATTTTCTAGCCAAATCTTTATCTTCTTCACTTTGTGTTCCCCTTTCAATTATTTATCCTATTTATGCTGTGGGGTTTTTCTCTTCCAATGGAAAATTGCCCATATCGTCTCAAGCTATCGTTGTTTTGGTAAAATTCTTGAAAACATAGTTTTCGATGTGCTGTATCCACTTGTCCTCGCATCTTTAGCATATCAACAGCATGGTTTTGTCAGCGGCAGATCTACCCTTACAAATTTACATTCTTTTACCCATCATATTGTAGCTGCACACCCAACGAACTGCTTGAACTGCAAACAAACCGGGCATCGGTTTGTTATATGTTGACCAGAGCCACCTATTTAGCAGATTGCGCCATTTCAAAGAACGGACGAGCGAGTATCCAACCACCTCAGCGGTACTCCAAAGCTTAACAGTAGGATGCCAGCCTGCTGCAAACACGAATATTGACGATAAGACACTGGCTTTGACAATTATGACTGCTCTGACTGCCCTCTCGTCCGGAAGCCTCTCCAACGACACTTTTGAAGCGACCACTGCAGTTATTGTCTGAAGAACCTTGGCAGCCACAAATTCATGTACTAAAGCCATATCATGTTCGACTGCAGGAATACCGTGTGGCTCTAGAGCAAATCTTTGCTTCGAAGAAGTCACTTTCCCTCGCACAAAATACAATGGTCCACTCGTCGTTGGCGGGGCTTCCACAAGAGAGTGCGCACATGCCATCAAACCGTGAACGTATGCAACATCTCGGAAATTTCCGAGAATGACACCAGACCTTACCTACTAATCAAAGTGTTGGGCGAAATCGCTGTTGCACTGATTGACAGGGGTTCAAGTAATAGCTGCCTTGCTTTGACTCTCAGCTCAAAGGTACTCCATCAACACCCTACGATGGTAAAACCTTTGAAATCAGTACAGCTGATGGTACCAAACAGCCTATCCAGGGTAGATTGACAACACCTGTCACGTTTAGACGTAAAACTAATTACTTTTTTCATCATCCCCTCACTAACTCAGAACGTGTACCTTGGCATCGATTTCTTCCTGCGATTTCCTTTGGCTCCAGATTTATTCGTAGATTCACATTTCAGTACTAGACACGTTCATGACCTTGCTTCTTTACCCGACAGACATGAATTAACTCCTACCCAACAACGATGTCTGGAAGTATCCATTGCTGGTTTTCCATCTTACGCTACGCAAGGCCATGGCCGCACTACTTTGGTCTCACATGTTATTTACGTTGGCGATAGCAAACCCGTAAAACATAGATATTACACCATCTCGCCGGCCATGGAAAAGCTAGTGCTAGAGTTGGGGTTTATAGAGGAGTCCCAAAGTGCCTGGTCCTCACCGGTAACCTTGGTGGTGAAACCAGGTAAAGTTCGTCTTTGTCTAGATGCCCGGAAAGTCAACGCAGTAACTGTCAAAGATGCGTACCCTCTTCCACTCATCGATGGAATATTGGGAAGACTACCGAAAGCAAGCTACATTACAGCTCTCGACTTGAAGGATGCCTTCTGGCAAATTCCACTCGATGAAGGATCGAAGGATAAAACCAAATTTAAAGTGCCTGGGCACCCACTATACCAGTTTGTCACAATGCCTTTCAGCCTGTGTAACGCCCCCACAAAAGATGACCCGTCTGATGGATAAAGTCATTCCACCTCATCTGGAACACCAAGTGTTCGTTTACCTGGATGACCTCTACTCATCACAGATACGTTTGACCAAGATCTCCTACTGTTCCAAGAAGTAGCCCTGCATATCAGCAGAAAAGCAAGTTTGTTATGACCAAATTCCGATATCTAGGGCATGTAATTGGACATGTTACCATCAAAACGGATCCGGACAAAACGTGAGCTTTTGGTGCCTTACCAAAGATCGTTCAGCAGCTACGAAGTTTCCTAGGAGTGTGCGGTTGGTACCCAAGGTTCGTTCGAAATTACGCAACGGTTTCGGTGCCTTTGTCAGACATGCTCCGGAAAGGTAAGTTCATCTGGCACGAATTCAGCCGAAAAGCATTCGAAAAGCTCCAGCAGGCCTTGATATCTGCCCCAGTCTTGCACAGCAGCGGCTTCCAGAAACACTTCTCCATTCATTGCCACGCAAGGCAACATGAAGTTGGAGCCGTGCTAGTGCAATTAAACGACGAGGGAGAAGGAGCTCCCATTGCTTTTATGTGCAGTAAACTGAACATGGCCCAGAGGAACTACACCCTATCCGAACAAGAATGCCTGGCAGCGGTGATGGCTGTCAAGAAATTCTGAGCGAACATAGAAAGCCACGCGCGTTTGGAATCATCACTGACCATGCTTCGTTACAATGGCTGATGAACCAAGCGGACCTCTACAGACGTCTGGCCTAATGGGCTGTTAAGCTACAAGGGGTTAAGTTTTCCATTAAGCACCGAAAAAGGACCCAAAATATTGTGAACGATACCCTCTTGCGAATGTTTTTACCCGAGGGAGCGGAATTGGCAATAAATGACGATGATACCATCGAGATAGATTTAGACAGCCCGTATTTAAATTCAGACGGCTAAAACGATTTGAAGTAAATCATCGTAATCCAACAAACACAGTTGCCTGATTTGAGAGTGGTCGCGACGGCTATATTTACCGAGGTAATGAGTACGCAACCGGTGAGTCGTTGCAGGAAGAAGAGTCTTGGAAACTTTGGGTGCCAGAGAAGATGACTCATAATTTGATCATTCGCGCTCACGACTATCCTCTTAGTGTCCACGGCGACTACGGTCAGACACTTTGGTGCCTTAAGAGATACTTCTTTTGGCCTAAAATGTAATTTCAGGTCAAGGAGTATGTAAGCGCCTGTGAGACCTGTAAAGGCACTAAGGCTCCCAAACAGCCTCTTTGACCTCCAATGAGTCGACTTAACGTTACAGAGCGCGTATTCCAGCTTCTGTATATACTTGCAGATCTACGAGTACTCCATCCACACCCTCGTTCTTCTATGGGACACATTGGAGCTACCGCTGTTCTAGATTAGCTATCGAAGTTCCCGCAGGTGGAACCTATTCACAAATTCACGACTCCACCCATTGTGAAATTTGTAGAGAGCCGAGTATTCCATGTGTTTGGTGTACCAGAAAGCTTGTACTTGGACACGGACAGTTCCGATCTTGGTACAAACACTAACTGACGCCAATATACTCAGTCTAACGTATCAGAACGTTTGAATCGCAGCCTGTTAACTGCAATCCATTCTTATGTCCATCCAACTCGGAAGGATTGGGACCGCAGATTATCCACCATCACCTGCGCTCTGCGGTCGTCTTATCCTTCCCCCACGGGTGTCTCGCCTTACTTTGCTGCCTTCGGGCAGCACATGTTTTTAAGGCCAATCATACAAGCTATTGCGACAACTAAAATGTTTGGGAGATCCCCTCGTTGCACTGGAGTCCCACGAAAGATCAGGCGATCAATAAATCAGACGGAAGATAAGGGAAGCAGTACGTACAATTAAGGGCATTATAATCTAAGATTCCGACCTTCCGAGTTTAGAGAAGGGGATGAAATCTTTCGTCGCAACTTCCGCCAAAGCGACGCAGCTGGTCATTATAATGCGAAGTTAGATCGTTGGTTCTTGTATAGCCGTGTACATAAGGATGTAGGTCCTGCTCGTTATCTCCTCAGGGACCTGTCTGGGGAGGAAATGGATGTATATCACGCAAAAGACCTGCGTCGATAGTTTAAATATACACGTCTGTTTTGTCGGTCCATATCTAATTTCAATCACACACATGGGTCCCCCATTCACAGCAAGTCGAAAGTATTTTCGTCCACCCGCTAATCGTTTTATTCGGTTGCCTTGCTTCTTGTTTCTGCTCCGAACACAACCGTTTATCCACCTGAAGATCTTTCAACTCTTTTTTCGCCATCCTCGTCTCCTTCGTATCGCGAGAATATTAGCAGCTCTTTGGTAATCGAGCAGTCGCCTAGGCAAACTTTTCGAATAATACCATTGTACATCATCCAATTTTATTTGTAAATTTAAAAATAAAAATATTTAAATTTACAATTAAAATTTGATGACGGCAATTCTGCTGCAAAGCAACTTAGTAAAGTGCAGTGCATTATCTTGCAATAGAAGAGTCCCGTCGGAGGCGAGCAGAAGGCTTACGGATGAAACTACAGTTGTACACGGGGAGTCTTCTCGCGATCGCTAGCCGGTCTGACGCCGCAAACTGTGCGTGCCGGCATGGAGTTTTTGATTTTTCATACGAGAAGAAAAGAGTTTGTTTCGATTGCCTTCTCGACTTTCCGTGTGGCTCGGTCTGAGATTTCCTTCGTATAAATGATTCTGGTGAAATGAACTGATTATTACTGAAAAGTGCAAACATTTCGTTCAAACGCAGTGCATAAAAGTGCGATTGCGAAAAATTTGAAGAGGAAAGTACCAAGTGTCGAAAAAAATGACGGCTGATGAGTGACAGCTCTTTAGAAGTTCGAGAACTCGTGCGACAAAAACTCGGATTTGACGGAGTTTTGGAAAATTTGGGCAGCCAATATTCATGAAGTTTATCCGAATACCTCGCGACAGTCGTCGGTGCATAGTAGTTGGGGAAAAAACCCGCCCCACGTCACCACAATGCTAGCCTGCCAGTGCATTCACGCGTTCTTAGGCAGCAGACCAGCGCTGCAGCCCTTTATAGACATTTTATATCCACCCATTTCACTACAATATTTTCAACCAGACGGAAGGAGCCGCGATATTCTGTCACCTAGACGATGCGTACTTTCATTTGCCTTTGGACGAAGAATTCAGACACGCTTTAACACTCAGTACCCCAACACCTTATCCGACTGATTCGAACAGTATATGGTGCAGGCAATACTCCCGCCATTTGGTAACGTCGCATGGAAGCTGCTTTTCAGGGCGTGGAACACGTCGGGAATTTCATCGATGACATTCTCCTTGACGTTAACAATTTCGACCAAATGTTCAAAACATTAGAGCAAACTCTTGAACGAGTGAGAAAAAATGGACTCAAATTTAACAAAAAAAGTGTGTTTTCGTTACACCACCAGTCAAATTTTTGGGACATAAAATTGACGCTGAAGTTATCCACAAATCGTATTGGCACATTACAACCATCCGAGATGCAGCCAAACTTACAACAGCAGAAGATTGCAACTATTCCTAGACAATGCAACCTATGTTACTACAGTGCATCCATTCTAGACCTCTTCACCAGTTACAGACCACTTTGGAACATGCTCTTGAAAGAAACCTTCCAATGGAAGGGCGAAGAAGAGAAGGCCTATAAATATTTCAAGAATATACAAACCTCACCACAGGTACACTTGCCATATGACTCCGAGCTCCCTATAATCTTAGCTACGGATGCAAGCAAGACAGCATTAGGCGCCGATCTTCCACACTGACTCAGCAATGAACAAGAAAGACCTACCACGTTGCCCACTACAGAAAAACGCTACCCCAGATCGACAAAGAAGTCTTGGCTATCATTTGGGCTGTTCAAAAAATCTTTTTGTACCTATATGCGCGCCATCGGACTCTCATCACCGGTCAGAAGCTGTTCTCGCAGATTCTTCATCCTGAATAATCACTACCTGTGTTGTGCATCAGCGGAATGGCTAGTTACCATGATTTTGTCAGAAACTTTGACTATGAGTCGACGAAAGCAAACGGAAATGCAGACTATAGTTCTCGAACTAAACCAGCAGCCAGTGCTTATGGCATCCACACTCCTACAACAAAAGAAGAAGAAGAAGAGACAGATTTTGATGATTTCGACTGTTTTATCATCAACCAAATCCAACAACTGCCAATGTAAGCCGATCAGATGGGCCAACAAACAAGAAAAGATCTTGAACTTGGACAGAGTGGCAACCTTCTCGAGTTGGGTTAATGCTTGACACATGAAGGCTACGAAGCCTCTGAATTATACAATAAAATTGCTACCAATTTTTTCGTATTTGAGTAACAAGCAATAATTCCAAACTCTTGAGAGACCTTCACTTCGCTCATCTGGGAATTGTGCAGATGAAAGTACTTGCGCGCTCTTTTGCTTTCTGGCCCGTTATGCATGCAGATAATGAGAAAATCGCACTTTCAAGGATCACCACTGGGAATATCCAGCAGGACTGTGGGAACGCATCTACAATCTATTTGGATGTGCTAGACCGTTTGCTGTTTGCGATATTGACGCATTGACGCGTACAGCAAATGGGTAGAAGTCAAAGTCACCAACTCAATGACAAGCAATACCACCATCTCAACACTGAATGAACTATTCGCTGCCTATGGGATTCCTGTCACCCTGGTATCAGACAATGGGACAAACTTCTGGTCATTAGAATTCAAAACCTTCCTCCAGACAGTTGGTGCCAAATTCCACTAACTAACCGCCCCGTATCATCCCGCCACAATTAGACAAGCAGAACGTTATGTACAAATCGTCAAAGACAAACTGAAAATGATGGCAACCACGAGAAGTTCGTTGCAGCCAAACCTGAATGAATCTCTGCGAGAGTATAGAAGAGCGCCACACTTATCCACCGTGTAATCTCCAGCGCAGCTGTTCCTTAGTGAAGAAACCCGAAAACCTATACACGAAAATGGCCGGAAAACCACAAGTGGCTTTCAACCCCACTCTTTGTGAATTCCACTCAGCACAACCAGTGTCTTTCTTGTCGGGAAATCCCAGGATGGATCCTTGGCACCATCATACAGCGCCTTGGAGATCTGCACTACGAAATCGATTACCAAAGAAGACCATTCCAACGTCACATCGACCAAATAAGAAGTCGTTACACCAACAACAGGGACCAAAATACTGACAAAAAACAAAAAATTGAGCGACCACGAAAATTCTGACCTTCCGATGACAGCACGACCTGGGTGCCCTCAGCAATGTGACCGACAGTTCTTGCATCTCCGCGCTCTATATCGCTAGAAGCAATAGCTGCCCCAGTACCACTTTCGCTGAGCCGAGACGATTTCCCGGCTCGGGAGCGTCATGTTACAGAATTCCCGAAGAGAGGATCAACTAGCAATAGCTCCGCAGGTTCCTAATTTCACAGTCAACCCGTATTAGATATCCCCACAAAGATCTACGAGACTCTGTAACCCAAAAACCATCTCTCTCCTTGATTGATTATTGGGCATTCTATTTTTATTGATTTTATCAGTTTTGGAAAATTATTTGGTTTCATATTAGAAAAAGGGGAAGAAATATTGAATACTCAAATGTTCCCGCGGGAAAAACGTACATACAGGGGTAAACATTCGGTCTCGCTCACACACATACATTATACGCACTCGCTCAACTCCGCAGGTCTGTACAAATCAGCTGTTCTAATTATTCCAGTTATTGTTTTTGCCTCTCGTATAGCAACAAAATTGTAATGAATTGTTTTGCATCCCATCTTTGAGATTGACCACGAATAAATCGACAATGGATTTATATCCAAGTGTTTCGATTAAGTGTACCGATACAACAACATCCGTAAGAAAAGATAATGTAAACAGCATATAATAGATGCTGTATACAAATCTGTGATAAGACCTGTGTTACGCAATGGGTGTGAAACATGGACCCTAACGCAGGCATCTGCAAATATATTGAATGCTTTTGAGCGACGGGTCCTGAGGCGAATAATCGGAGCGGAGCTAGACGGGGACCAATGGCGAACTCGATACAACCATGAGCTGTATGAAATTTTTCAACGATTATAAGACTATGGAAGCTGCAATGGGCTGGCCACATGAATCGTATGGACGAACAACGGATACCCAAAAAGGTATTCGTTGGGAGAACTGAAGGCCGGAGACCAGCGGGGAAACCGTGGAAACGCTGGTCTTATCGTTTGACGAAGACAGTTCATCGCTGCTCGTATTTCGAAATTGGAGGACGCGGTCAATGGACCGAGACAGTTGGAGGTGCTATTTGCAGGAAGCGCCGGCCAAAAAGGGGCTGTAGTGCTAAGAAGGAGAAGAAGATATAATAGATATGAACAGAAGGAAAGCTTCGAACAAATTCGCTCAACTGGCCTAGTGACCATGGAATCGCTGAAAATTCGCTGTCCCATACAAAAATTTATTTTAAACGAAAATTAAGCCCCCAAAGTAATTGAATTTATACATAATATCCGAAGTTTCATGGTTGATTTGAGTGAAATGCGAATATTTTTTCCTATGTATATCTATCCTTTGGTAAATGGAACTACAAAATTTTATTAATTTCTTTGATAAGGACAGAATTATGCGTTATTGAAAGATTTTAAAAGTGGCAGATTTCTAATGGAAATATAACTACTACGTTGTTGTTGTAGCTCTACACTACAGCCCCTCTCGTTCCCTCATTTAGAGATAGTTAGAGTATCTCATTATTGATGATCGAATGGTCAGTATTACACTTCGGCCGTGTGTCCTTCCACCCAGCTGCTATACGTTCTGATTTTAAGCTAGCGCGTATCATAACTCAACGGAATTATAGTCCGTCCGAAGAATCACTCGAACTAAATCTCATTCCGCCAACGAGATTCGAACTAGGGACCTTCGGCGTACGGAATGAGTGCTCTAACCACTACACCATGCGGTCCCTTTAACTAATATTTAGGAGGAACATATCCAAAAATGGCTTTATATGTTTGTTTAAATTATACATGATTTTCAAAGTTTTTTTTACTTTGAACTACCAGTTGTTATTCTTGTTGAAACTTACTTTGGATGTCTGATGTCAGGAACAGATCGATTTAATGATATTTTTTCACTTAATAAAGCATTATATCCATAATCACGATAGGATTGTTTAAGTTCTTCTTCATCAACATTTAAATGTGCTGGACGTCCAAGTTCACCAAGTCCTTTACGAGCTATAGCTTCCAAATATGCCTTTATATCAAGCCAATCTTTAACACCAGTTGTATTTAGGCTTCTTTTATGTAAAACCATCGTTTTAGAGCTGATTACTTCCTTTGATGTGTGGCAAAGTTGATTCGGTTGCTGATTCCTTAATTGATCTACGACCATTATTAAATACAAAAACAGAAATATGAATGTAGTCAGAAAAGTTCCAGTAGTTAGCTTCAGACAGCAAGGTATGCTCCGTCGCATCTTCAATTGCGTAGCAAACCAAGAAAGTAAAAACTAGTCTTTGAAAATATATTCGAAAAAAATTCGTAGTTTTGCTATTTCTTATCTCAGTTTTTCCGTTGAATACTTTTACATGGCTCTATTTTCCTTGGTAGTACTTCGACAACTATTTGATTGTGAAGAACCGACATTCAAACAAATGAATTTAATGAGGTACATAAAGATAAATTCTATTGAAATCATAATTACAATAAAAAAATAATAGGATACGCTAATTAAATAGATGAAGGAAATGGAAATTATTTTACGGAGAAGTCTGTTTGAGCTCAGCAAGCTACGAGTTACAAGAAGAAATTCTTAATGTAAAGATAATCGTGGGCTATATCAAACCATTGAATTAATAAGTACGTAATTAATGATGTCAGTAAAGTAAGCCCTCACTGAGAGAAAAGACGGGGGTTAAACTACCTAAATACACTTGCGTAGATCCTTTTTTCATATGAAGATGAAAATTATAGGATGTCATATATATATAACTAAGCAAATTATAGTAGACCATGTTTCGTAAATTTCACTTGAAACTTAGACAAATTAACTCAGCTACTAAGGCAACGAATGCGGGCAAATTATGTCAATGATTTAGTACCAGGTGCGATAACATGTAGTCAATAATTTTGTTTATTTGGTATCCCCAGGCCAATTCTCTTTTTTGTTTAAAAGCCATCGAGTGTTGCTTTGTTGTGCGAGTAGACGCGTTTCGACTACTTCGAGTCATCTTCAGTGTATACGATAATATGTCTCAAGGCTCAGTGCCAATGCTTTCGCTTTATAATTGTCAGATGCAAGTTCAAGTCCAGCCCGAGTTAATGAGTAGGTAAAAATCATTGAGGTATAAGATAAAGAGCGACTAACCTTCCATAAACTATTATACGTGAGGGTCTAAAGATTTGATTTGTTTCTATTTTTCCAGCTGCTTCAATTTCGGTAATCTTCGTTACTCCCAGATTTTAAATTCAAAGGGTATTGCATGTTCTTTACGTATCAACTGAATTATATGACATCAATTTTTAATCTGAAATCTATATACATATGTATACTTGTAAAGTCTCAAACCAATATGCAGAAAACGTCTATTTTTTATCTGAGTTCCAAAGATAAAAATGTATATATATAAATTTCAAATTTGGGAAACTTAGGGTTTGTGTGAGAGTCTGAGTTGAATAAATCGACTCGAGTTGTTGCAGTAAAATAACTGTAATTAAATATTATTTAAGGTTACATATTAATACTATTTACATTATTGATAACATATCGATTAACACAATACCTGAAACAACAACAAGTTGGATTTAACTAAGTGTTTGATTAACAATAGTAATTGTGAAGCAAAAGTAATAACAATTTATGATCACGAAAAATGTGGCTGCCTAGCGTGGCTGCCTAGCGACGTCTGTCTCCCTGACCACAACCGATGCGAAGTTTGTAATGAGCGTCACTCAACCGTCTGGCCGAAGGTAACTTGACCGAACGGACAGGCGGCAAAGTTTGAAAAGAGGTTTCAAACTTACATCCCCCCCCTCAAGAACGAAGAAGGAATTTCGGATTAATGGAAAGAGATGAGTTTGCTTGCGTGAAAAAGGTTTCATCCTTTTTTCCTGAGACCGCTATCGACCTCATATATTACCTCAGAAATTTTCCTTTTTATTCTGAATGGCCCTTCTCTGATTGGATCCGTTTTTTTCCTGTTCAATTTGTTTCCGTTGCTTATGTAAATGAGATCATTTTCGTTGTATTCATGTTTGTTTGTTTTCTCGTCGTAATACCTCTTGTTTTGCTCGTGAATCTTTTTCGATTGCTCGAATGCCTTTCTTCTATTTTCATCTAAGTTTTCGGCATTGTTCTCGTTTAGTTCATCAGGTAGTATTGATTCTTCTTTTCCAGTTAGTAGGTAAGAGGGTGTAAAACCAGTGGAACTGTGTATAGTATTATTATATTCGTGCACGCATTCTTGTGCAACAGCTGGCCAGGAGCGTGTTTTGTTCTCGTAGATTTTACATCGTATTCTGTTGACTAGTGTTTGATTTGTCCTTTCATTTAATCCGTTTGAAAAGGCACAATCTACTGCTGTAAAGATGAGTCTTATATTTTCTGATTTTAAGTATTTTTTGAAATCATTCGAATTGATACCTGCGTATTGATCAGATATAAGCGTGTCGATCTTGTTAGTATTTTTTGTTGATTTAACTAGTTTAATAAAATTGTCGGCTGTTTGGGTTGACGATGTTGTGATAAATGCGTATCTTGTGAAGCGATCTGTTAATAAATGCAGATATTTTTTTGTGCTTTTGTTTCCCGCAAAACCACTGACTGTGTCCAATGAGACTATTTCAAATGGCTTTGAGGCTGGACCCAGCTGGGATAACGGAACCTTGTAGTTTGCAATTCTAGTTTTATTCTTGATACATGTTTCACAAGCACGACAAAATATTTTTATGTGTTTGTGCATATTTTTAAAATAAAATTTTGTTGTTATTGTCAAGATCATTTGTTTTACTCCCACATGACCTCGTATTTCATGAACTTTTTTTATTAGTTGTTTACCAAATGCTTCAGATAACCAAATTTTCTCTTTATTGTTTATTGATCTGTAGATGATACCGTTCTTCTTTTCACATTTGTTATCTAAATGGAAATTTTTTTGATCATTGATTATTTCTTTTATTTCCAAAAAGTTCACGATTTTTACTGCTGAGCTTTCGAAGTTATCTTTTTCTTCTTCTAGGACAGGGTTTCGAGATAAGCAATCCGCTTCCAAGTTTTCTTCACCTGGGTTGTAAAGGATTTCACAGTTGAATTGTGAGATGTAAGTATGGATTTTCCTTAGTTCTGGGTCGTTACAATTGTTTATGTTAAAGTCCTCTAAGGGTTTGTGATTGGTGAAAACGGTGAATTTTCGACCAATTAAATAGTACTGCCAATACAATATTGCTTCTTTCATTGCGAGACATTCGATAAATATTGCTTTTTTTTCTTTTTGTGTATTTTTCAATCTGCGTGAAAAATAGAATACTGGTTTTAGTTTTTCATCTTCCTGACGTTGTTTTAACACTGCACCGACTCCTTGAATGCTTGCGTCCGTAAAGATGTAGGTTGGTAACGCTGGATCAAAGATCGAAAGTATTGGTTCCGAACACAAGTGTTCTTTTACCGCCTCGAAATTTTTTTGACATGATGGAGACCAATCAAACTGCACATTTTTCCGGAGCAAGTTATGAAAAGGTTCCAGTACGATACTTGAGTTCGGGATATATTGGAGGTAGAAATTTAATTTTCCCAAGAATTGTCTGATATTTTTCCTTGTTTGTGGAACAGGGAAATTTTTGATTGCGACTACGTTGTCATTTAGAGGTTTAATACTGTTGTATCGTATTTTATGTCCTAAATATGACACTTCACGTTTTGCAAAAATACATTTTGAGACATTTAATTTAAAACCGTAGGAGCGCAATGTTTTTAGTACCAGTTCAGTATGCTGCATATGATCCCCATAATTATTTGAATATATTAAGATATCATCTATGTAATTTACAGTGAATGAATCCAAGCTATTTTTCCTTAAAATACTTGATAATGTCCTTTGGAAAATTGCTGGAGCGGATTTTAAACCGAAAGGTAAACAGTTCCACTGCCAGTGCCCGTGGTGAGTTACAAAAGCAGTTTTATATTTATCCTTGTCGCGAAGTGGGATCGACCAAAACGCCGAATTCATGTCTAACTTTGTGAAGTAATTGCAATTTCTTGCACACAATTTTAGTTCATCAATGCGTGGAAAAGGGTGACTTGCCGGCACGACTATTTCATTCAGTTCTCGATAATCAATACATAATCGGGATCTTTTATTTTCGTCTTTTTTAAAAGCCAATGTAACCGGAGCAGCGTGCGGACTACTCGATTCTTCAATTAGACCCGATTTCAATAATTCTTTAATTTGTTTTTCTATTTCTGCTTTGTCTTGCAGAGAACATCCGTAAGGTCTTTTTGCTACATATTTGTTTTCAGTGAGTCTTATTGCGGCTTCATAATCGTTGACTTTACCAATATCGAATTTTTCTTTTGCAAAGACATCTTTATAAATACTCAAGATTTTTTTTAGTACAAGATCAGACTTAATTTCGTCCATCTCATTATTTTTACATTCAAAATCTCCTTTTACTATATCTATCTCGGCTGCTTTTTCCAAATTTCGACTTATTTTTAGGTTTTCGTCTTGGCATAACCTAAATTTTTTTATGCAGTCTAGACCTAATAAGACATCATCTTCAAATGATTTACTTTTGATGATGAAAAACAGACAGTCTTCTTTTATATTGAAAATAGTAACTGGTAGGACGACACTTCCTTCAGTATTTGAGTTGCTCGAAATTGTTTTCAATTGTTTATTCCCACTTATTTTTTTATTTACACACAATTTTCTCCAATAGTTGTAATTTATCAATGAGACATTAGCTCCGGAATCGTAGAGACCGATGGCTGGACTATCATTGATTAGAATTTTTAGTTTTATAAGTGGGATCGTTATTAGTTTTTTGGATTTTCAACGAGAGAAATTGCATCTTGCGCTTCGATATTATTTGCGACTTTGATTTTATTGTTTTTGTTTTTGCTCTGGTGTGCTATTTTCGCACGACATACTTCTTCCGAGTGACGTCTGCCTGGAAAGCCCATTTTATCGCAGTACCCACAGGTTTTTTGTTCATTTAAATTTTCATTAAAGATTTTATTATTCTTTTTCTGAACTTCATCCGGCTTTTTTACAGAATTCAAAACGGCTTTGTTTCTGGAAGGATCTATTTGCCTAAGCTTCGACATTAAATCGTCAACTTTGGTCAAGTCTTTTCGTTCTAAACGCGTTTTTATATAATTAGGAAGATCTATTACGATTAAATTTATTTGTGATCTTACCGATAAATCAGGATCAACATCAATCAAAAGATTCCTTTTCTTTAATGCATAATCTAAAACCGAACCGCCCAAATATTTATAAGTGTATGCGAAGGTGATTTCTGACCACGACTTTGAACCGAACGTGTCAACAAAAGAAGCTTTCCAAAATTCCCACGCGTGCGAGAGTTTATTTATTTTTAAAAACACCGCGTACCAGAATATTTCAGAATATTTCACCTCTTGTACACCGAGTCTTTCACATTCTTGTTCGAAAGTATTTAACCATGATTCCGCGTCCACATCATTCCCGTCAAATTTATTCAGCACTAAATTTTTTGCAATGGAATGCATTGATTTTTCGGTGGGTGGGATGGGAGGTGAAGGAGAGTGAAGAGATGTAGATTTGAAAACCTCTAAATAGAACTCATTAAAAACTACGTTACCCTCCTCGTCCAGGTATTCCTCCAGCAGCTCGCCTTCCTTCAAGGTTATATTGACCTTTCGATATTTGTTGCGAGTAGTCAAGCTCTTGACTACCTGCTTTGTAATTTTATGCTCGAAAAGTTTTGAATGGTGTGTGTGTGTGTTTGTTGGTCAAGAGGAAATTGGTATGCTTCGGGACGTCCCTCAAGTTGAATAGTTTTAACCTTGACTACGGTCGTCTTTGAGTCGACGGCTTCAGAAACGAAACGAAATGTAGCCTTTACTTCCATGATGCAGTTCCTTAATTGTTGTTGTTTTATAAGTTTCAAATTTGGGAAACTTAGGGTTTGTGTGAGAGTCTGAGTTGAATAAATCGACTCGAGTTGTTGCAGTAAAATAACTGTAATTAAATATTATTTAAGGTTACATATTAACACTATTTACATTATTGATAACATATCGATTAACACAATACCTGAAACAACAGCAAGTTGGATTTAACTAAGTGTTTGATTAACAATAGTAATTGTGAAGCAAAAGTAATAACAATTTATGATCACGAAAAATGTGGCTGCCTAGCGTGGCTGCCTAGCGACGTCTGTCTCCCTGACCACAACCGATGCGAAGTTTGTAATGAGCGTCACTCAACCGTCTGGCCGAAGGTAACTTGACCGAACGGACAGGCGGCAAAGTTTGAAAAGAGGTTTCAAACTTACATATATTCTCAAGGATTCACCCAAATAAACTAGTTGCTATAGAATCTCACATCTCCTTTGAGAAAAAGTGAGTAATTTTGATGCCGCAAAACGTAGATTTTCATTAACAAAACTTAATAATAAGTCAATGCTTGCATGTTTAGATATGGTGTAAAATTTTAGCAACATTCGTGTTACTAGTTTGACACAGGGCTGAATGTCCCGTTCGGTAAATAATTTTGCTTTAAGTTAGATTTACGCTTGCAGCGCATATGACACAGTTTGTATCTAAGATTTTAATTTAATTTAATTGCCGCCAGTTGAGCAGAATTAAAATTACCAAACATTTTACCCCTCTAAATGCTTATTCATTAAATATGTACAAGAAGCCAGTTTGAAACAAGTTTTTTCGCGATTTCTTTTCTGATTCGATCGTTATTTGCAAAATGTACACGTGCCTTTAACTTGTCTAAGCTATTTCCCCTATTTCAGTTGATTCTTTGCTCGGGATTTTTCGGTTGCAGATAAACTGAATCAAATTGCCTCTGCAATAAGTTCACAAGTTATACGGAAAAAATGATAGAATCACCCGAGCCAAGTTACTTTTGGAAACTTTGTAAACATAAATATGTTGTAATCATTAATAACACTAATAGTAAGCATAGTACGTAAATTGCAAAAGTGCGCCTCCGAAGACAAACCGTTGAAAATGCACGAATCGTTGGCGATACACATGTCAATGCACATACTGCCGTTTTAATCAAGACTTTGGTTGAATTAGGTGCAACGATTCAATGGGCGGCCTGTAATATATACTCGACTCCGAATGAAGTTGCTGCGGCATTGGCTGAAGCACATTATCCGATATTCCTATGGCGTGGTGAGACCGAAGTTGATTTTTGGTGGTGCAACGATAAATGTGTAAATGCTGAAAAGTGGCAACCAAATATGGTTTTGGATGATTGACACGATGCAACACAGTTAATGTTGAAGAAATATCCAGCCTTGTTTAAAATGCTTAAAGGCATGGTAGAGAAAAGTGTCACTGAGGTACATAAAATGTACCAGCTATCTGAATCTGAGAAGTTAGCAGTCCCAGCAATGAATGTAATAGATTCCGTCACTAAAACAAAATTTGATAATTTGTATAGCTGCAAAGAGTCTATTATTGGTAGGTTAAAGCATTTAACAGACGTTCTGTTTGGCGGGGAGCAACTAGTCATTTGCGGATATGGTGAAGTTGGAAAAGGATGCGCACAAGCATTAGAAAGATTAGGATGTACCGTGTATATTACTAAAATTGACCCTATCTGCACTCTTCAGGCCAGTATGGATGGTTTTCTTGCGGCGAAAATTTTGTAGTTCGTGATCATATGGACAAATCAAGAATGGATGTACAGTCAGCAACATGGGGCACTCGAATACCGAAATCGATGTGAATAGTTTACGGACTCCAGTTCGATCGCAAGTTGACCGAATTGGTAGCCGAATGGTAAACAAATCATCTTGTTGGCTGAAGGTCGATTGGTGAATTTATCGTGCTCAAGTATCCCATTGTTCGTTGTTTCAAGAACGTTTACTACACAGGGTCTTGCATTAATAGAATCATTCAATGGATAGAATTATTCAAGGGATGGACGTTTACGTAGCAAGCTTGCATCTTCCCACATTCGATATCATCAACTGCTGAAGAAAATAAGCATAAACAAACGGAAGACACTTGACGTCTCAATCAGGCGCGGCTACCAACATCGTAAATAAGAACAACTAAATAAAAAAACACAGGGAAAAAGCTTGCAGCAAAGAAGGTTGGAGCCACGGATATCTGGAGATCCGAAGGGTCAATGGCGGTACTAGAATCCACGAGTCCAAGAAGTCGCGGCCAACTTAACCGAAGGGTTTTTCAAACGGGCGAAAAATCCCATCCAAGGCGAGGATGGACCGAATACTGAGCGAGGAGCTCTCTTTCTTGTTTTGGAACCCGTGTGGGAAGGTCGCACCATCGAACGAGGGAAATTATCGCTGATAGAAATTTTCGAGTTGGCTGTTGTTTTTTCTGGAACCTTTCCTGGAAGAATTTCTGAAGTCATCGTTTCGGTGACAGCCGCTTTCTTCCCGAGGGCAAGGGAAGAAAGCGGCTGTCACCGAAACGATGACTTCAGAAATTCTCCCAGGAAAGAAATAAAACATCGGGCTGACAAAGGCACACCTCGAGGAATTGGTGGCGAATTTCATCGGAATACACGCGGCTAGCCGGAGTCATGCAACGGGACATGATCGAAGCGAAAAATTCACCGGGGGCCCCCGTCGTCAAGTGGATTGAGTTAAGGTAAAAATAATGATAGAGTTAAGGAAGAATTGCATTGAAGTTGTTTGAAATGAGTATCATAACATAAAATGATAGAGTTAAAGAAGAATTTCAATGAGATTGTTTGAAATGAGTATTATAATTTATGAATAATAATTATACTTGGACTTTCAGTGAATCGGATTTACTTTTATTTCTATTCTTCCAATCAAATAAAAAAACCGCTAGAAGTGAAGTGTGAGACTTGCTGTGCTGGGGTATATTAGGTGTTTTGTTTGTTTTCGAATCCCAGCTCCTGGTTAAGGTAATTTCTCGTAAATTAGGATTTAGGGTAGTGTGATTGCGGGATTGTCGTGGGAGTTAGTTAGGTGGGAGGTCCTCCTCTTCTAGGTTGGTACGCAGATAAAGGCAGTGATAGTTTCCCCTGAAAGTGAAGACTCCGGCTTAGGGGACAAATTTACGGGTAGACGAGTGGCGCCCACGCCCGTCTCCGACGGAGTAACTCGGGATCCAAAACGCCCCCTACCGGAGTTGGCAGGTATGATTGGATCATCTTCTCGGGATAGTTTTATCGCTTAACAGCAGTCCTTGGAGCGGATCAGCTTAGATTCCAGTTTGCAACTGGAAAAATTGTGAGTAGATTTAAGAAAACACCAGGAAATACAAATTTAGGTTCAAATAATAAGTTCCATCTGCTCGAACTATCTCCATCGGAGCATGGCTTTATCAATCAAGTGACCACCCTTTCAATAGCTCTCCC
This sequence comes from Odontomyia ornata, assembly GCA_963969285.1. NCBI lineage: Eukaryota > Metazoa > Arthropoda > Insecta > Diptera > Stratiomyidae > Odontomyia > Odontomyia ornata. Next base: position 33,399,968 of record OZ017741.1, read on the forward strand.
CATGAAAAAATTCATAAGCACAAGATATTGAGTAAAATCATTTACCGAGTCTTACCACAAATTTACTGAGGATAATATTGAGGCGTACGATTTCATCCTAAAAACTATGAAGGAACGAAAACTTGGGGGACACTCATTCACTCCATTGCAACGCCACAAACCGGTAGCTATACTGAAAGGCCTAAATTCCCTTTTCTCTCTTCCCAGCATCAAAGAGGATATTTCAAAGCAGTTGCCCTGACTCAACTTTGAATTGCGGCGCAATAAAATTTCATTAAATCTTTTTAGGATCACTTTATGTTGCGATGAGGACCTCAAAGACTCATCTGGTTAACATATTTCCTTAACCATAAAATCAAGTGGGAAAAATCCAAAAAAGAAGATTTGACGCAATGTTTCAGGTTCGAACGATTTGGGCATGTAGCTGCAAACTGTGGTCATGCGGCAAGATATGTGGCTGGTGTCGACGACCACGAAGGGCAAAGTTGTCCTCGCAACACCCCTACAAATCCTACTGAGGACCGTGCCTCGTGCTATCCTGAACGGAAGCTCAAAGGAAGTTAATGGAGAAGAGAGCAGCAAGAAGAAGTGGTCCGCAGCTCATGCCGACCGCCTCACACGTCTACACTCCCTCTAAGTTTCCATCACTGCCTTCCCGTTCAAACACAATCCCAGATGAGCAACCTGACAATGCCCACATATCCTTTGACTCAGTTTTAAAATCCCCCATGACCTACAGCCGCAACCCAGTAGAGGACAACCCCTTTGTATTCATTGCCCATGAAACCTTGGAGTCTCTTCAGCCACACTCCTAAGAAAATAGAGAGAATTCGTGGCCAAATATCGATTTCTTCCCTCTCAGGATAAAGCAATAGCCCTTGTAAATTTCTCCTTCAACTTTTTAATCGATACCCCTAGTAACAACTAAATTAACATTCCTCGCAACCAATCTCAATTCACTACAACGCCACGACAAAAGATTAGCACTATAATACATGTTGGACACTCTCATCCGGGAAAAATTACGTTGTGAGCTCAACACTCAATTCAAACAAGGTTGTGCGCTTCGTACAATCTCAATTTGTCCCTATCAGATGCGGGGACCAACTCATGTACACTGCAGAGCAAAAACTCTCTGCATGCTCAGAATTCTACAGCTCTCTCTATAGAAACAAATCCTCCGGGGATGAGGCCACTAACGAGTTGGTTTATGAGGAAACCAAACAGTTCATAAACGGGTACACAGGGTCCTACCTAAGTATCTTCTCTACATCCAATCGATCTTCTTGCTCATCCACACTACGTTCTACGAGAATGCAGTAACGTATTAAGTAAACCATTGTCCACCATCGTCAACAACTGCATCAGCAAGACCACGGAAGAAAGTAATCCTTGTTCCCATCCCCAAAAGGGGAACAAACGGGGAAATTTATATACTTCAACGAATGTCCCTTCTCCAGAATCTAGGAAAAATCCTAGAGAAGGTCCTTCTCCGTTCACTAAGAGACTTCACTTAAAACTTCATACTGGCCGAGCAGTTTGGATTCAAACAGAAAATGTCAACCGAGCAAGCTGCATTATTTTTCCATGACTCTATTTTAGAAGCCCTTAGAAAAAAGGAAACTACAGTCACTTGCACAATTGACGTAAACAAAGCCTTAGATTCTGTTTGGACAAACGGATATTCTGGATACGCTAGAAATCTCTTTTCAAATTCCAGAATATCTAATGCGGCTTTTAAGGGACTACCTAAAGAAACGAATCCTGCTCTACCATACGACACAGGGCCAAGGAAGGATGGAAGTTACATTGGGTGTTGCCCTGTGATCTATCCTTGGTCCGGACCTGTGGAGCATGTCTTACGATGAGCTTGAAGATGCCAGATGAGCTGCTCTTAATCGGCTATGCGGATGATGTTTCGGCTCTGGTCGCTGGACGCACCGTTGAACAAGCGCAACTTAGGCTAGGTATGCTAATGCGCCGAGTGAGGGACTGAATGACTGCTTGGGGGCTCAATTTAGCACTGGAGAAAACTGAAGTGGTCATCTTAACAAAAAGAGAATCCCTAGAGTAAGGATGACCAGTATTGGAGACATACTAATCGAATCGAAACTAGTGGTGAAGTACTTGAGGCTATTGATCGACTCGAAGATGAGTTTTTCTGAGCAAATCAGGGCAACGGCTGAAAAGGCTGCTTCAGGGATATCAGCTTTGAGTCGACTTATGGCCAACGCAGGGCGACCCAGCCCATCAAGAAGACGCCTCTTGATGAGTGCTGTATGGTCAGAGCTACTGAATGGAGCAGAGGTATCGTGAGGAAACCTGCATACATTTACAATAAAATAAAAATAACAATTTAATTTCAATAAGGTATTTATTATGAAAAATATTTTCATCAAGCTTTCTGTTCCGGAAAAGTGGCGTTTTACCTTCCTCTGACGAGTTTTAGCAAATTCAGTTTAATGAACCATTTTTCTACTACACTATTTCCATCCATTTTTAAGTTTACAAATTCATGCCGATACCTTTCCAATTCTTTTAGACAAATTTTCAAACGTTTTGAGGGGTTGTTTGACTGAAGTGCTTTAGAGGCTGTATCGGTAGTTTGTAGAATTTTGCAATGGAAAACCAATAACATAATAAAATTGTAGTTTTTGATCTTACTCTTGAGTGAAACAGCTTCATTTCTTTCATCTGATTTGCAATTTAACAGAATTGCATTCGTTAGCGCTTTTTTGGATTTCAACAAACCGAACTTTTAAGGCAAAAACAGCATCAAAACGTCCTGCCCATCTAGTAGAGTTTAATGTTTTTATTGTTATTGAAGTTGAAGTCTCACTTTCTTTATTAGATATAAAACTTGATAAAATATTCCATCCTTTGATACTATGCCCAAAAAATTATAAATTTGTTGAACTGTATTAAAAAAATGTTGCATATTAATAATCTCTCTCACTGCATCATTGAGTATTAGATTTAAGTTATGAGCAGCACAGTGAACATATACAGCATTTGGCTTGACATATTTTACGAGTTTTTCAACTCTACCATAAAGTCCCTTTCATTGTGTTAGCACCATCATATCCTTGTCCTCGGCACTTATTTAGAAAAATATTTTTGTCATTTATGGATTTAATAATTTGCTTGGACATTGCTAAAGCAGTTTGATCGTTAACTTCATGAAATCCTAAAAATGTCTCTTTAATGGAAAGTGCCTTTGGGATCCCATTTCGTTCTTTTTCGATCATATAATAACGATAAAGTTCTTACATTTGAACAATTTTTGAAATATCTTGAGTTGTATTGAATATGATAGCGTAGAATGGGGCGGCATTTATTTCATTTATGAGTGTATTTTCTACTTTTAGAACCAGAACAAAAACTAGCTCATTTGGTATTTTCAGACTTAAGTATTTTATCTGGCTCTTTGGTTTACTTAACAATTCTTGTAAAATCGGGTCGTATGTTCCTAATAACTCAACAATACTTTAAAAGTTTCCTTTGGAGCTTAGATAACTGCTATCTGCGTTTTCTCTGTGGCCACGAAAGGCTAAATTACATGTTGAAAGTGACAGAGTAACATCATGGAGTCTAGAAAGATTTTTTTCTATTTTGTTCATGGACTCTTGCTGTTCATCGAGTGTTCCATGTAGCCGCCACTTTTGATACGTAAGACAAGAATCCAGAGGAATTTTCGATATGTGGTGTCTTTCTGTGGCATCTACAATACAATCATTTTTCCAGCCGTCATAGCCCTCAATCCAAACATTTTGTATTTTTTTAGATGCCCGATTTGTGAATAACCAGCACGGTTCTCAATATGACTTCTGAAGTATTAAAGAATAGGATAGCCATATATGTTCAAGTTTCACGCCAGATTGGAAACATATAGTAATTTTTTTCTAGAAAAGATCTAGTGTCACAATCTTTTAAGAGAGGGCACTTAGGTTTATAATGTTCGCTTTCAATCACGAACCTTTTCACTTGATCAGTTAGCTCTTCATCAGTAACATATGGCGAAAATACAATATTTTTCGCGCTAAAATATAATTCTCTTTGATTTTTGCAAGTACCTTGTTGTAGTTGTCCTGGACCTGGATGGACACTGCTGTTTTATGCTGCATCTGGTAATTCTGGTATACTTTTAGTAAGGTCGAATTCTTCACTTTTGTAGCACTGTTATATCAAAGTCATCATTCTTCAAGTACTGACTAATTTTAGGTAGCTTTTTATTCTTCAGTCTCCCTCTTTCTCTTTCGTTTTTCGCTCCCACTTAAATATTTTTTGGAACTAGACATTTTAATATCTAACTTTCAGAATCAACTTTACTTTGCCAGCATTTGCAGATTCAATAAAATAACAAATACGAAACATCAAAGATACAAATGACCAATTGTTAAAGCAATCACACAAATAATACGCAATCAGTAGAGCCCTCATAAAAAATAGCAAAACCGGGACTCCCCTAACATGGTGTTGCTAGCTCGCCCCAACGGCAGCGGCACCGGCACGAAAAAAATACTTTCTTGGTTAACAAAATGAGGGAATTCCCTGATCGTCAATGCTCACCCGCACTGCCAACGTACCGCGACAAAAAATGTAGAAACCAAAGAATGCGCTCTAAAATTGACCAACATTTTTAGGGTTTTGTAAAATAATTTTACAAAACCCTATTAGTTTCGCGACCAGTCTGTCCGTCTGTCCGTCCGTCCGTCCGTCCGTGTGTCACAGCAGTTTTTCTCGGAAACTACTTAAGCTAGAAACATCAAATTTTGTGTGTAGGTGTAAAGTGATGATCCCTTCAAAGTTCAATCACAAAAAAATTGTATAAGGTATTTAAGGGGGGCCTCCCCATATAGGAGAGTGACCCCCCGAAAAAAATGAAAGTTCTTGATGAGAACTTTTCAAAACAGGTCTTAGTTTGGCAAAATTTGCTTCAAGGGGTGCACAGGGAGGGGAAATACACGAAAAATTTGTGTCCCACCCCCCGCGATTGGACACCTGTGATCCGAAAATTCTGAAAAAAATTAGGAATATAGGCCTTGGTGAGTACAATAACAACAAATACGTTAGAAGTCGCAATTCACTCAACTTTGTTAGTAATAGTATGATTTACCGATTTTATGTTTTCTTGAATAAAATCTTAACGGTACCCTTAAATGAAATTCAGTACGCATATGTCTATTTATAAGATTGATCTATCCTGAAAATTTCATAAAGATTGAATCATATTTAGCGAAGTTATAGCGGTTTGAATTTTCCTGTATTACTATGGAACAATATGCGCTGCATTTCTTACTATGGCAACATATGGCTATGGAACAACATGCGCTTTTTACCGACTCAGACACTACAGTCTTGCTAGGATTTGTATGAAAATTTCAGGAATGATAGGTGCAATGTATATCTTTGAGAATCGGTTCAGCTAGTGGTATCAGTAATCGTAAAACAAAATGGTGGCTGTTTTAAATGCGAAGATTGGATAATTTTGAGTTAGTTTTTTCCAACTTCAACGTTTAAGGTGCATGCTTTGAACACTTGATTCAATTTAATGAATGACTGAAGATGAGTACCTACAATTAATGCTCATAAGTGAAACAATTCAAGGAGGTGGGAGAGAGCTCCTAGCAAAAGGGTTTTGTAAACACTCTAGGATTCGAAAAAATTGGCCATAAATCGATGATAACAGTACAGGAGAGTGGCCCCTGAAAAAAAATTCATCAAACGTAGCCGATATGAGTATGAAATAAAAGTTTTGAATAAAGCGCTTTTGATTGATTGATTGACGTGTTTTTAATCGCTCCTGTCATTAATTTTAAAAATTAATTAATTTTTCACAAAAGTCAGTTTCAAATAATTGAATTAATTTTGTACGAGTCAGTCAAAAGCAAGTTTTGATTTTATTGGGGAAGAATTAATCGTCGAAGGCATCGGCCAACCATACCAATAAATCAAGAAAAGCAACAAACCAAAGACAACTCGGGACTGCTGTATGGAGGAGCCCGACGGCTTCCCTCCGTTGGGGGGCCCCGGGGAGAGCGACGGTGTGAAATTGGCAAGTGTCAACAAGCGGAGACACACGAGCACCCAGGATACCGCAGATGCCGGTCGCAAAACACAAGTGCTCGAAGATAGACAGGAAGTGTGTCGCCTTCGAAGTGAAATCGAAGAGCTAAAGGCAAGAATTCAAACGTACGAAGAAATGTTCAAGACGGCAAAAAAAGTTCAAGAGAGTGGTCCGATACGAAAAATCGAAAAACAGAAGAAAGGTGCAACTCCAATAATAACTGAAGAGGTATTAAGTGCTGGTGGCACCAACGAAAGCCAGAACTACTTTGCGGCGCTGGATGGACTCCAACAGGACATGGAGGTAGACGAAGGTAATAAAGACGATAATTTTATCTTATATTTAAAAAATAAAAATAATGAAAGTAGAAATAGGGAGAAGAAACCAGCCCGTAGTTCTGCTGGTCCTCCTCAAAAAGCAGCCAAGAATACCGAGAAAGTTCCGCCGATTAATGTCTTCGGTCAAAGCGGAAAAGACATGGTTTGGCTGTTGGCAGCCGAAAACAAATTGACAAATTTCGAAATCAAACGAATAAATTCTGAGAAGCTGTCAATTAGAACGAAATCACTGGTTGGTTTCAAATCAGCGAAAGATGCTTTGAATTCTGGGGAGGTTCCGCACTTCACCTATACCCCCAAAACCGAGAAGAACCAGACGTTCTTGCTGAAGGGCTTGGACTGCGGAGAAGATACCGTCGATCTTCTTCAGGTTCTCAAGGAAACAGCACCACAAATCGAGTTTATCTCAGTGAAAACATTCGCGACAAGAAGGTCGACGGTAGAAAAAAAAACTTACCACTTTATTTGGTACAAATAACAAATAAGAGCAGTCCAAGCGCTCTTCAGCAAATCAGGTATTTAAATTTTCGAGTGGTGAGGTGGGAACGCCTCCAGAAGCGAGAAATCAACCAGTGCTATCACTGCCAACGATTTGGGCATTCGGCTGCCAACTGCGCCATGCATTACCGATGCGTTAAATGCAAAGACGTGCATGCTCCCGGTGAGTGCAAATTGGCTCAGACGGAGCCAAAAGAGAAGTTATATTGTGTGAACTGCGGTGTTTTTGGTCACCCGGCATCATATCGAGGATGCTCCCGATATCAGGATGCAAGATTGAAATCTGCCCCAAAGCAAACACAAATACACCGCAGTGTCTTAGCTCCGAGCTTCGTCAAGCCCGGAGTATCATTTGCACAAGCCGCTAGAGGACCAGCAGAAAATGCGGAAAATAGTGTAAATAATGTAAGTGGCAATAATGAGCTGCTTCTTAAAATTAATCAGCAACTAAATTCCTTATCAGAGCGAATCGATAAACAAGATTATAAAATTAACATTGTTTTTCAGCGTTTAGGACTTTCAAATGCCTCAAAATAAGTTGTCATCCAGCCACATTCCCACGGATAGGATTCGTCTCATCTCGATCAACGTCAACTCCATTGTTACTTTACATCGGCGTGATTATCTCCTTGAATTCATTGCCAGACAAAAGCCTGACATCCTGCTTCTAACCGAAACCCACCTCAATTCATGGCACTCCATGACATTCAAGGATTTTGAATTCGTAAGAAACGATAGGGTAATAGGTGATGGGGGAGGTGGCACCGGGGTATTGGTACGAAGACCCTATCGTTTCCAAAATATTGAAAAAGTCGAATTCAAAAGCTTTGAATCTCTTGAAGTGTCCGTTATCTAAATCTCACTGCCAGGTGGGGATAACCTCATCGTTATCTCTGCCTATGCAACTGGTGGAACTGTTCTCAAGCTCAAGAAGGAACTCAATTCCTTGTTTGAAATACTCGAATTGAACAGGCTGCATATTATTATATTCTTCCTGGTGACCTGAACGCCACGCATACATCATGGCTGAACGCCACCAATAATCCAAGAGGTGTATTCCTGAAATCATGGATAACAGAGAACCAAATTGAATACAGGTGCAATCTTTATGGGTCGGAGTTCCCAACATACCCTAGGACAAATTCATATTTGGACCTTTGCATTGCTGACGCAAGACTCGAATTCAACTTTAATAGTCCTCAACGGAAACTGCAGGTGCTTCCTTATGATAGCGACCATAACGCAATCGTAATGGAAATCAATCATCACAGGGATGATTTCTTCCTCATTCCAGTTCAACACGAAAATCATCGGTTGAACTTCAAGAAAACAGACTGGGGAATGTTTCAAAAGAAGTTTAATCGCGAGTACCAGAAGCAATGTCCCCCTTCTGATGGTGGCAACTCTTGCTCAATGGTTTCGAATGACAGGAATCTAACTAACGATGAAATAGATGTCTATTTGTCGAAGTTAGAGAAGCTGACGTTGGAAACGATTGAGAAAGTAGTTCCCAAGATTAAACTTCGAAACAATATGGAAGGATATGAAACACCAACCATCGCAAGGTTGAAAAGATTGAAAAGCCTCCTTCTCACACGCGTCAACAATATTTATCGACGATTTTTGGACTACAACCATCCCTCGTTGTCTTTGTTGAAATTACATCTGAAGAATGTCCGGAACTTAATCCGGTCATACTTCAGGAGTGAGGTCAGCAATCAATGGGCGGAAAAATTGAGGGGTATTAGCCCACAGTACCCAGACGGCGTGTTCGCGAAAGTGAATAGCATATTCTGCAAGAAGTCTCGAGTGAAGGTATCGAATCTTGAAATCACTAGTGATGAGATAAATCTTCTCGATAGGGCTGGTATCGAAATTTATAGTACGACTCCGGATAGAAATGGAAACAGGATTATTTGTGAAGGATTGGATAAACTTGCCCTGATTGGAACACATTTTGAATTGGTTCATCTACCAAACCCTGAGAGAGGGAACGAAATTTTTTCAGAGGTCGTTGAAGCAAAAGTTTCCGACTTCAAATCAAGCCTGAACGGCCAATCAATTCTTCATTTCAATGAAACATTAACATCTGACCTCATACCGAGCTTGAATCTTATTGATTATTTTGTCAGCTATGAAGACTTGTGTTTCATATTTCGCAAGATAAACAACAAGAAATCATGTGGTACTGATGGTATTCCAAATGTAGTTCTCCGACATTTGCCTAAGGTTGCTATTAGGAACTATTGCATATTGTTCAACAACATGTTGAGCAATTCATATTTCCCAAATGAGTGGAAAAAGGCTAAGGTATTTCCGATCTTGAAGAAAGGAAAAGAATCTTCATGCCCGAAACGCTATCGCCCAATCAGCTTGCTGCCTAACATCAGCAAGGTGTTTGAAGTGATACTCAACAGAGCATTAAACGCCCACATTGAGGAAAATGAGTTGATGCCGAATTGCCAATTTGGTTTTCGTGCCAGGCATTCGACCACACATGCAATAACGAAAGTAACCTCAGACATCTGTTGGAAACTAAATGATAGACAATGTGTTGGAGCATGTCTCATTGATATGGAGAAAGCCTTTGATACGGTATGGTTAGATGGACTTATTTTTAAACTTCTTCAGGACAAGTTCCCCAGACACCTTGTCGCCATGATGTGTAATATGTTATACGGGAAATCGTTTGTTGTAACTGATGGAAATCTGACAACAATGCGCGAGTTCAAGGTCTTGAATGGTCTACAGCAGGGAACAGTTACTGCGCCTCTGCTCTTCTCAATATTCATTCGCAAGCTATTGAACGGCTTTGATTTTAACGTCTCGCCAACGCGATCATTGGTAGCGTTTGCTGATGATCTGATCATCTACACGGCAGACCGAAAAGCTACAATAGTTCAGAGCAATCTCCAAAAAATGTTCAATGATGTACAGCTGTACACTGACAATTGGCGAATGAAAATCAATGTGCAGAAGTGTGAAACAATCTTGTTTCGGACGACGCTGCAGGGGGTCAGTCAAGACCTGAAACGTAATTGGAAGGATTTCCACATCATGGCTGGTGAGAGTAGTCTACAACGAGTTCCACATAAATCTTGTGTTCGATACCTCGGTGTTTATCTCGATCAGTATCTGTACTATACTGAACATGTGAAAATCATGCTCAGTAAAGCACTTAAAATAGTCATGGCCCTTCGAAAACTCTTTCATTCCAGATACATTGATCAAAAGGTCAAAATTATCTGTTACAAGACACTGGTTAGACCAGCTTTGACCTATGGATGTCAGATCTGGTACAACCAGAGTGCTAGTACTATGGAAAAATTAAGAGTTTTCGAAAGGAAATGTCTTCGTGCATGTACTGGTTTGTACAGAAAGCCTGAGACGGATTGGAAACATTATATATCGAATAGAAGAATTTATCAAACTGCTGAAGTGACTAGAGTCGATATCTTCATATTGAAGCTTCTTCGGAATCATATCGCAAGATCTGTGACTGTGAGTGAAGACCCTCGGATTTCACAGCCGTTCCACCCTACAGACGGGTATATTGCGACTTGCCTCGCTACTGGCTTCATCCCTCCAGAAGCATTCGTGTATTTGGACATGAATCGTATTGTTTTTGATTCTGACGGCGTCCCAGTCATATATCACATATATCGACGGGCCACCGATAAGAAGATAAAATATCCTCCTAATTTGAGTTCACGAGACCAACGATTTCAATGGAGGTACTCATTTGCTAGATTCGTTGAAGCTGATCGAGTTGAGACGGCGCAATCCAGGTATTGGTGGCTGAATGACAATGTCTAAATTATTCGTGTTTGTTTTCAGTTTTGGTGTTTTTCGTTATTTAGTTTTTGAGTTTCAGCTCATTATTGCTACATTTAGTGTTGTTGTTTATTTTTGTTAAAAATTAGGTATAGGTTAGGTATATGTAATGTTTACTATATTCCGTTAGAGATAAGATTAAACACTTAGGTTAGGAAAATTGCTACAGAATTTTTTAGTATAAGATAAAGTTTTTTTGATTGTATTTTATTAGAAATAAGTTACAACATATTAGGTGAAGGATCAAAGTTTCACTGTTGTGTATTAATTATAAATAATTTTAGGATAGTGTTGGTTGGTTTTTTCTCCTTTTTCCAATTGAATTTGAAAATATGTGATAATCGTAATTAATTGCATTTGCTATAGTTTTTTTTATGGAATGAGTTAATGATAACGTACAAATTTAGAGAGCCATTTGGGCCATTAAGTTTTTTTTTGATTGTTATTGTTTGGAATTTGCTTTATATTCTTTTAAAATTTATAACGATGAGTATTAAATAAAGCGCTTTTGACTTTGAAAAAAGAAATAAAAGTTTTCATGGGAGCTTTTCAAAACAGTTGTTAAACTGTCAGTTTTTGCTTCAGCGGGGGCACAGGTGGGAAATACATGAAAAATGTGTTTCCTCCGTCGCGGATGGACATCTGAAATAATTATGAAGGGAGATATTTATGAGTATAACAGTACCAAAAACTTCAGAAGTCGAAATTTGTTCAACTTTGTTAATAACAGTATGATCTTCGTATCTCATATTTTCTCCAATAAAATCGTCTTTGACATGTTTGTTGATTTGATTCGATCTGGTGACTGCATTTTGTAAATTGATTACAAAACCCTTCTGACATGAGCGTAGGTCTGTTTACCCAACTTGTTTTGTTTAGGATGCGTAGAAATGCTCAACGATTAACTTTAAATTGTATTATGGTCTTTAGTTGTCTCACTTTTATGGATTTTAAGCATAACTTAAAAAAAAATAATTTTCAAGTAAAATAAAATACTCAGGTACAATGTAAAAAAATTATTTCTGAGCTCGGGACATCTTGGGCTGGAATCCTCTTGGGTCGGGGGCCATCATAAAGTTACGCCACTGCCTGCTGGGGTGGAGCATATATTAATAAAAAAGAATAGAATAATATGTAAAGTCAATCGAAAAACTTCGTTTTGTTCTGTGCAAAGCACTAAATACTCTCCCATTGAGGCACGTGTACTACTACAAAGAGCTCAAAATATTTTTTGAAAAATCTGGATTCTATTCTGTAAGATAAAATGAGAACTATAATTTACCATATCACGGGACCTCGTTTGTATAACTTGTTACCAGAGAACTAGGCTTTTCCTTTTTGATTTCTCTTCTATACATAATATATTTTATCCCGTGGTCTAACTTGAATATTGTTCAATACTGCACTAAATTTTGTTTTTTTTTGTAATTTCATCGCATTATTTTTGGATCAAACTGAACTTATTCTCTTTTATTTTATAATTACTTAAATTTAATTTAGTTTACTTTCGCCGTCGACATTCTATACATCATTTAAATTATACGATATTTACACTCGCCTCTTGTCAACTAGACAATAGAGTGTTCTAAACTATTTTATAAATATATAGTACTTAATTGAATTATTGGATTTAGTTTTAAGTATTTATGGAATAAAGCGAATCAAAAACGTATAAAACAATTAAATAATTCAATTCAAAACAGGCCTTTTAATTTGCTTCGGAAGATCATTTACAATTGATAATTTTGTATTATTCCCAGTATAAATCTTTTGAGTCATTAAAGCTGTTTCATTCATAACGCCAAAAGTCCACCTCATTCTCGGATTATTAGGGTCACAAACATTAACCATTACCCTTTTTCGTACAATATCTGCTTCTAAGCACTTTCTGCCATCACCATGTACTAACCACTTCCTCTCCAAATGGTATTGCCAAAATTGATTACCACCCTTTCGATGACACTCGTACAAATAAACTTTTACATGCCGACCCTTATGAAATGCATCAAGGCAATGCTCTTCATTCTTTAATCGTAGATCGTTGTATGCAGATAGAGACCAGTGTTGGTTATAATACGGATTTACCGAGTCCTGAGCACATTGATAAAGTCCTATAGGATGGTTACGAATGTTTCCAAGTATATCGAGACACAAATTGTGTGAAGCATCACTACGTATTGTTCCGGAAGCATAATCGGGAGGATAAACAGCAGGGAAATATGATTCTAAATCGGATGCAACATTTTCCATGTACCATTTAAATGATTTACAATGAAGTTTATTGCGCAAAGCTTTTTGTTTGGTTAGATCGCCAGCATCAGTGGCATTGTAAGTTTTAGGATTTCTTTCATAAATGTATTCTTTATACTCATCCATCCAAACTTCAGCTACACGCTTGAAATTCTGAAAATGGAAAGGGAAAATAGTATTATTTGCATCAAAAAGTGATGAAGGGAAATATGAGTAGTAGATTTGTATATTTGAAACCGCACAAATTTTTTTGCTTTGTAGTGTACTCAATTGGAATTTAAATGACAGTTCATTTTAGTATAAAGCAGAAATCGCATAAGAGAAACTAAAGAAGTACGGGTATTCTTGTGCTGCAAAAGATTATGTCACACAAATCATTGTAATAATTATAGTTATTTTGTAAGCATCGAAGTTTCCAAGAAGGTATTGGTCAAGTTTAGTTATTGCTGGTTGTAAACCGTAATCGTTATTCAATAAATTGTTCTATAATCTTAACCAAGCCCGAAATAAAGTGATACAGCGAATGGAAATTACTTACTAAAATTATCACTATCCTAAAAAGGATTGACAAGGGGACTAGCGTAAAAAAGTCTGCTCATACGATAAATATCAACTAATTCCTAAGAAATGCAATTAGTTTTCAAGAGGACCCCATCCGACTTGGTAAGAATTTGGAGTGGAAGCTTGCGTTCCTTTAAAAATAGTAATGAAAATCAGCTTACCTTATGTAAATAATCCATTTTTCTGGGATTCACATCATATTTTCCAGGCTTAGGATAAACATGCCCAAACCTTGAGCACACAGCGTCAAGCATTTGTCCTCCACACATCCAAATCTTAAAACTAATCTCGAACTGCTCCCCACCCCAAATATCTAATTGTTCATCGTAGCCTCCCAGCTCCCAGAAAAATGTTCTACTTATTGCAAACAAACCACCCCACATTACTGGATTACGGAATGGCTTTGGTAAATCTTTTTGCTCATCCTCCGTCAAAGATACACGTACATAACTAAAATGCCAATCAAAGATACCGCGTGCTGCATCATCAAAAGGATAGTATTGAAATGTTTCATAATGAATTATATCAAGATGAGGACACACGCAAGTTTTTGGATTCCTCACAATCGGATCCAATAGAGGTGGTAACCAATTATATCCTGCTTCGACATGAGCATCAGCGAATAGAAGAACTTCGCCTGTTGCCTGTTTCGCACCAACAAGCCGCGCAACTATTAGTCCTGATCTTTCCTCTAACCGAATGATACGAACTTTTGGAAGATATATCGAAATAAACTCTGGTAGTTCTGTGTTTAACATTTCTGCAGTGCTAGCATCATTCACCAGAATAACTTCTTTGATGAGCTCCGGAGGTGATCGATTGAGGATACTGTAACATGTTCGAAGTATAACTGTCCAGTGTTCATCATTAAAGGGAATAATGACACTAACCGATGGTAGATGGCTGAGATATTTCATCTTTTTGCATCTGAAAAATGGAGACAATATTTAATTCCCTGAAAATTAATGTATGTACATTATCTTTAAAATCAGACCTTCTTTTATGTTCGTTCAATTTTAGTCTAGATTCAGAGGACTTAAATTTAGTCGTTTTCACTAGTACTTACTCTGGATGTCTGAGATCTGGCAACGATCTATTTAGTGATATTTTATCACTTACAAGAGCATTGTAAGCATAAGTTCTGTATGATTTTTCCACTTTTTTAGGATCTAAAGTTATATTTACTGGTGCTCCACCTTCACCTAGTCCACGACGCTCCATATCCTGCTTGTAGGCCAAAACATCCTCATAACTTCTAACATCATCTTCGTTGTAAGGCTTCCGCTTGGTACGATGGGATGATATATTTTCAGTTAGATCCACGATCCAGAAAGACCATACTATCAAAACTATTGAAATTGTCGCACAAAATTTTAAAATATTCTCTCTAAAATCGCTCCATACCCTGATACGCTTTTTCTGCTTTCCTACTGTGTGAATACCTTTGGAGAAGAACATTTCTTTAACAAAAATATACTAATTGGTCTAACGTTTACTGTGCTGTAAAACATATTGTGCTGAAGGTGTTCAGAAGGTAATATAAAAATAATTTGCAATTAAATGGCGATAATTGTTGAGTATCAATCAAATCAAGTTGGTATGGCAATTAGACAAAAATTGGTTTCATTATTGATGAAGTACTCAATAAAAATTTATGATATTCATTAGCAACCAAAGAATGGTTCAGTTTGAATATTATTTTACCCATGGGACAAAAAATATTAAATGGGAAAGTATTTACTTCTTTGTACTCGTAGTATTCAAGCTATTTATACGTTTGTAATAAATCAACAAACGACTTTTGTAGTGGTAGGGAGGCAAAGACTATAGACGCTCTGGACGTGGGACTCCCAGACGCGCAGGAGTTCTGCAATACCCACCGAATAATTCAGTCAACTAGAGATCCTAACCAGAAACCGTTTGACACATCTTTTCAGGCTAGGCTTTCGTTTTTTATACCTTAAGACAACATCGTAATACAAGGATCCGTTTTCCAGCGGGCAGAAAAGGAGGGAGAGGGTTTGTTAGAAAAGAAACCCCTCCATCCTTGTCGCGTGTAGGTGCTTAAGGATATCCTTGTGGCAACACCAATTGTAATGATGGTGGATATAAAATCAGAAACGACGAGAGCTAGCGTTGCGTTAACCGATACAGTTCTTCGGATCATCGAAAAATTATCATCATTCACATGCGGCTCCCCAGGCGATTATTCTTTGATTGTTTCTGGAGTTAATAGCTGCATGGATACGTGTGGAGGGTTTGAATAAGCAAACTGAACCCGAGTTACGTATCCGTTCAGTTTTCTCTCAAAAGAAAAAACCGCAAACCTAAGCGGGAACGTGCAGACAATTTCCTCAATTTCTCACGCGAAAACGGAAATTGCTCGCCACATGCACTTGAATCAGCAGATTTACCTAAAAACTACAAAGTTCATTCTCACGCTGCATCAGCAGATTACCTGCATAAAAATCATTGGGATACTTGGCTTCGCCCCCAGTACCGCGACGCGTAAGTCGAAACTCTGGTCGACTGAATATCTAAATTGTAAAATTATTGTTCGAAGTTTTAATGTGTTTTTTAATAAAAGTAATATTTGTGTATTGTAACCAAAGTGTTTGCTACATTTATTTTTTTTTGGCGATCTCGGCCATCAGACACGTAATTGGCGCAGTCGGTCAACCAAAAAAATTGAAAGTGTTTGCTTAAGAACCTCAATTACGGGAATAATAAAAAAAAGTGACATCAAATTCGAAAAGAATTAGTGCTTTAAAAAACTAAATAAAAATAAAGTGAATTAAAGTTCGATAAGAACTAGTGCTACTAAGATTCGAGAAGAATCAGTGATAATAAAATCTCATTGACCTAATCTACTCGTCAAAGGTGCTCCGAACAAGGTACCTTATAATAAGTGATAAATAAAAAGTAATATGTGCAATTTTAAATCATTGTAAAATCCAACACAAAAAAAAAGAAGTGAAGTGAAGTGAAGTTTTGCATGTCTACGGACAATAGAAAATCCAAAAGGTGCAAAGTTTTTAATTCTGGACGGTGTGACATCAAAAATATAGAAATGGAAGAACAAATGCAAGCACTTCACCAGGCGCTTCAGGAACGTGACGCACAAATTGAACAACTTCGAGTTGCCTTGCATAGGATGACCATCCAAAATACGGCGAAAGAAAATTCCGAAAAAATACTTTCTCGGGAACGGGAGACATTTCTATAAACGCCTTCATCGCAAGTATGGAATATTATTTAAACCATGTGGTCGACCCGGAATACAAGAAGCTGGCAACCAGGACGATTTATTATGAAAAAATCCAAGGAGAGGCAAAGAGCGCTATTATCAACATACCGGAGCCGGACAATTGGGAGCTCATCAAAACAAACCTAAAGCTCAGGGACAAGCCGGAAATGGAACCAGCAGACATTTATAGGAAAATAACGACTATGCGAGCAAATTCGGTGAGTGAACTTGCCACAGAAATACAATCAATTAAATTTAAGTCAGATGAAATAATTATCTATTATAAAGATAACCCATATATTGATTTAAGCAATATCGATTCACTTCTTGTCAATAGTGTTAAAGAGATGACACAGGGTGTCCTCTTAGATAAAATATACAAATTATCAAATATTAATGAAATCTTATCAATTATGAGGGAAAGACGATTTGAAAATTCTTGCATAAGGCATGAATACAAAAAAGGGGAGTCTTCCAATTCGTCTTCCAAAAAACCATTCAATAAACAATTTAAAAAGAATACACAAAGTGGCTTCCAAAGTATGAACCCAAATAATTACGGACAAAACGACAAACAACATACAAAAAACCAAACAGACAATGAACTTAGACCAGAAAATCATGTTTATAGAAGCCAAAGCCAACAAATTCGACAAAATTCTAGCTCTAATCCTAATCAAAACACTTCTGGTCAATATAGACCAAATAATTCTCAAGGACATTCTCGAAGATATTCAGGCACCCGAAGACATCAACCGGGTGAGCCCATGGAAGTGGATAGCTTACAGGGAATGAGATCTGATGAAAATAATGTTTGTCCCCAATCAGAAGGAAATTTCGTTGCATGGGATGAAAGTAATTTGAGTTCAAACCCAAATACGTATACTGAGAGTCGAATGAGATCAAATGATTATTTGGGCACAGAATGTAATTCATCCGAAAGATCTAAGTTTTTTTACAACTAGCCTCGGACGAATTGCTTTTGATTGAAATTACGATCTACCAAACAAAATTTCTAGCGCTTATCGATACTGGCTCTTCTTTTAGCATTATTGATGAAAATCTCTATCAATTTCGTAAAGTTCCAATTGAACCTCTTTACTTTACAACAATTACGGGAAAAGATGTCATTAATTTCGAAGTGCATACCCCGGCTCCCATTGAAATTAAACCGCAGTTAGGGGGTCATATTCGATGGAAGGTTAGAAGCTTGAAAAATAGAAAGTATAAAAAAAAGGTGAAAGAAAGTATATACCCTTTAATTCTACTATTTATTTTAAATTAAGTATACAATTGTTTCGTTCTCTACTTGAGAACTTCCTCAGTACTACTATTCCCTAAACTATAAGTGTCCTAATATTTATACTAAACTCATTAACGTATTAATATGAATCTCTAATTACATCTAATCCCTCAAAGTACTTTTACTTAACCGGTTTACTACATGAAAGCGGATAAAGGGAATGCCGTAGTGATCATGGACAAGGCCGATTACGACAAAAGAATGCGGGAAAAAATAAATACGGGACCAAACTTCAGTCTACGAAATAATCCGCTTCCTGAGTCAATAAAAAGAGTGGAAAAAGTGCTGAAAGAATGTGAACCATGGATTCAGGAAATCAAGAAATTCTTGAAAGTAACCAACCCATCGCTGCCAAGGATCATAGGACTTCCGAAGATTCACAAGCCAGGCCATGAAATGCGTGAAATTGTGTCAGCAGAAAACGCTCCCACTCAGAAAATTGCGAAGTGGTTAGTCAAGGAGTTCAATAACATGGACAAAAAATTTGTTACCAGATCAGTAGCAAATTCGGCAGAATTTACTTCAAAGGTTTTGTCCTGGGTACCTTTGGAAGATGGAGATACGATGGTGTCATTTGACGTCAAGGCACTTTTTCCCAGTATTCCGGTCAAAGAAGCACTTACGTTACTTGAGGAGTGGATTCTGATACAAGGATCAGGGGAACAATGGAAAGCACGAGCCAAAATGTATTTGAAACTGGCTAGACTCTGCATGGGTGAAAGCTATTTCACCTTCAGGGGAGAATTTTTTAAGCAAACACGTGGTGCTCCAATGGGAAACCCTCTTTCCCCGTTTCTAAGCGAAGTTTTTATGGCATTTTTGGAGGAGAAGTTAGCACAAGAAGGTAAACTGCCACATCGATGGGTGCGTTATGTAGACGATATCTTCACGATCATCAAAGAGGATCAGGTCCAGCAAACTCTCACGGCGATCAACTCAATACACAACAACATCAGTTTCACCCACGAGCTGGAGTCGGAGGGGCGGCTACCATTCCTTGACGTAATGGTATGTAGAGGAGCTAATGGATTGGAATTCGAAATATACCGCAAACCAACGGACACCATGCGGATAATTCCTTTCACTTCGAACCATTGCCAACAGCAAAAATGGGCGACATTTAGCTGGCTTGTGAATCGAATGCTCACGCTTCCATTGAATAAGGAAGGCCTGAAAAAAGAAACGTCCCACATTTATAAGCTAGCCGAGTGGAATGGATACCCTACGGATGAAGTCACCAAATTAATAGCCAAACGAACGAAGGAGATCTTCAATAAAAAGTTCACAACGCTAACTGCGGAGGTCGAGCAACGGAAGAGGTTGGTTGTAACGTTTGACTCAAGGACGGAAACAATGAAGAGGGCTATGAAGAACGTAGACGTCGACCTAGTTTATACGAGCCGGGCCACAAAAATACAGAACTTGCTTGGATCAACCAAGGACCCCATTCCCAAAATGGAGCGGAGTGGAGTCTACAAGGTATCGTGTACGAAATGTAATGGATGTTACATTGGACAAACGAGGAGATCACTAGGTGTCAGATGGAATGAACACTTAAGGGAAGCAGTCAACAAAAACAAAAAGCAGGATGCAAAAAACTTCAAATCAAAAGTAGCGGAACATATAGTCCTTGAAAAACATGACATCACTGCGGACAACGTAAGCATGCTGAAAACGGTTACAAACGGATGGAAGCTTGATGTAGCAGAAAGCTTGGAGATATTCAATCGGAAGACGCAGGACATTTGGAACGGCGACCCAGGTAACGGATACACCTGGCTATTCAAGCTTACAAAATAATGAAGGTAGTTAAGTAGTAATTAAGGAAAAAGAAATTTTTGAATGGTAAAGGATCAGGTAATTAGAGATTAAGTAAAAGTACTTTGAGGGATTAGATGTAATTAGAGATTCATATTAATACGTTAATGAGTTTAGTATAAATATTAGGACACTTATAGTTTAGGGAATAGTAGTACTGAGGAAGTTCTCAAGTAGAGAACGAAACAATTGTATACTTAATTTAAAATAAATAGTAGAATTAAAGGGTATATACTTTCTTTCACCTTTTTTTTTTATTTGAAAGTTCTACTAAAGGCGGAATATTTTTAACTATTTTAACAATAGAAAGTATAGTTTTATTATAGGGATGGGTTTACTCGATGCTCTTGGAACAATAATAGACATAGAAAATAAGATAATTACTCTTAACGGACAACCAATTCGATTTTTTAACAACCCATATTCAAGTCAAGAAATATGTTGGCTCGAAACCACTGACGAAAATTACATGAAACGACTGAAGCTCAATCATCTGAATCCTGAAGAATACTGTGAACTTTCCAAATTAATTAAACAATATGAAGAAGTATTTTTCAAAGAAGGAGATAGACTGACAAGTACAACCACAATAGAGCATGAGATTAAAACTACAACAGACCAACAAATAAATTCGAAACTATATCGGTACCCACCAAAACATGAAGAAGAGGTAAGACGCCAAATATTTGAAATGGAATCCCAAAGGATAATTCGGAAAAGCAACTCGAAATATTCAAGCCCTTTGATCGTAGTACCAAAAAAATCTGATAACTCAGGCGAAAAAAAGTACAGGATTGTAATTGATTATAGGAGGCTTAATGAGGTAACGATAGACGATAAGTTTCCGTTACCCAATATTGACTCTATCCTCGACAAGTTGGGTAGAGCACAATATTTCTCGACAATAGATCTGGCTAAAGGATATCACCAGATTCTTATAAAAAAAGAAGATATGCATAAAACTGCATTCGTAACTCCACACGGATTGTATGAATTCATAAGAATGCCATTTGGTCTCAAAAACGCTCCTGCAACATTTCAGAGGCTTATGAATGACATTCTTCGTGATTTCATAAACAAGACTTGTGTGGTTTACTTAGATGATGTTTTGATTTTTAGCACATCTCTAAAAGAACATATTAAAAATTTGACTGATATTTTTAACGTTTTGAGATCTCATAAATTAAAAGTACAAATTGATAAATGTTCCTTTATGCAAAAGGAAACAAATTTTCTAGGTCACGTTATAACAAAAGAGGGATTAAAACCGAACCCTGAAAAAATAACAGTTATACAGAACATAAAACTTCCCAAGACGGAAAAACAAATTAAAAGTTTCTTAGGTCTGACGGGATACTACCGTAAACTTATTCGCGACTACGCTAAAGTAGCACAGCCAATGACAAAGTTTCTCCGAAAAGACAGCAAAATTAATATTAAAGATCCGAACTATATAGCGGCCTTTGAAAAACTTAAGACTCTCATAAGCTCTCCACCTATTCTAAAATTCCCAAACTTTACAAAAAAATTTGAACTAACTACGGATGCTTCGAATTATGCTTTGGGTGCTGTCCTTTCTCAGGACGGACACCCCGTATGTTTTGCATCTAGAACGTTAAATTGCCATGAGCGAAACTATTGCACAACTGACAAAGAATTTCTTGCAATAATGTGGGCGGTAAACTATTTTAGACCCTACTTGTTCGGTAATAAATTTACAATATTGACGGACCACTTACCAATAAAATTTTTGCATTCCAAATATAGAGGAAAGGATATCTCTCCCCGACATCAGCGATGGCTGCTTAAGTTAGATGAATATCAGTTTGAGATAGAATACCTTAAGGGTAAAGACAATCATGTCGCAGATTTTCTCAGTAGACTTAATCAGTCGGAAGAAAATCTGAGCGAAGCAGTAAAATTAGAGACTAAAACAAACTCTTATTCGGAAATACCAGTTCTTTTCAATGTGGAAAATGAAGAAGAGGACACCACTATGGCAACAGTTCACTCCGCTGAAGAAGAATTACTCGACTATATTCCTATTAAAGAAGAGATAGTCAATAAGTATAAGACACAATTAATTTTGACTAATAATAAAGTAAAAGACTTCGAAACGATTCATAACAAACGAATAATCTATATTGCTGAACATGATTTTGAAAATTTGTATGACATTTTTCGGAGGTATATCAAAAAGGGTATCACTGGGATTTACTCCGAAATTTCAGACCGCAAATATAATATTGTCCAAGAGAAACTTCGCGAAATGTTTTCAAACGATGGAACGTTAAAATTTGTAAGATGTTCCTACAGAGCTCAGGATGTAGCAACTGAAGTGGAAGCAGTAAGACAAATTTCATTATATCACGTCAAAGAAAGTCTTCATTCAAGAATTCTAGAAACTTTCAATGCTATCAAAAACAGAATTTATTATCCTAAACTAATGGAACATAAATATAGTTATAAATCAGTGCGAAATATGTCAGGGGACTAAATACGATCGAAAACCCATCAAGCCGAAATTTCAAGAGACCGAGACACCAACAGATATTAATCAGATACTTTATATTGACATTTACATAATTCTTAATCAAAATTTTTTAACGATTATTGACAAATTTTCAAAGTTTGGAACCGTATATTACTTGCCGGACAAAAATCACTTAACTATAATTGATGTACTAGAAGAGCAGTTTGCTAAAATGGGGAAACCTAATAAGATAGTGGCAGGCAATGAATTTAATGGTGTGACTATAAAGGATTTTCTCAATAAAGAAAATGTAGAGTTACATCTTACAAAAGCCCACAGTCATACGGGCCTAGCAGACATTGAACGTTTCCACTCTACACTTGTTGAAAAATTTCGCATATTACACCAACAAAAGAAAGGACAGTCCCCAAGAACCTTGATCGAGAAAGCAGTTAGAAATTATAATGAAAAGCTTCACTCAACAATTAAAGCTACCCCTATTGCAGTCCAACACCACAAAGTTGATCTTGAAAAAATCAAGAAAAACATCAAAGAAACCAAAGAAAAATGGCCAGAAAAATCGAACGAAAAAAGAGAAGACTATATTGAAAATAGGTCTACAGGGTTCATTAAAAACTATAGAGCCGAAAGACAAAAACACTTACCCAGATTCAGGAAAGCAAAACTACAAAACGTACATCCATCTAACATTAAGAAGCCAAGAAAATTTACAAACATTGATTGTCATACCGAGAATATAATTACACAAGAACAGGAATCGACTATAGAAAAAGCTTTGAATAACGGACACCAAAATGACATTCTAGTTTCAAAATTTAAACTTAACATAACAAGACATGATATAAATACACTACGGGAAGGAAACTGGTTGAATGATAACATTATTAACTTTTACATGAATTTAATAGTGGAACGGACACAACAGGAAACAGCAAGAAATCTGCCCAGTGTCTACACAATGAAAACTTTCTTTTTACCTCGCCTTTTGCAAGGAGGTTATGGTGCTGTCCGTAGATGGACCAGAGGACTTGATATCTTTTCATACGATATTTTACTAATTCCAACCAATATAAATAATGTACATTGGTGCATGAGTAATATCGATTTTAGGGATAAAAGTATCAAATATTACGATTCCATGGGTCACCCAAACCCGCAAATCATCAAAACTTTAGAAGACTACTTAGAAAAAGAGTCCATGGATAAAAGAAAAGTAACATTTGAGGTTTCTGAGTTTGCAAAAGAAAATGTAGGAAGCAAGCGGAGGAGAACCATAAAGGAATGGGCTGCGGAGGCATTTGCAACAAGTGGTTCCACCTAAAGTGTATCAAAATGTGTGAGGAGAGATATTTGAAGATCATGGACATTTCCGAGGATGTGATATGGATGTGTCCTTCGTGTAAGTCACAACACCAAAAGACTAAAGAAGATCGTCTCTTCAACCAAATGAAAGAAATGGAAAACCATCTAATAGAACTGAAAACCACCGTGGCCACCTTAATTGATAAAAGTTCATCCACGCGAAAACCTTCGTATGCGGATATGACGAAAAGTATTTCCACTTTTCTACCCGAACGCCGTACAAATACTACCTCGCAAAAAGGAATCATAATTAAGCCCAAGAAGCATTCATCCTCTGAAAAAACACTCATCGACTTCAAGTCGAAAATAAAGCCTTCAAAATGCAAAATTCCTCTCCAACTGATGCGTCCTCTTCGTAATGGTGGTGCCATCATAAAAACTTCCACAAATGACAATACAACCTCGCTCTACAACATTGCAAAGGATACCCTGAAGGATGAATATGATGTCATGGAGACAAAATCTCGTCAACCCAGGCTAGTAATTAATGGACTAGAAAAACAATTTTCGTATGAGGAGTTAATTAACGAAATTCACTCACTGAACCCTAATATTGGAGAAAATGATAAACTGGAATTGGTTCATGCCAGACGAACAAAAAATGGTAAATGGTTGCATATTCTGCAGGTAAATGGGAGTATGTACCAAAGACTGGTGAATAGGTACATCAATATTGATTATGGGTCTTACCTTGTGAAGGAAGACTACAATATAACGAGGTGTTATAAGTGCCAGAAATACAACCACAAGACATCAAAATGTGAAGGAGAGCAAACATGTGCTAAGTGTGGAGGAAAGCACGAAACGAAGGATTGCAAGAGCTCGTGCGAGAAATGCTGTAACTGTGCAGGAAATAGTAAGAACGTAGATTATTCCCACAGAGCAGACTCTACGGAGTGCGCAGAATACCAGCGAAGGATCACAATTGCTAGGAGGAGCATTGACTACGAGTTCAAATGATTTTTAACAACGCAAATCGATTTATTGGGACAAAATTAACGCTCTTATATGCCAATATAAGAAGTTTACGGCACAAACTAAATGACATGCAGATTTATTTGAAGCAAAATCCTGAGATAGATGTGGTGATACTGAACGAAGTATGGATTTATCCTGAGGAATCGAAATATTTTAATATTGAGGGTTATAACTCGGTATTCTCCTGCAGACCTGGAAGAGGTGGTGGGACAGCTATTTTTGTAAAAGATAAAATAAACTTCATCATTAAACGCGATACACCTGATAAATATAATATTATAATAATCGAATTAAACCTCGTAGGCAAAAAAATTAAAATCGGCACCTTCTATAACCCGAACCGTCTGAATGCGCAAGATCTCTGCCCGGTACTCGACAACCTATATTCCTCAGAAAATAATTTATTTACAGTAGCTGACACAAACATTGATGTAATTACCGATTCCTCAGAAGCAAGGCTTTACAAGGATGTACTGGATACTAATGGTGCTGTTATCATCAACAACGAAACAATTACTCGTCCTGTTTCGCATACGTGCCTCGATCATATCGTTACAAACGATAAGTCAACTGCGGGAAAAATCAATTTCATATTTGAGGATTGGCCAGAGCTGGATCATCGTGTCTTCAAAATAAGCATCCAAGGCATAAGCGCACAAAAACAAAAACCTGTATACAAAACATTCCAACACTTGAACAAAGAACTCTTCAAATCACATCTGCAAAGGTCATTAGAAGTCCGGAGTCCCCTAAACCTAATGGAACTTACGAATATGATCACAGAGTCCAAACGTTACTCCATCGTCGAGAAAAAGCTTAGATGCCGCCAGCAGACATGGATAACAAAGCGAGTAATCGAAGCCAGTATTAAAAAAAGAAAGGCGTACATAAGCTTTAGAAGGAACATGGAAGATCGTGTGCTAAAAAACATGTACATACAAGCGAAAAAGGAATCAAAACGTCTTGTGAAGGAAGCTAAATTCTCTTACTTCGCTAAAAGGTTGGAGACAGCGGCAGATAACAATCATGAAATATGGAAGATAATAAATGAAGTAAAAGACAACTCTCCCCCCCGAATTTTAATACCGGATTCGCAGTTTTCTCCAGTGACCCCTAATATTTTATCACAACCAGATGGAGCAGCAACTTTCTTGAACAACTTTTTCTCAACTGTGGGCGAAAAAATTACAAAAGAGCTTGGTGATGTCCCAACAAGTAGGCTAGATCACGCTAACATCTCACCCGATTCCATGTTTCATATTCATCCAACCAATAAAAACGAAGTTCTTAAGACTATTGAGGCAATGAAGAAAAATACGGCTTCAGGTATTGATCAGATCACGATGGAGGAAATTGCGCTTGTAAAAAATGAAATAGCAGAACTCGTGGCTAATTATTTAAATGAGCATATCAGAAACGGAACGTTTCCTGAAGAGGGGAAGCTTGCAAAAATTGTACCTATATTCAAAGGAGGAGATCGATCGGACCCCAATAATTATCGCCCAATTGCACTCTTGACCGGATTTAGTAAAATATTTGAAAAAGTAATTAACTCTCGCTTAACATCCTTCATATTAGATAACTCTATCCTAAACTCCCGCCAATATGGCTTTCAGAAAAACAAGGGAACGTTTGACGCTCTACTCTCGGTAACGCGATTCATCAACGAGAGACTTGATGTAGGGGATTATGTTGTTGCCATTTTTGTGGATCTAAGGAAAGCGTTTGATACGGTCGATCATGACCTCTTACTTCGAAAACTAGAAGCATATGGTGTTCAAGGCACAGCAAATAAACTATTTCAAAATTACCTAAAAGGCAGACTGCAGAAAACAGCATTTAATAGTGTTCTGAGTGACCCGGCACCAATGAAATCAGGTGTTCCACAAGGCTCAATACTTGGCCCAACCTTGTTCCTGCTATACACTAATAATTTAAATACATGCAGGCTAAGTGGTAATTACTTTTTATATGCTGATGATACAGTGCTTCTTTACTCGGGACGCGATAAAAATGACATCGGAGACGCTATCAACGAGGATCTAAATTCATATAATTTATGGTTGAAAGAGAATAAACTAGCGTTGAATATTTCAAAGACAAAATATATTATCTTTAAGCAAAAGAACAGGGAAGACATAGATGTTGATATAAAAATTAATGGTGAAAAGCTGCAAAGAGTGCTCGAACTTAAATATCTTGGCCTTACTATCGATCACCGTCTGACCTGGCTCCCGCATATAAATAACTTAAGGAGGCAATTAGCACCAATAATTGGATTGTTACGAAGATATGAGGAATTTCCAAAAAACATCAAGCATCTTGTTCTGAATGCCTTCGTACTGTCAAAAGTACATTACGGAGTGGTAATTTGGAGTCAGTCCTCAAAGCAACACCTAAATATAATTTCCAGGATATTAACCAAGGCGTATAAAAATATACATAATCTCCCAAGGCTCACACCAACAAACATAGTGTATCAATCATGTAACGCATTGACTTTTAACCAAATCATTAAAATGGAGAAAGCCAAGTTTATCTTCAAAAGTTTAAATCTCAGCTTGTCGTCACAAACACCATTTATTAAAGTCTCACAAAAGAATCAATACAGTACTAGGAACGCAAACCAATTTGTAATTCCTTTTGCAAGGACAGATCGCCTGAAGAACGATGCTACAAATGACGCCCTTCGTATATATGTACAACAATCTTCCAAAATCAGTTAAAGAAGCGAATTCTCTTATGGTTTTCAAGAAAAGACTTAGGAACTATTTAATGAATAACAATTGAATCTCAGTGCAGAAACTTTCAACATAGCATCTTAGGTCAATTATTGATCCTATCTTCGAGATGCCTCGAGAAACACCTACTATTATTATAATATCAGTCCAGTAATTTCAACATAGCATCTTAGGGCATTGTTGACCCTATCGTCGAGATGCTTGAAGAGACAGCTATTCTTTTAACTCAGAGTTTTTTTTTACTGCCTCGAATTTATAATTTTTTTATCTCTGAGAGCTGATCACGATATGGACAAGACAAGATTAACCGGAGGACTTCACATATTTTTGTGTGCCCCCTTATACCGATGTGTTATACATTGCCTGGGTGGCACACCTGAGGAAACGACGAAATGTGAAGTGCAGATCGCACGAGCGTAGTGTGACGAAGAAAGTGTGATGGAGAGAGTGGAAGGGAATGGAGGTATAAAAAAAAAAAAAAAAAAAAAAGTTTAGCCGATACACCGCAGCAAACAAATAACAATGATTGCGGAGTGTTCAGCTGTATGATTGCTGAATACATAGCAAGTAATTCTGAAGTAACGTTTTTACAAGAAAATATACCTTACTTCCGAAAGAAAATGATCCTAGAAATCCTACAAGGAAAAATATTCTCTTAATTTTTCAGGTTTTAATGGTTACATTGACGCTTCTACTAATATTGACTACACCAGTGACAGGACGATTAAGCCTACAAGAAATATCTGAACAGACGGGATTCAT
The DNA here is from genome assembly GCA_963969285.1 of Odontomyia ornata. Classification (NCBI taxonomy): domain Eukaryota; kingdom Metazoa; phylum Arthropoda; class Insecta; order Diptera; family Stratiomyidae; genus Odontomyia; species Odontomyia ornata. The sequence continues at coordinate 33,428,221 of OZ017741.1, forward strand.
CGAACTTCAACTTGACAAAACGGAAAAAGTTAGCAAATACAACATAGTTATCCACATAATAAATACAACGGAAATTTTACAAATCCTAAACGATTTCTCAACAAACATAGAATATTTAGAAGGTGACCACAAACATTTGCTTTTAACAGAATTAACTTATTTGAAAAATAAAATAAACACTATCATTCCTAAAACAAACAGAAGGAAAAGAGGTCTAATTAATTTGGTAGGAAAAACGCAAAAATGGTTATTCGGGACAATGGACGAACAAGACAGACAGACAATAGAAGACCATTTCAAGACGATGGAAACAAACTCACAAAACGCAATAACAACACTTAACCAACAAATTGCAATTAACAGTGCATTTAACCAGACAATTTTACAACTGAAACACATTAACGAAGCAGACCGCAAAACAATAATTTCGAGCCTTAATACGATATCAAAACAGACAATTAACGACAACCTGTACTACGACCAACTTTTTAAAATTCAAATCCTAAAAAGTAAACTGGAACATATCTTGGACAACGTAGCTTCCGCAAGACATGGCCTTTTGAATCCTAACATTTTAACAGACGAAGAAATCTAAAGATTTAAAATTGACTTAACAAAAATGCAATACATAAAATTGGGATTAGCGAAATTGGAAGATAACCTTTTGATACTTGCCATAAAAATTCCAAGTCAATTCATTCAGATAAATTTAAGACAAATTATACCAATGCCCAATTCAGAGCATAAAGAAATCGATTCTCCCTCAGAAACTATTTTTAAGTACAATGATATCGTGTATACCTTTGATAAATCGAAATCTTTGAACGAAGCACTTACAAGTAAAAATTGTGTTTATAGTCAAAATTGTAAATTAGTTACGAATTTAAATACAGAAATTATTGAAGTTGACGATGAGACATTAATTATAAAAAATGCAGATAGAATTAATATTACTCAAAATTGTGATGAAAGAAAATTAACGCTAAAAAATAATGTTTTGATACATTTTAACAACTGTGAGATAAAAATTTTGGACCACTATTTTCCTAATGTAAAGGAAACATTTTTAGAACGATTTTTCTACCCTTCAAATGAAGTATTTAAAAATTTTACTGAAAAACTTACTTTAGAAGAAGTTGCTCTGAAAAATATCAAAAATATTGAAAAAATTAAAGAACTGGAATTTCACAAAAATGTTTCCTATACGTGTAATCTAAGTTTGATACTCTTAATGATCATTTTCATACTAATTTTTTGCAAAAACGGACAAAATAATGTTAAAGTGAATGTTAAAGGAAGAATTCAGGAGAATCCTCATTGTAAGGGGGGAGAAGTTACGTATCCGTTCAGTTTTCCCTCAAAAGAAAAAACCGCAAACCTAAGCGGGAACGTGCAGACAATTTCCTCAAATTTCTCACGCGAAAACGGAAATTGCTCGCCACATGCACTTGAATCAGCAGATTTACCTAAAAACTACAAAGTTCATTCTCACGCTGCATCAGCAGATTACCTGCATAAAAATCATTGGGATACTTGGCTTCGCCCCCAGTACCGCGACGCGTAAGTTGAAACTCTGGTCGACTGAATATCTAAATTGTAAAATTATTGTTCGAAGTTTTAATGTGTTTTTTAATAAAAGTAATATTTGTGTATTGTCACCAAAGTGTTTTTATTTAAGTGTTTGCTACATTTATTTTTTTTTTCGGCAATCTCGGCCATCAGACACGTAATTCCCGTGACACAAACAAAAAAATTACAAACTAAAATACATAACTGATCAGCTGCTATGAATCTGGGGAAGTGGCTGTGGCTCTGGGCACTGGCTGAATATGGATGCCTGATGTGGGGATGGCTGTTCCCGGGGCTCCGGTGACTTGAGTTTGTAATAATCGAGCAGTCGTCTATGCAAACTGCTCGAAAACCAACATATTCCTGTTCCAAATTTCAATTGTAAATTTAAAATAATCTTCATCATTTTAATTTGCAATTGAAATCTGGACACGGAATCCGCCTTTCCAACGGAGCCCTTCCACGATTGCACTTTCGCAATACCATGGAAAGTGGACGGGAGGCTTGTCGACTGGTTTTTGAGTGGTCCTGTAAGGCGACGACAAGCAACAAACGGGGGATTTTGCTTTTGAACTGCACAGGGAGAACGTCGGAAAAACGCGATCCGCAAGAAGAAAAATAATGAAGTGACCACAAATGTAGTGTAGTTTACAAAAATTGAAATTGTAAATCTAGATGGGGCTATGGAATCAACATATATAGAAAAAAAGACACCTTCCTTTTAATTTTGTGTATTTTATTTTTCTTCTCGAAATTGATTTTCGACCGTAATTGTTCGGTCTTCTTCAGCGATTAACTCACATTCCTGCTTATATACTAGCTATGTTTAAGGAAATTTACTTTAGATCATTAAAAGGTTATTAGGGAAATTTGCTTAAGCTAATAAAAGGTAGGAAAGATAATTCACAAAAGGGGTAGTTATAAAAATATTATTTTTACAAGATTCAGAAAAGATATTATTTAATTAATTTAAATAGCCATAATCTGCAATTTCCGTCATCCTGATTCAACAACTTTTTCCTTTCCCGGGTAATTGCCAGGCTTTCCATCACATCCAATTCACGTATATCTCTAGCTTTCTTGATGACTGCAGCGTCCTCCATTGCTATCTCGTGTCCCTTCGTGATAATATGTTCCGCTACCGCCGACTTGAAATTCGAAGTTCTTTCTTTCTTGCTGCTGCTGCTTCGTCCAGATGCTCCTTGATTCGCGTGCCGATGAGTCTCCTCGTTTGACCTATGTACACTTCTTCGCAAGTGGGATATTCGATGCGATAGATACCAGATTTTTCGTGTGGTTCGCGCTTGTCTTTCGTTGATCCGAGAACGTTTTTGAGCTGGTTCTTGCTGCTTGATTCGATTAACCGTACAGAATTGAGCTGATTTATTCGCCTCTTGATCCGATTGCTGATGCCTTCGTGATAAGTTACAGCCTTCCAGTACGTTCTTTCGGTATTTGCATTTGATAATGTTGATCGTCCCTGTCGCTGTCTATTTATCTGGATCTTCTGTACCATTCCCCTAATCTTCGAGCCCTTGAAGCCGTTTAGTCTTGCTATCTCAACAATGTACCTCATCTCCTTTTCCTTAGCTTCCTTGATTAGCGGTAAATCGAGCATCCTGTGGATCATGGCTCTGTACGGAGAAACCTTGATTTGCTGCGAGTGATTTGATGTATTTGGAATCGTTCGCTGTGTGTGAGTTGCTTTCCGGTATACATCGAAAGTTATATTTGTTTGGGTCCTCCTTACTGCTCTATCTAGGAACGATAGTTTATCGTCTTTCTCTTCCTCCATCGTGAATACTTTATTCTTGTGGGCTCCATTTAGGTCAGCAAGCACCTTCTCCACGTCACTCCTTCACATATGCAAACACATCGTCCACATATCGGACCCAATGTTTTGGTAACTGGCCTTTCTAGTGCAGTCCGTCTTCTAGTTTCGTCATAAATATCTCGCCGAAGAATGGTGAAAGTGGATTTCCCATCACTACTCTGCTGTTAACGCCAAGGAATCGTGTCAAACTCAAGTTGTCACTTGTACCAAGAATTACCGTATCGACAGAGTGGTTTAGGTATATCTCTAACCCAATGACGATATGTAGCCTTGTTCCCAATAGAAAAGATCTGGGTAACCAAAGCTCTTTCCTTTATGACACTTGACAAATTGACTAGATGAGCCTTGATGCCTTGCTGAAGTCTTGGAAGCCAAAGCCTTCGTGCTCTTGTCGCTACTATGAAAGTAGAATGGAAGTCCTGGAACCCAAAGCCTTCCGAATATAAATAATCAAACGCTCTGCTTGAGGTTACGATCAATACTCAATTTTATTTTTCCTTACTTCTACTTTTATACAATTCTTCTTAATTACCTAGAACTATTATCTTAAACATCCTGGGTACAATAATGTTTGTAAGTTAATACTATACTAATCATTGTTTGTCCATAAATTCTTATCAATGCACATTTTCGTGCTGTGTATGAATCATGATTATTACTTATCTACAAATTCTTATCAATGCACATTTTCGTGCTGTGTATGAATCATGATCATTACTTATCTACTTATTCTTATCAATGCACATTTTCGTACTGTGTATGGATCATGATCATTACTTAACAATCGAACAAATGTTATGCTTATCTCTAGTTAAAGTATTTATGCTTCTCAAGTTATGACTCAGTTAAATTTGAATATAGATTAATAACTCGTCTTTCTAATATATTGGAATCTCATTAGTTTATTATTTTTTCCAACATTTGAGTCATCACTTATGTGTTAAGATTCAACATCCGCCTTTCCGTCTGGAGCTTATGCGAGAATCTCAACACTGTGGTAAAGGTTATATGGAGGACTTACTAGAAAAAGCGGACTTAGCATACCAATGTGAGAAAGAAAAGAAAAGGGAAATACATCGGAAAAATTTGAATCGATTGGAAGAAGCGGCAAAACCAGTGAAACAATTCGTAGAAGTTCAAGAAATCCCCAGACTGGTTGTCAACAAATCGAGTATAGTTTTTAATGAAAAGGAAATGCGATTACTCAACATGGGATTAAATTACGCCATAAAACCATCAAAAATACCTATAGAGAAGATCGTCGTAGAACCGGAAGCAGCAATGAGCAGACTACCGGAAGCACGGAAAACGATGGCAAGGAAAGATATAGCCGAGGCGATAAGGGGAGCGAAAAAGGTGGTAAACAGTGAAGAGGCGAGCATAGTTGCTGAACTGAAGAAGAAACCTGTTCACTTTGTCGAGGCAGATAAAGGAAATACTGTGGTGGTGATAGATAAAAGCAAGTATGATGAGGTGATCATACAAAAGCTAAGCAACGGTAATTTCTTCGAGCTACGCCGGAGCCCGTTAGAGGAATCCATGAAAAGATTCGAAAGGACAATTAAAAGTTGTGAGTCATTAATTGGCGAATTGACGAAGGTTAGAGTGAGCAACCCTACTTTGCCTAGGATGAAGTGTTTGCCCAAAATACACAAAGAGGGAATGAAATGCGGGAGATTATTTTGGCCGTGAATGCTCCGACCCAAAAACTGGCAAGATGGTTGGTGAACGAATTTAAGGGAATGGCCCAAATGAATAGTAGATCTGTAAAAAACAGCAAAGAATTCTCCGAGAAAATCCTAAAGTGCAAGACGAAATTATGGTGTCTTTCGACGTGAAAGCTCTATTCCCGAGTATTCTGGTGATGGAGATACTGGGATACATAGAAGAATGGTTTTCTCACCAAGAAAACTCATTATCTTGGAAAATAAAAACTAGGCAGTATATCCAACTCACGAGACTTTGCATGATCGAAAATTATCACTTTCGGGGGAAATTTTACAAGACGAAAGGCGGAGTAGCGATGGGAAATCCACTTTCACCATTCTTCGGCGAGATATTTATGACGAAACTAGAAGACGGACTGCAGGAGAAAGACCAGTTACCAAAACATTGGGTCCGATATGTGGACGATGTGTCTACATATGTAAAAAGAAGTGACGTGGAGAAGATGCTTGCTGACCTGAATGAAGCCCACAAGAATATAGTATTCACGATGGAGGAAGAGAAAGGCGGTAAACTATCGTTCCTAGATATAGGAGGACCCAAACAAATATAACTTTCGATGTATACCGGAAAGCAACTCACACACAGCGAACGATTCCAAATACATCAAATCATTCGCAGTAAATCAAGGTTTCTCCGTACAGAGCCATGATCCACAGGATGCTCGATTTGCTGCTAATCAAGGAAGCTAAGGAAAGGAGATGAGGTACATTGATGAGACAGCTGGACTTAATGGCTTCAAGGGCTCGACGATTAGGAGAATGGTACAGAAGATTCAGATAAATAGACAGCGACAGGGACGATCAACATTATACTGGAAGGCTGTAACTTATCAGGAAGGCATCAGCAATCGGATCAAGAGGCGAATAAATCAGCTCAATTCTGTACGGTTAATCGAATTAAGCAGCAAGAACCAGCTCAAAAACGTTCTCGGATCAACGAAAGACAAGCGCAAACCACACGAAAAATCTGGTATCTATCGCATCGAATATCCCACTTGCGAAGAAGTGTACATAGGTCAAACGAGGAGACTCATCGGCACGCGAATCAAGGAGCATCTAGGCGAAGCAGCAGCAGCAAGAAAGAAAGAAAGAACTTCAAATGTGAGTGGTAATAAATTAATCGCTGAAGAAGACCGAAAGATTACGGTCGAGAATTGATTTCGAGAAGAAAAATAAAAATAAAATACACAAAATTAAAAGGAAGCTGTCTTTTTTTCTATTTTCAGTAGGAGTATTTTGTGAAGGCGAAAATGAATTCGATTACAAAATTCAATATATATATTTATTTGAATAGTTCTGACTTGCTCGGATGTTTTTGCTATCGTGTGTTCAGAAGTTTTTCAAAATTATATCACGACGAGTTTTCAATAGATCGAAACATTTCGTAATAGAAATTAAATGAGAAGGATAGTCTCAAGTTTTATGCAGTGTGCTTTTCCCTTTTACTTTCAAGTTTTGCACACAAAATAAACGAACTGTGCATGATTCCTTAACATTTCTTTGAAATGATGTGAATTTGTGATTTCTGCAGTTTAATTTGTCGATGTCGATGGATGAAGGAGAATGTGTTGCAGTGTTCAATCAGTTTCGCTAGTTTTTAAGACATATTTTTTTTCATTTTGCTCGGTTGAGTTGTTTGTTAAGAATCCGCAAACTTGGCTCCTAGAAAAGTTTTCTAATGTGAATCAGTGAAGTTTAGTTCCAAGATTTCCGAAAATGGAAAGAACACGGTGTAGTAATCGAGCAGTCACACAAGCAAACTGCTCGAAAACCTTCCTATCTCCTATTGAAAATTTTAATCTAATCGAATTTAGAAAAAAATATTTAATTACTTCCATTCATAATCTGTAGCAATCGAGCAGATTGTGCATAGGAACTGCTCGAGAAACTTACAAAAAAAAAATGTTGAAAAACCACTGCATCACTATGCTGCCCACAGATGACCCGGGTGGAACGGGACCTACTAAAACCAAATCTCCTCATCGTACTGTGGATGAATCAAAGCTGACACCATCCGAAAATCAGACTAGAAATGCAACAAGCACAATGATTGATCATCATAATCTTAGGCATCGGTTTGGTTACGACAAATCACGGGATTAACCGGGATCCTTCACAGTAGATAATCTAACAAAAGTGGCTTTTACAACACAAAGTGGCTTTTACCATGTAATGAATCATTCGCCGCCGCTGGCGACCACTACCAATACACCTTGCTGCCATGTGGCTTTCTATCTCATGTTCGTTGTGACGGCTTCCCATCCCACGTCAGTTTTGTCGTGGGATGTCAAAGTCAAGTGACAGCCACATGGCGGGGGTGTGTGAGTAGGAGTCGTCAGAGAGAGGTTAGTTAGCGAAGTGCCTGGGAAACAAAAGAGGGTGTTAAATCAAGTCAACTGAAGCGAGGTTCCTGTTTCACGCGCTCGTGAATAGAACAAGGAAATGATCTTAGGCAAGTTAAGTGATAATATAATTTACAATGCACACTGTTATTGATGCAAATTTTTAGGCTATAATTCTTTCACGTTATGGTGGAATTCTCATAGAGAAATACGGCGGTGGAAAACTCTTGGTATGAAAGGGATGACATTAAAATGAATGCAGCACCAATTGATAAGCAAGCTAGTGGAAATTAGATTTTTGTACTTGACTGGATTAATGAAGAAATACGGAGTAACGTAAAGTAGGTTTCTTCTCCGCATGATAGTGTTTTCGACGCGTTTGAAACGGGCGTTTAATGGTGGCTGAAATACGTAATTGAGCGTAATCCATTTTAAGACCCGTGACCGAAGTCCTCTCTGATCTAGCTGGCCGACAAGCAGCTCCCGCAAAAATGGATTACGGTGCATGGACTGGTTGACCGGTTGGTACCATTCGTCGGCACGACTCAGACTTCACGTCTAGAACTGATGAGAGGTCGGTTCCGACTTCGTTCGTGAGTATAGACGGAAAAATCATTACAACCATCCGAATATAAACAGTAATGGATCGATTTGTCTCGATATATTAAGATCTCAGTGGTACCAGAGATTGCAAGAATATATAAAACCGATCGGGAAAAAAAAGAATTGGCACGAGAATGGCCAACAACAATAAAAACAACATCATAACAACAACAAATTGCAACAACATCAGCAATGCAAAACAGCTATAATAACATCTTTTGAAGAGATTGGGAAAATCGAAAATGATCTATGCAAAAATAGCTAGAAAACAAAACATCAAACAATTTCAAAGAAATGCAGAATAGAATGGGGAAAAAATAAAAAAAAATTTAAACTTAATTTAAAATGCTATTAATTAATATACGTGAGGCATAAAAACATTAATATAAATTCAATTTTTCAAAAACCAAAAATGTGGCTATAAATAAAAATGCTCGATTCGAATTCGGCGCGGGCAAAGGGTTAAAGAAAATTCATACATACTATAGACCAGGTCTACTAATTTACTACACAACCAGCAAATCATTTTCATCTAGAAAATTCTACTATGACTTGAAAGTATTTAAAACAGACATTTTCTCACTCAGCTCATCGTAATCCTAGACATACAAAATATACATTTACACTCATAGAATTGTTAGTAACAAATCTTATCAGTGAGAGACTCTCCTTGAAAGGCAGGGGAAAGAACAATCTACCCAACACAACTGCGTATTCCATCCATCCCATCAGTGGATGCACACTTACATTCAGGCGCTGTCGCACAGATCAAGTACGCTCAAAACCTGAAACCACAGCAACAACTCCAAAAACCTGTATTGCACTTACACCACGATAGCATAAGCGATAATTAAGATTGACTTGCAAAATGTGCAGGGCTCGAAATGGGGGATTTGGGATGTTGTTGATGGGGAGTCAACGAGAAGACTTGGCCGAGTACGAGCGTCGCGGACGGGGAGATATCGAAGCTGACAACTGCCTGTGTTGTACCGGAATCTAGATTTACCCTTTTGATAGAAGATAGATTGATCGGGTTTTTTTTACTCTTTGTCTTCCGATGGTGAATGTTATCTTCCGCGTTTGTGCATGTGTAAAATAAAATACATTCCTTTCTGCAATTTAGCAGTGCCAAAAATCTCCCTAAGGATTTGCTTCTCGAAAGAACCTCCGAAGAGCTTTCCCGTGAAGTGAAAGAAACGCTCTTGCCCCCTTGAGCGGAATCCCTTTGAAGTCCAAATTGAATTCACGAACTTGAATTGTGTTTGGTGCTGCGATCTAAGTGTTTATGCGCTAATTATAAATAAGTGATTCTATTTGTTTGCGTTTGTGAACAGTGTGGTGACCTTAATCTAGCGCCTCCCTTATTTTGATGCGGATAACAGAGTCTGTGTGGATTGTAACGTTTTATCTTGTTCGAGTTGGCTTGGCTGTAAGTTGTAGAGGTGTGAAAACTGTTGTTGAGAAAATCGGGAAAAAAATAACTGTTGAAGCCGATAGATTCCGAACGAAAGTGCTTCGTAGCTCATTATTTTGAGATTGGCCCGGGGTTGTATGAGTGTCAAAAAGGATTATAACTTGGTGTAGTTGATCGAAATATTTTTGGTCCATCTATGCTATTACACTCTGATCAAATGTAGATATACAATCGTAAAATACAGTGGTCAAATTTACTGTAACTTGACTGACGTGTTTTTTGACATAGTTGAATCTTAAATATATTTCTGTGCCATGCATATTGGGACAAAAAAAACAAAAGGAAATTAATGGTAAAGATCACAATTGTAAGTAAATTTTTTATCCATATGGCACTTTCAACATTCGTCGAGCACTTGAGGATTGTGGTGGTAAAGATTGTATTGTTTGGAGGGGTATGTTTCCATTGAGAACAGCATTCAAATGAATCTGACCAGTTACCTGTGAACCAGCCCCGAAGTAGTTTATGAGCGCAATGAGAAGTGTCACCGTAAAGAAGAGAATTGTATCTCGCTTACTATAAATATCTTGAAGAGCTTCATGATCCATATGAAAATTTGCTAGTCCATACAAAGTATGGTGGTATTACAGTAATATTGAATACCAATCTGACCTAATATTGAATACCAATCTGAACTTGGAAAATATTGGATCGTAACATCAACGACCTAAGGATGATATTTTTAAAGCATCAGGTCAAGTGTCATGGATTCGTTAACTGATTTATGTACTTCCTAATGTGGGATTGTAAGCAGGAAGCTTTGAATGTCTAAACAACTGTTAATATTTAGAATGAATTTGAACCTTTCTTCGGATTTCTATTTAATTTTGATATTAACTTGTTTTTGCACAGAAGATTAGTTGTGCACTCTCCAAATGACTTGTTTTTTTTTGTATATAGACTTGATACGAGTACAGTTTGAAATTTAAAGAAAAGGACAAGTATTTGATACAGTTATATCAGCAGTTTTGTATTTAGGCTTTAATACCTGATGAGGATTGGGAAAAGAGTAATTAAGTTTATAATATATTATTACTTTTTTCTAGTAAACGAAAAAAATGAAACGAGAATTTAAAGGGAAATAAGCTGCAGCTTGTTTTTTTTCTTTTCCGTAAACTTGCCAATGAGATAAATGCAAAAGCCAGGCACATTAAATATAAAATATATGTTGTTGTTTTCGGTATTTCTTTGGAGAAATAAAAACATGAATTGTTAAATGAAACAACACTCGGTCTTCTCAATTATAAAATTTCGACCGGGTATAGGACTCGGTACGATGGCAGGCTCTCACCACCAGATATGAGCCAGCCATCGGGCACCGACTAACCTCTTATTGTTTCTGGTGACTTCGCGGGTTGAGTGGCCCGAGCAAGGTGCCTCTTTATGCCATAGGGTTATGTAATCGAATTGCATAACTCTATGGCATGAATTGGTCATCGGGGTACTTCTCCTCTGATGGGAAGGCTCATGCAAGTTAAGTTGTATGAGTTTTCCACTCAGAAGAGAATTACCTGGCCACTGAAACATTTATGGATTTTGATCCGGTTGGGCGGGTGCGAGGGGGCACCAACACCACCTGGTTGTCCCTCTCTTATTTGTGGGCCATGAGCCTCGTCGGGTAGCGACGAAGTTACTTGTCTGCCCATTTTTACCTGTTTCACTTGTTCTCTGAACAAGTCATTTTACCTCTGTATGGTTGCCTACAATTTTTTTTGACTTCGGTCGCCTTTCTTTTTTAACCCTAGAAATTCGTGAATGCGAAATTCTTTTGTAGTGGGTCCTTGTGCTGGGGGAATGAACCTGCCCCACGACACCGCAATGCTAGCCTGCCAGCGCATTCACGCGTCCCCAGATATGGGCATCCTCGGCGGATATCCACTTTCCTCTGCCGAGGCAGCAGACCATCGCTGCAGTCCTTCACAGACATTGGATAATATCTATTCACTACAAATCGTAATTTATAAAATAGTTTATTTCCTTTATATTAAATTTAAACGTTTCCTTTTAATTATATTCTTCATGAGATTTAACTTTTATTACTATTTTGAATCTTTTTCGTTTTTCGTTACTTCAGTTAATAATTCTTGAAAAATTTTTAATCTGCCAATTAAAATTTTGAACATGGTAACACTGATTTAGTGCACCACAATGGGGTATTACATTATCGAAGGCAACCTAATTAGGCTGAGCGAGCAGCTGATGCAATTTACCGTGTACCCGGGAATTGAAAGAAAAGACAAGTTTTGGACGGATCGTGGAGTCTACTTACGACCTTCACCCGGTAAGCACGGAAAGAACGGTCACGTTAGAAGAGTGCTCGCGCTTGATCGGGAAGACATTGAAAAACTCTGCTGTTTCATGTGTGAAGCGTGTTTTTAGTTCGTAAATATTTTCCCTGAAGTATCTTTAACAAGTGCCGGTGTAGAAACAAATTTCAGAAAGTACTGAAGAACGCCTTGTCAAAATTGTTTTAGTGAATTAGCCTCTCGTTTTGTATTTTCTTTTGCCATGATTTTATGTGTTGTTTCGAACTTAAAATAAATTTTCTTTGCACGATGATTGTCCAAAATGTGAGTAGCCTTTGGACTAGAAGAGTGGAAAGCAAATTATAAGCAAACAGAACTTTGTTGAATCATTTATTAGATTGATTTATTAATTACTAATTTAAGAGGAATTCTAAATCATCTCCCAGTGAAAATTATGGGCGTAATTAAAGTGTGTACGAAGCTAACAGTTTAATAGTATCGTGTTGCTTATGAATATTAGGTCGTGAGCTATTCCGAGGTCAGTTTTGATAGGCAAATTTATATGCCAACTTCGATTTACGTGATACGTATTTCAAAGTAATTAAAACTTTTTCGTTTATAAACATCTGTGTTGATTGGTCATATAACCGATTAATTGGATGTTAAAATCAGTTATAACTGCAACACAATCTAACTTTCAAGCATCTCTGTATAAAGAAGAATGAATTGCAAAATTTGATGAGTCCATGTAGGCTAAAAGCCAGCGGCTGCCAGACATCATACGTTAAACGTAAAGTATAAAAGCTGAATTCTTTTTGACCTTATAAACACGATTTAAGCCATATTCTAAAGCACATCTTTCCCGCGAGAGCCCCCATGATGAGCATTTCATCAATTTAAGTACGATGGATTGTCATAGATAGAATGCCGTCAACGTTTGTTCCCGTTACATGAGGACGCCTAATTCACTGCGAAGAAGCCAACGTAGAATGCCCATGGAATGAACTGGAATTGGTTGAGAATGTGTTCCTCGCGAAATAATTGATGGTCCCCGTAGACGACGTACATATATAATAACTTTTGCGCCCCTAGAATGGAAAATGTCGGAAACCTTTTGATTCCTGAAGATAAACGGTGTATTTGTGGTGCTCAGACAAATTGTTTTGAGTGGAATGGTTGAAGTGTAATCAATTTCCAGATGCCACTCGTAACCTATCATGTCACTGAGTCCAACATATCCGTTATTTAATTAGTAGTCGAGGATGTTAAGCAGTTGTATTCATAGATTTGCATCCTGCAACAAAATCTAAATTTTGACTTAATAGATGTCGGGATTTAGTAGACGATTGTTTTTCGAGCAGATTCCTTAAACATCGAAGACAAGGTATGGCAATTTGTAGCGGATTATTTATGTTAGCTGTTCGACTTATGCAATTATTTGGTAAGTGTCGAGAAGATTTTTCAAGCTCACCGCCATATTGGGATTCTATTTTCAAATAAGAGATGACTGCGGCAATCTAAGATCAATGGAGTATTCGGAAAATAAAAGCATAGAAGGAGGACAACCAGAAAATGGAATGGAATTGGTCGTGTTCCGTTAGCAATGAATTTGTATCGAAAAATCGATCATACTCAAGTAGACGTTTTTATTGAATGATTTACCAAAATAAATGTGAATTTTGCTTTCAATAAGGCTTTAACAAAAGACTAAACTGAGGTCCGAATCGTGTTAAAAAATTTGTATTGGTCCAAATGAGAATTCGAGATAATTGTAATTGATAAAGTAAATGGAGAAATGACCTGAAAGAAACATTGTTTACTTATAAAAATCTCTACTAGCCGAATTAGTGATTCATTTACTGTGTGACATTTGTCCAGAAATTCTTGGCTTAATTTTGGTGCTACCAATTCTTAATTACTTGCTTATGGTTCACAACATTGATCAGCTAACAATTTTTGTAGAGGAATTTTCAGCGGTTGTCTATTAATCCAGCAGATTTTATGGATATATAATAACGATGATGTTTCTGTTAACCTCGAAAATATTTACAAACTTATAATAATCTCTGTAAATCTGAAAGGATCAGTCATGAAGGGTGATCGTAGGCCTGCTAATTCACACTCCCAATTTGCTGGACAATTTTGTTGCTTATATAAAATAAATAAATAAATAAATAGAAAATACTCCTTAAGAAAATTTTGTAAATTTTATTTATGAAAATTGTTCACATCCAATAGGATAGAAAAAGTGAAATAAGAACTATAAAGGTAGTTTGTGAGTTTTTCCGCATTTGTCTTAATCATAATTTGAATAAAATGAATTGCTAAACGTACACCGTCAGTCTTTCCATTTCAGTCGGCCTGACTGGGTATAGAACCCTCATCGTTGGAAAGCTCCTCCACTAGCATGGGCTAGCCATCGGGCGTGCTCCTCCGTTTCTTTCGTCTAACAGGGGCTCTTGCTGGGTAGAGCGGGCTTTCGCTTGCGTGCCTTTTTATGATATAGGTTCATGTGATTTTATTGCATAACACTATAGCATAAATCGCTTACGTTTGTATTTCTCATTTGAGGGAAAGAGTCATACAAAGTACTTTTGTATGAGTTTTTCACTCAAATGGGAAATACATGGCCACGTCTACGTTTAGATCTTGATCCGGCTGGGAGGGTACGGTGGGGACCGCTACCATCTGGATACCCCACTCTTATTTGTGGGCCATAAGTCTCCTCAGTAACGACGAAGTCCTCTTAAGTCTGTCTGTTTTCTCCAGGCCCAGTTTGTCCTCTGAGTCAGCAATATTCTTTGACCCTTATTAAATTACCTCCTTCTCGACTTCGGTCGACATTTCTTTGACCCTGTAATTCGTGAGCGCGAAATTTTTTTGCAGTGAGTCCTTGTGCTGAGGAAAAGAACCCGCTCACGACACCGCAACGCTAGCCTGCCAGCGCATTCACGCGTCCCCAGACAAGACCAATCTCGGCGGGTCTCAACATCCCCTTCCGCTGAGGCAGCGGACCATCGTTGCAGTCCTTCACTGACATTAATATACCTAAAACACTACAAAATGGTGCCCAGTGTGGGGCACGAAAAGCCCGGCTAGCTCAGTCGGTAGAGCATGAGGCTCTTGATCTCAGGGTCGTGGGTTCGAGCCCCTCCAGAGAAGAAAATTAGGCCAAGAATTTCTGGACAAATATTACACAGTAAATGAGTCACTAATTTAGCTAGGTTTTTATAAGTAAAAAATGTTGTTTCAGGTGATTTCTCCATTTACTTTATCAATTACAATTATCTTGAATTCTCATTTTAACCAATACAAATTTTTTACACGATTCTGACCTTAGTTTAGTCTTTTTTTAAAGCCTTATTGAAAGAATAGTTTACATTTACTTTGGTAAATCATTCAATAAAAACGTCTACTTGAGTATGATCGATTTTTCGATACAAATTCATATGCTTTTGCTTTCCGGATACTCCTTTGATCTTAGATTGCTTAGAAAAATCTTCTTGACACTTACCAAGTAATTGCATAAGTCGAATAGCTAACATAAACCATCCGCTACTAAATTTCCATGCATTGTCCTGGATGCTTAAAGAATCTGCTCGAACAATAATCGTCTACTAAATCCCGATGTCTATTAAGTCAAAATTTAGATTTTGTTGCAAGATGCAAATCTGTAGCGCCTCCACTTCCACAGTCTCAGCGTAAACAACGAATTATACCATGGTATAAAGAATAACAAGATATGCTCGCTCACGAAAGCTCGATCGCCATTCAAAGCTTTTGTGACATCACATGCATCAAATCGGATGGATCGGCAAATGTTGATATCATATGCGATCCGGATATTCAGAATTTAATAACTTAATCTACCAATATCGATCTTAGTAGTAAAGCGAAGTTCTGGTTAGCTTATAGCTAATCGAGCCATTAG